>JAJEJO010000674.1:0-31725 GCA_020662805.1 Glaucomys volans | reverse complement strand
CAGAATCGGATTCTCTTCAAATAATAGGCTTGGGCTTTCAGTCTGTTACTTCTCTATATATTTCCTAAAACTCATTCAGATATTCAGTCTCCTGTGTTCTGAGCTGTTATCTGCCTTCTGTTACAAAGCAGCAAAAGGCACGGACTTAATTGGCAAAGGACCTGACACAAGAAAAAAATGTGGCAAAGAAAAATCTCCACTGACATCTCAAAATAGCACCTCCTTATCTTCACATCACAGTGTGATTTGATGCTGAAAGTGAATCTCAATCTGTAGTTGGATGGATTTGGAAGGCAAAATTAGTTTCATGCAAGCAGTAGCAATATAAGCCAGTTAAAATGTATCTGTGTTTAAAAATCCATAGATTTTTTTCTCACATGTAATAGAAAAAATTGGACATATACTTGAGGCTTGGATAGAACCTCCAGACCAAATGCAATCAAGACCTCAGAAAGCAAAAATCAAATATCAATATTTATTCTGTATATATTCCAAGATTTCGGTCAAAGTGACAGTTGGGGATCAGTGTCCAGAGGGACTTTAGTCAAAATTTATTGAGATTGAAAAAAAAAAAAGGGAATCAAAGCAAAGCAATGAAGAATGAAAATCCACTGGAAAACCAGATTACCAACTCTGTGTTCAGATTCAAAAGACAAATAACCACATATTGTCTTCCATTTTGTCCTCAGCTGGAGAGGCAGTTAACACTGCAGAATGAAATGAGGGAAAGACAAATGGCCATGCAGGTTGCGTGGTCTCGGGAATTCCTCAAATATTTTGGAACATTTTATGGCATTGCAACCATCTCTTTAACAGCTGGGTATGTTTTCTATTTACTTTAAAACTTTTTAAAATAAGTTACTTCTTTTTGTCTTACTACAGTCATATTAAGTTGGCAAAGATAGGACTTTGGTCCAAACAGTGTACATGTAAACAAAGAAACCTCTTGTAGATTAGTTTTTGGTGGTAACTCTGTAATAATAGGAATTCAGCATAGTAATAGTGAATTCTGCCTTCAGTTTCTTAGATGTTATCTTTCCTTTTTTTTTTTTTACTTTGTAAATTAGGGAGAGGACTGACTTGACACCAAGATAGGCTGCCTCTATGGGTTTATATCCACAGTCCCTGAATGGTAGCCCTTAATCTTTATCCATTTTAAAACAGGAACCTAAGGGTCAAAATCAAATAAAAATGAGCAGCCAGTGGTGCACATCTGTAATTCCAGTGGCTCAGGAGGCTGAGGCAGGAGGATTGCAAGTTCATAGACAGCCTCAGCAACTTAGCAAGGCCCTAAGCAATCTAGCAGGATCCTGTCTCAAAAATAAAAATAAAACAGGATAGGGATGTGGTTCAGTGATTAATTGCCCCTGGGTTCAAACCCTGGTACCAAAATAAATAAATAAATAAATAAATAAATAAATAAATAAAAGCTGGTCATAGATACTAATGTTGGGTACTGCAGAGTCTGATGAGGGGTACTGGGCAAGGAAATTCTTATTCCCCTAGAAGGTTTAAAGAATTAAATAACTTCTGCCATGGAGAGCATTCTTTCAGAAATCAGGTATCTTTTTTCTTCAAGTGTAAATATATGTATATACAGGTTATTCCTTGATGATGTTTTATTTTCTTTCTTGAAACACAGAGCAATAAAACAAAAGAAGCCAGCCTTGCTTGTCCCTATAGTTCCACTAAGCTTTATCTTCATCTATCAGTATGACTTGGGCTATGGTACTCTTCTACAACGAATGAGAGGTAAGGCTAATCTACCAGAGTTTCTGTTTTCTGCATTGGTACATTACTTCTGAGGGAAATGGGTGAAAAGTTAACATGTGGGATATGGGGAGATGGCCCCCCATATGCTGGTACAGCTTGTCACAGGAACACAGCAATCAGGCCTTCTCCCAACATACTGATGACCACTTTATCACCTTGCATATATCTGTGCTTTGTTTAAGGTGAAGCTGAGGACATACTGGAAACGGAGAAGAGTAAGCTGCAACTGCCAAAGGGAATGATCACTTTTGAAAGCCTTGAAAAAGCCAGAAGGGAACAGAGTAAATTCTTCATGGAAAAATGAAGCCAGTTTCCCACTGACTCTCAAAGCACAGAAATTTTGACTTGAATCATGATTTTTCATAATTTTTTAAATGCTCAAGATTTTGATATAATGGATTTTATTTTGAAATAATAAAATGCAAGATGAGTTTTGCTGAACTATTTTAAAATAAAGTTTATAGCATTCAACACAAAATCATGAGGTACTCCAAAAAACCTTTACATTTACTCTATATATGTGTGTTTTTATAATTGCCTAAATATAAAATTAATAAATTATAGTGCCTGGAAGCAAATATCCTGCTGCTTGTAGTTTTTTGGCATGCAAATGTTTTGCATCACATTCAACTGTCACAGGTGCTTCTGCCTGGATTTATTAATGCCCTGTCCCCACATGGTAGCAAACAACCAATATCAATGACTAACATGTATACTGAACTTACTACTTAGAGACTGTTTGGACTGTTGTGTACATGTTCTTGTAATCATCCCAGTAAGCCCATGAGGTCTCATTTCATGAATGTGAAAATTGGGGCAGGTTTCAAGGTCATACAGGGTCATACAGAGTTTGGATCTGAACCTCGATGGTTTGGCTACACTGTATTCAAAAAAGTCTTGAAATAGTTCTTATATAGGTCTTATATTGAACATGCAAAGAATTGCTGTGAAACACAAAATATAGTTGTAAGAGAGGCAGAAGGAGGTTGATTGGGATGTTTGCCTTTTTAGTTTTGATTCACTGGGAAACCTATACTCCTAATTTATACTATTTCTTCAGATGTGTACCCTGCATATAAACTCTCATTCCAATGGTATTTATTGAAGGATACTCTGTGGCAGATACTGTTGTATGCAATAGAGCTACATCAGTGAAAAGTAGAGAACCCCACATCCTGGTTAGATGAGTAAGTTCTGGTAAGGGGTGGGAGAACAGGGGAGGGCAGCAACCAACATGAGAATAAACAAAGTTATTTTTTACAGTGACAAACGCTTCAAAAGAAATGGAACCAGATGCTAAAAGAGAATAATTGGGGATAGTGTGGGACCTTCTTTAGATCTGGAATTGCAGACACTGAGACTCTGTAGAGGTGACTTTTGAACTGTGACCTGAATGATGACTAAGTCAGTCTGTGAAGAGCAGAGCAGGGTGTGGGGACAGGAAAGGCATCTCTAGGCAAAGGGAGGAGCCAGAGGAAAGGCTCTGAGACTCCATATGGCCAAAGAATGAAAGAAAGTCAGGGAGAGTAGCAAGTGATGAAATCTGAGGGTGGGAGCAAGCATGAATATGTTGGGGACCCTATCTTTAAGGAGCTGATGACATATCAACTTGTGAGGTTGATACAGTTACAGTTATAGAGAACCCTTAGGCCAAGTCTCAAAGGATGATAGAAGTTCTCCACAAAGCAAAAAGAGAAGGAGGAATGGTATCAGAGAGAAAAAGGAGCTTGAACAAAGGCACGACCATGTGTGCCAAACTCAAATGGTCATTCTGCTGTCGGGGGCAAGGGATTCTTCAGCTGGGGGATTTTGAGTATGTGTGTGTGTGTGTGTGTGTGTGTGTGTGTGTGTGTGTACTGAGAATTGAACCCAGTGAAATTCAGCACTGAACAACATTCCCAGTCCATTTTATCTTATATTTTTAGGCAGGATCTTGCTAAATTGCCTAGGCTACCCTTGGACTTGTGATCCTCCTGCCTCTATCTTCTACTTAGCTGGAAATACAGACAACTGATACCATGCCTGGCACCTGTAGGACTTGAAAGAAATGAACCTAGTGACACAATTCAACTCTTGGAGGGCCTTGAATGTAACACCAAGAACTCCTGGACTCTTATTAGGGTGAGATGAGTGAAATAATCCAATTTGGGATTTTACCAGCATTAGGGGATTGGAAGGGAATGATCCTAGAGTCCAAGCAATGAGGTAAGATGGAGTGGCTCACTTGAGTACTGACTAGGTCCTTAGAAGGCTGTGGCCTTGAAGGTGCTTTAATAAGGGAGAAAGACTAACAGAACTAGGAAACTAATTCGAAATCATAGAGGGAGGAGAAAGTGATTTCCCTTCATTTAATCATGGGTTAACTGGGAACCCTGGAGAACTTGGGAACGAAGAAGTGATAGGAAGGTATACTGGTGGATAATGGATGCCTAAAATGATTTGTAGACCATGTCAAAATCTGAAATTGTATTTTATTCCCCTTAAGTTCAATCATGCTATCCAAATTTTCCTGACATATTCTAGCCAGGGCTCACCAAATATGGTTTTGAAGCACTACAAATGTTCACCTGGCTAAAGACCTTACTTGGGATTTGTGCTGCTGTGCAACATAACCAGACCCTGGGTCCCCTGGGACCACCAGGCCATTCACTTGTATTAAACTTCTTGGCATCAAAACTGAGTTCATTCATAACTCTGTCTCAAGAGAAGCACTGCTGATAAGCACACTCACACATGCCCTTATGCTTTTTGTTTTGTTCCCAATTTATATAGGGAGACAAAAAAATCATCATTATTCTAATGATGCAAGGATACTGGAACACAGTTCAATTGTCCATAGTGAGCATTTCCTGTCTCATTATTACATTAGCCTTTTATTGTAAGGACAAATATTTCAGCTGTGACACTCAAGCTACCTCTTGGTTATTTATGTTAATTAAATATATGTACATATTATTCATTTTTCTCAAGCCACAATTACTTACTAAACCTCCCATATTTCCAAATACTGAAACTTACATGGTTTTCACTCACCTAGCTTATAATTTTGTAAATATGTTGTTGTTCCAAGAAGAATGAGAAAACATGAGAAAGTATGCTAGGAGAAGGATAAGAAACTGAAGTTTAATTATGAACAAATATTTACAAATTAGAAAATGGTAACCTCTCTCAATGTCCTTGCCAATTATCAAAAACAAAGTTGTGGGGGGAAATCTTACTTCCACCATACCTGGCTGTCCCCTTCCCAAGACCATGCTAACCCAGACAAAGCAATGCAGAGAATTCCCCTATGTGTATTCGTCATCTCAGTCCTGGTTGAAGGGCATAAATATAGGTCCAGAGAAAGTTTTCTTGCAGCAGAAAATGCCTTCTCAGAAATTAATTTGTAATAGTAACAATGTAGTTTATGATAGTGTAGTACCTAAGTGTTTTGAATATTTATAATCTTCATTCAAATGATAGAACTCTGCTCCATTATACCAAAAGTAATATGCCATGATTTAAAATTAAAAATAAGCTAAATTTATATGGTGGCCTACCATCTCAGTTTGTGTTTGGAGATAATGTTGAAGTTTCCTTTAAGTGTGGTACTCATGGCACCATATAAAGACCATGGTAGAGTCCGCATGGTACTCAGGACAGGTTTAATTTACCATTACTGAAATTATAGTCAAGAATGCTAAGGATCAAAGGAAAAACCTTAGCTATATTCTAGTCCAATCTTCCATTTTACAGTTGAGGAAATGGAGGCCCTCCATGATTCACTCAAATTTCTATATCTGGAAGTAGTAATTTGTACTAAAGTCTTGGTGTTTATCATGCTGGGCAGGATTCTTTTCAATGCAATATGTTGCCTGAATTCGAGTGGCTAGTTGTTAAGCCAAACAAAAACGTGATTGTTTTGTTTCCCCATTTTTTGATGGTTCATTACATTATAATTGTATGTGATGATGGAATTTGTTGTTAAATATTGGTACAGTCACACAATTTAATAATATAATTTGGCCAATATCACTCTTTAGCACTTGCCCCTTGCTTCCCCTCCTCCCACCCTTAGTCCTATTCCTCTACTGAACTTCCTTTGATTTTAATAAGATTTCTGCCCCTTTGAGGACATCGACAAATTTCTTTTTTTTTTTTTTTAATTTTAGTTCATTGAACACAAGTGGATTACAACTATCGATTTTCTGGTTGCACACAAAGTAGAATATACAATTTGCATATTCATACATATACATAGGGTAAAGATGTTTGTCTCATTCTATTATCTTTCCTTCCCCACCCTCTACCCACCCCTCATTTTCCTCTATATAATCCATCCCTTCTCCATTCTTCCCATACCTCCCCTCACCCCTGCTATGTGTTATCAACCACTTATAAGAGAAATAATTCAGTTTTTGGTTTTCTGGGATTGGCTTATTTCACTTAACATGATCTTCTCCAATTCCATCCATTTACCTGCAAGTATCATAATTTTATTAGTCTTTATGGCTAAATAATATTCCATTGTGTATGTATACCACAGTTTCTTTATCCATTCCTCTATTGAAGGGCATCTAGGTTGGTTCCACAATCTAGCTATTGTGCATTGGGCTGCTACAAACGTTGATGTGGCTGCATCACTGTAGTATGCTGATTTTAAGTCCTTTGGGTACAGGCCAAGGAGTGGGATAGCTGGGTCAAATGGTAGATCCATTCTGAGTTTTCAAAGGAATCTCCACAATGCTTTCCAGAATGGCTGCACTAATTTGCAACCCCACCAGCAATTTATGAGTGTACCTTTTTCCCCACATCCTTGCCAACACCTATTGTTGCTTGTATTCTTCATAATAGACATTCTAATTGGGGTGAGATGATATCTTAGGGTAGTTTTGATTTGCATTTCTCTTATTACTAGAGATGTTGAACATTTTTTCATATATCTGTTGATTGCTTGTAGATCCTCTTCTGTGAAGTGTTTGTTCATTTCCTTAACCCATTTATTGATTCATTTATTTGTACTCTTGGTGTAAAGTTTTTTGAGTTCTTTATATATTCTGAAGATTGGTGCTCTTTCTGACGTGTGTGTGGCAGAGATTTTCTCCCACTCTGTAGGCTCTCTCTTCACATTGCTGATTGTTTCTTTTGCTGAGAAAAAACTTTTTAGTTTGACTCTATCCCAATTATTGGTTCCTGCTTTTATTTCTTGTGCTTTGGGAGTCATGTTAAGGAAGTCTGCTACTAGGCCGATATGATAAAGATTTGGACCTACTTTTTCTTCTATTAGGTGCAGGATCCCTGGTCTAATTCCTAGGTCCTTGATCCATTTTGAGTTGAGTTTTGTACAGGGTGAGAGATATGAGTTTAGTTTCATTTTGCTGCATATGGGTTTCCAGTTCTCCCAGCACCATTTGTTGAAGAGGCTGTCTTTTCTCCATTGTATGTTTTTGGCTCCTTTGTCAACTATGAGATATCTGTATTTATGTCGGTTTTCTCTGTGTCCTCTATTCTGTACCATTGGTCTACCTGCCTATTTTGGTGCCAATACCATGCTGTTTTTGTTACTTTTGCTTTGTAGTAGAGTTGGAGGTCTGGTATTGTGATACTACCTGCTTCGCTCTTCCTGCTAAGGATTGCTTCAGCTATTCTGGGTGTCTTATTCCTCCAAATGAATTTCATGATTGCTTGCTCTATTTCTATGAGGTCTGTCATTGGGATTTTAATTGGAATTGCATTGAATTTGTATAGCGCTTTTGGTAGTATGGCCATTTTGACGATATTAATTCTGCCTATCCAAGAACATGGGAAATCTTTCCATCTTCTCAGATGCTCTTTAACTTCTTTCTTTAGTGTTCTGTAGTTCTCGTTGTAGAGGTCTTTCACCTCTTTTGTTAAATTGACTCCCAGGTATTTCATTTTGGGGGGGCTATTGTGAATGGGGTAGTTTTCCTAATTTCTCTTTCAGAGGATTCATCACTTATGAATAAGAATGCATTAGATTTATGAGTGTTGATTTTATATCCTGTTACTTTACTGAATTCATTTATGAGTTCTAGAAGTTTTCTAGTGGAATTTTTCAGCTTCTCTAAATATAGAGTCATATCATCTGCAAATAGTGATAGTTTGAGTTCTGCTTTTCCTATTCGAATCCCTTTTATTTCTTTAGTCTGTCTAATTGCTCTGGCTAGAATTTCAAGGACGATGTTGAATAGAAGCAGCAAAAGAGGGCATCCCTGCCTTGTTCCAGTTTTTAGAGGGAATGCTGTCCGTTTTTCTCCATTTAGAATGATGTTGGCCATGTTAGCATAGATAGCCTTTACAATGTTGAGGTAAGTTCCTACTATCCCTATTTTTGCTAGTGTTTTGAGCATGAAAGAGTGTTGTATTTTATCAAATGCTTTTTCTGCATCTATTGAAATAATCATGTGATTCTTAACTTTAAGCCTGTTGATGTGGTGAATTACATTTATAGATTTCCAGATGTTGAACCAACCTTGCATCCCTGGAATGAAACCCACTTGATCATGGTGCACTATCTTTTTAATGTTTTTGTATGCAATTTGCTAAAATTTGGTTAAGGATTTTCACATCTATGTTCATCAGGGATATTGGTCTGAAATTTTTTTCCTTGATGTGTCTTTGTCTGATTTTGGTATCAGGGTGATATTAGCTTCATAGAATGAGTTTGGAAGTGTTCTCTCCTCTTCTATCTAATGGAATACTTCGAGGAGTATTGGAAAGAGTTCTTCTTTGAAGGTCTTGTAGAACTCAGCTGAGAATCCATCTGGTCCTGGACTTTTCTTGGTAGGTAGGCTCTTGATGACTTCTTCTATTTCATTGCTTGAAATTGGCCTATTTAAATTGTGTATGTCCTCCAGATTCAGTTTGGGTGGGTCATATGTCTCTGGAAATCTATCAGTGTTTCAGATATTATTTCTTTCTTTCTTTTTTTTTTTTACTTTTCAGTATGATTTATTTTTTTATTTTTTTTTATTTACTTATTGATTCATTGAACACAAATGGAGTACAGCTATTGTTTCAATGGTTGTACACAAAGTAGAATCACACCATCTGTGCGTTCATACATGTACACAGGGCAATGGTATCTGTCATACATTCTGTTATTATTTTTACCCCCCAGCCCGCCCCCACCCCTCCCTTCCCTCTATGCTATCTATCCTTCCTCCATTCTTGCCACCCTTCCCCCCCCCCCATTATGCATCATCATTCATTTATCAGTGAGACCATCCGGCCTTTGGATTTTTGGGATTGGCTGATCTCACTTAGCATAACAGTCTCCAATATCATCCATTTACCTACAAATGCCATAATTTTATTCTTCTTTATGGCTGAGTAATATTCCATTGTGTATATATACCACAGTTTCTTTATCCATTCATCTACTGAAGGGCATCTAGGTTTCAGATATTATTTCACTGAATAGATTTTTCATTCCTTTTGCTTGTATCTCTGTGCCATCCTCAATTCCAATAATTCTTAAATTTGGTCTTTTCATGATGTCCCATATTTCTTGGAGTTTCCATTCGTGATTGCTTACTATCTTCTCTGGTTGACCTTTTTTTTCAAGATTAAATATTTTGTCTTCATTGTCTGAGGCTCTGTCTTCCAAGTGATCTAGCCTGTTGGTTATATTTTCTGAGTTTTTAATTTGGTTTATTGTTTCCTTCATTTCAAGAATTTCTGTTTGTTTTTTTTTTCAGAATCTCTCTCTCTTTATTGAAATGATTTTTTTGCTTCCTGCAATTGCTCTTTTAGTTGATTATTCATTGCCTGCATCTGTTTTCTCATCACATTGTTCACTTCTTGGATCATTTTAATTGTGTACATTCTGAACTCCCTTTCTGACATTCCTTCTACCATGTTGTCATTGGGTTCTATTGATATAGCATCTAGGTTTGTTTGGGACACTTTGTTCCCTTTTTTTCTCATGGTGCTCATGTATCTTTCCCTCTAGCAGTGCGAATCAGAGGTATTACAGTTTCCCTTTAAAGACTTATTGTGTCCCTGCAGATTTTCAATACCTCACCTTGAAGAGATTAATATTAGCAACACACCATATAAACAATATGCATCCTTAAAGCATATAGACCCTATTTAGATATTAACTGTTGCTATAATATACAGAGATGAGTTCACATTATTATCTACAGCATAACCAATAGGTTTGCAATAAGGACCACAAGTTCAATTGGTGGAAGAAGAGGATGAGGAGGGGTATAGAATATAACTTTAATGAGATAAGAAGTGAGTCTATAGAGGTACCATGTCATAGGAATAGTGAAAGTGGGATTAAAAGAAATAGATTGTCAGCATGAGAAAAGAGAGCTACTCCATGGGAACAGATAAATAAGAGGACGATAGAGTGATAAGAATAGTAATAAAAAAAGTGGGAATATAGTAGGTATAATAGGAATAATTGTAATGCTATTTAAAAAAAGTTCTGCAATAAAATTATACTGTACTATTCAAACCTCCTATTTTTCAGTAGTCTGTTGCCTGAGAGGTACTTGATAATGCAGTGTCCCAAGAAGGGTGCTGTCCCACTGCCTCCAGGTCTGGAATAATCAATGCTTGTGGGGAAAGGCAACCTGGTGTTGATAGATGGTCAGTTGCAGTGTGGGTGCAGGCCTGGGCGCCAGACCAGGGACAGGGTGCAGGCCTGTGCTTAGTGCTGGAGATGGTGGTTCTGGTGTCTCAGCAGGCCTGTGTTGATGGCTATGGCTGTCCGTGGCAGGCCTGTGCTCATGCCTGGGAGAAAGACCAAGTGGTTGGGTTCTCTGTGCTCCTGGCTGGGTCTGCCGGAGGCCAGCCTGTGCTCGGGCCTGGTGGGAGGAAATCTGAGTGGCTGGTCCTCTGGGCTCCTCCTGGCTGGGTCTGCCCACTGCAGGCCTGTGCTCGGGCCTTGGGGGAAGTCTGGGTGGCTGGGTCCTTTCTCCGCAGATTTCTACAGACATATGATAAATTCAAACTGAATCAAGAGGACATGAACAATTTAAACAGATCAATTTCAAGCAATTAAATAGAAGTCATAAAAGGCCTACCAACCAAGAAAAGCCCAGGACCAGACAGATTCTCAGCTGAGTTCTACAAGACCTTTGAAGAAGAACTAATATCAATACTCCTCAAAGTATTCCATGAAATAGAAATGGAGGGAACCCTTCCAAACTCATTCTATGAGGCTAGTATCACCCTGATACCAAAATCAGACAAAGACACATCAAGGAAAGAAAACTTCAGACCAATATCTCTGATGAACACAGATGCAAAAATCCTTAACAAAACTGTGGTAAATCCCATACAAAAACACATTTAAAAGATAATGCACCATGATCAAGTGGGGTTCATCCCAGGGATACAAGGTTGTTTCAACATATGGAAATCAATAAACGTAATTCATCACATCAATAGACTTAAGGATAAGAATCATATGATTATCTCAATAGATGTAGAGAAAGCATTTGACAAAATACAGCACCCATTCATGTTCAAAACTCCAGAAAACTAGGGATAGTAGGAACATATGTCAACATTGTAAAAGGTAAATATGCTAAACCCAAGGCCAGCATCATTCTAAATGGAGAAAAATTAAAAACATTTCCTCTGAGAACTAGAGTAAGTAAAGGATGCCCTCTTTTGCCACTTTTATTCGACATTACCCTTGAAACTCTAGCCAGAGCAATGAGAGAGAAGAAAGAAATTAAAGGGATATCAATAGGAAAAGAAGAACTCAAGCTGTTATTATTTACCAATGACATTATTCTATATTTAGAAGATCCAAACAATTCCCCCAGAAAACTCTAAGACTAATAAATGAATTCAGTAATGTAGTAGGATATAAAAATCAATTACAATAAATCAAATACATTTCTATACATATGCAATGAATCCATGCAAGAGAAATTAGGAACACTTCCCCATTCACAATAGCTTCAGAATGAACAAACAAACAAACAAACAAACAAAACTTGGAATCAATCTAACAAAAGAGATGAAAGACCTCCACAATGAAAACTACAGAACACTAAAGAAGGAAATAAAGAAAACCTTAGAAGATGGAAAGATCTCCCATGTTCTTGGATTGGCAGAATTAATATTGTCAAAATGGTCATACTACCAAAAGTATTACACAATTAAAAGCACAATTCCAATTCAAATCCCAATGATGTGCCTCATGAAAATAGCCAAAGCAATCTTTAGCAGGACAAGTGAAGCAGGAGGTATCACAATACCAGAACTTAAATGGTACTACAGAGCAGTAGTAATAAAATGGCATGGTATTGGCACCAAAATGTGCAGGTAGTCCACTGTACAGAATAGAAGACACAGAGACAAATCCACATAAATAGTTATCTTATACTAGACAAAGTTGCCAAAAACACACAATGGAGAAAAGATAGCCTCTTCAACAAATGCTGCTGGGAAAACTGGAAATCCATATGCAGCAAAATGAAATTAAAATCCTATCTATCTCTCCTCTTGTACAAAACTCAACTCAAAATGGATCAAGGACCTAGGAATTAGATCAGAGACCCTGCACATAATAGAAGAAAAAGTAGGCCCTAATCTTCATCATGTTGACTTAGGATCAGATTTTAAGTCTCTTAACGAGACTTCCAAAGCACAAGAAATCAAAGCAAGAATCAATAAATGGGAAGGATTCAAACTAAAAAGCTTTTCCTCAGCAAAGGAAACCATCAATAATGTGAAGAGAGAACCTATAGAGTGGAACCTAGCACGTGCACTTCAGATAGAGCACTAATCTCCAGAATTTATAAGGAACTAAAAAAATTTAACACCAAAAATTCAAATAACCCAATGAATAAATGAGGTAAGGAACTGAGCAGACACTTTACAGAAGAAGATATACAATTGGTCAACAGACATATGAAAACATGTTCAACATCTCTTGCAATTAGAGAAATGCAAATCAAAACTACTGAAAGATTTCATCTCACTCTAGTCAGAATGGCAATTATCAAGAATACAAGCAACAATAGGTGTTGGTGAGGATGTGGGGAAAAAAGTACACTCATACATTGCTGGTGGAGTTGCAAATTGGTGCAGCCACTCTGGAAAGCTGTATGGAGATTCCTTAGAAAACTTGGAATGGAACCACCATTTGACCCAGCTATCCCATCCTTGGTCAATACCCAAAGGACTTAAAATCAGCATACTACAGTGATGCAGCCATATCAATGTTTATAGCAGCTCAATTCACAATAGCTAGATTGCGGAACCACCATAGATGCCCTTCACCAGATGAATGGATAAAGAAACTGTGGTATATATACACAATAGAATATTATTCAGCCATAAAGAAGAATAAAATGATGGCATTTGGAGGTAAATGGATGGAGTTGGAGAATATTGTGCTAAGTGAAATAAGCCAATCCCACAAAAACCAAAGGCAAAATGTTTTCTCTGATAAGTGAATGCTGATACATAATGGGGTGGGGCTAAGGGAAGAATGCAGGAACTTTGAATTGTGTAGAGGGAAATGAGGGGACGGGAGAGGGTAGCGGGAAGGAAAGATGGTGAAATGAGACAAACATCATTACCCTATGTACATGTATGATTACATGAATGTTTACAACCAGAGAAATGAAAAGTTGTACCCAATTTGTGTACAATGAATAAAAAAAAAAATTGGAGGACCTCTACAATGAAAAATACATAACACCAAAGAAAGGAATTGAAGAAGACCTTAGAAGAACAAAAGGTCTCCCATATTCATGGATTGGCAGAATTAATAATGTGAAATGGCCATACCAACAAAAGTGCTATACAGATTTAATGCAATTCCTACTAAAATTCCAATGAAGTTCTTCATAGAAATAGAAAAGGTAGTCATGAAATTCATTTGGAAAAATGAGTGCCAGAATACTAAAGCAATCCTTAGTGAGAAAAGTGAAGCAGGCAGCATTACAACATTAGACTTTAAACTATACTACTGAGGTAAAGGAACAAAAATGGCTTGGTATTTGTCAAAACAGACATGAAGACCAATGGAACAGAATAGAAGACACAGAGACCCACCCACAAAAATACAGTTGTTTCATACCAGACAAAGATGCCATAAATATACATTGTAGAAAAGATAGCCTCTTCAATGAACAGTGTTGGGAAAACTGGAAATCTATATGTAGTAGAATGAAATTTAACCCTTTTATCTCACCCTGCTCAAAACTCAAATCAAAGTGGATCAAGGACCTAGACATTAGACTAGAGACCCCGTGCATACTAGAAGAAAATGTAGGCCCAGCTCCCCATCATGTTGGATTAGGAAATGACTTCCTCAACAAGACCTCTAAAGCACAAAAAGTAATATCAAGAATCAAGAATTGGAAGAGCACCAATCTAAAAAGCTTCTTCACAGCAAAGGACATAATCAAGAATATGAAGAAAGAGCCTACAGAATGGGACAAAATCTTTGCCACCTGCACCTCAGATAGAGCATTAATTTCCAGGATATATAAAAAGCACAAAAAACTTAACACACACACACACACATACACACATACACACACACACACACATACAGAGAGAGAGAGAGAGAGAGAGAGAGAGAGACAGAGACAGAGAGAGACAGAGAGAGAAATAAGCCAATCAATAAATTGGCAAAGGAACTGAACAGGCACTTGACAGAAGAATTACAAATGGTCAACAAATATACTAAAAAAATTTCAACATCACTAGCATTTACAGAAATGCATATTAAAACTACACTGAGATTCCAATCAGAATGGCAATTATCAAGAATAAAAGTATCAATAAATGTTGGTGATGGTGTGGGGAAAAAGGTTCACTCAGACATTGCTAGTGGAACTCCAAATTGGTGCAACTACTCTGGAAATCAGTATGGAGATTCCTCAAAACACTTGGAATGGAGCTACCATTTGACTCAATTATCCCACTATGTTATATGCCCAAAGGACTTAAAATCATCATACAATAGTGAGACAACCAAATTAATATTTATAGCTGCTCAATTCACAGTAGTTAAGCTATGGAACCAACTTAAGTGCTCTTCGTCAGATGAATGGATAAAGAAATTGTGGTATATATGCACAATGGAATTCTGGTTAGCCATAATGAAGGATATTATGACATTTGCTGGCAAATGATGGAACTGGAGACTGTCACACTAAGTGAAAGAAGTCAATCCCCAGAAAAGTAAAGCCCAAATGTTCTCTCTGATATGTGGATGCCAAAACACAATAAAGGGTGGGGGAAAATAGAATACAATAGAATGGAATGGAAAGTACTCTCAATTGGAGTTCTGTCTGCACACATCAGGTCAATGCACTCCTAGGGTGGGGCTGTTGTAGAGTTCAGAATTCTGACAGGTGGGGTTTAGTTCTAATGGGGACCTAGGGGTTTGTTGGGTGGTATCTGTTGTGGAGAGGTTAGATAAATAAACACCTAGGTCCCTGCAGTTGCTGATCTCTGTCTGTAGTATAGATGTTTAGAGTTTCCCAAAAATTCTACTCATGGGGTAGGGGAGACAATCCTCCACACGGACTGCTCATGAACACAGCATTCCCAAGTTTAGTCCCTGAGTGTATTCATACCTGCCTGTTCATGTTGATAATCCCCTTCAGAAGGTCATGTGAGTCATCAGACTCAGATGAAAAGTGAATTGAGTTCCCCTGTATTTTTCCTGACATTAACCCCCCTAACCCCTGGGTACAATCTCTTTTTTCTTATTTCATTCAAACTCTGCTAGTTATACCCGAGGGCACACAGTAGGTCCTCATTGGGGGTGGTATGGAAATATTTGCTATGATTTCTTAGGCCCTTGCAACAGCAAGCACAGTGTGGGTGCCTCAAGATGGCTGCTGTCTCAGCTCTGTGTGGCCAGCTGAGAAACACAGAGCACTTTTCAAGAACTAGTCACAGTATAGCCTCAAGATCAGCTGAGATCTGGCAGCTTTCGTGATATCAAGTTTTTCCATCCCAAATCTGTCTGTCATGCTGCTTTTTGTGTTCTTCCTCCCCTCTGTGGTGAACCAGCACCACTACCACAGCTGCTGCCACAACTGGCTTGGATCCAATGGACTCTTTCTTTATTCAATGTGTCCAAATTCTTGAGTCTGTAAGACACTATGACTGACCAATATTGAATTTTAGTGAAATACCCCTTTCTCCTAACTCACTGAGAAGTATACTCCTGATGTTTGAGTCCTGAGGCAAGGAACAACTAGGAATGCATCCTTCCTATAATCCATCATCTTCTCTATTCCTAATAAGTGATTCTAAAAAACAGTCTTGGGATGTAGTTAAGTGGTAGAGCACTTGCCTGTCATACACAAGGCCCTGGTATTGATTCAGGGCCTAAATAAATAAATAAAACAAAATAGTCACCTATATCCAGTCCTGTTACCATAAAATGTCTAGATGTGGGTGGAAGGTCATGATTAGAGAAAGAAACCAGAACAGGGGAACCTAAGGCAGGTAGGGGAAAGGTGAAAAGGTAAAGCAGTAAGAAAGAAAAGTGCAGTAAGAGTCACCGCATATTATTTTGGATGTCTCTTTGGGTTATTGTGCCACAATTTCCATAATCATACAATTATTTGATCATAGAGCATTGATTGAGCAACTCCTATATTATAGAAGTTGTCCTCTATCATTAAAGAACTTACAAATAAGCAAGAGGATACATTGAGAGATAAGTAATTTGGAAACAGTACAAGGCAGCACATGATTTAATGCTAAGTCAGGACTGTATAAGGTACTGCTGGTGTTCAGTGAAGGGATAAAGGAAGGTTGAAATGTTTGATGGTGTGAGAGGTGAGATTTTAGGTAAGATGAGCCAGATCTGCAAAAATTAGTAGGTATAAGGAAATGTCATATTTACTAAGTATATACTTTGAGGTAGTTAGTATGGTCATATTTGTATATATTTTGCTTTATTTGATCCTGACAACAATTCTGTGATGATGTAGATTCATTTTTCTGTCTATTTCATGGATAAAGCTAAGACCAGATTGCTAAAGCAACCCACCCAAAAACTGAGCTGGAAAATAATGGGGCATGTATAGGAGGAAAGAACAAATATTACATAGAGACAAGTACTTGTTCTACAGTTAATTAGAAAGAATATTCTGAGAAAATGAGCAAGATATTCCTGAAATTCCCCAGGCCAGTGGGGATCAGTGATTTGAATCATGGTCTTTCTGATTATTTTGTGGCTGCATTTGCAGTGGAAACTTCCTGTATGAAGGTGCAGGTTAAGATGACCCAGTTAGTATAAGTGATGCTGGCTTGAGAAAACTCTATGCCAAGGTGGACAGTTTCATCAGTTAGGAACTTGCACTTAAGCACCAGCTCCTGAGGATAGAGAATTCTGAACATAACATGTTAACCCTAATTTCTTGACAGTCCTGTTGTCCTTCAGATTGCCTGCTTTGCTGAAAATTTCCCACAAATAACCTTTTGATGAAATCTATATAATAAATGTGCTGAGTTAGCTCTGGGTCAGTCAGTCTCCATCAGAGGTTGGCTACCCATCTGACCCCAGCTTTTTCTCTATGTGTCTGTCTTTTCTTCATCTCCCATTGCCTCTGGTGTTTCCCTGAGTTAATGGCTAGGCTGAGAGAGATGAAAGAGTCATGGCACAGGTCAAAGTTTGCATGTGGTTATTTGGGGTGTTATTTTAAATACTCAGGAGGCTGAATGTAGGTGTATGTGTGTATTATGTGTGTGCTCTACTTTTGGTTATAACATTATTAGCTAATTTGAGATCCTTTATTCCTTGGCACCCATTTTCATTAAAGTGATGGTATGCAATGAAATGCACTGTATTGTATATTGCTTTGGAATACACTGGGAATTCAGGGAAGTTTGTTGGCATTTGGACAATACAGGGTTCAGCATGGCTAAAGTCCTGATGACTTTACCTCCAATGTTGGTTGTTCATGTTCGCAAATGGTGAGATGATACTGTGGCTGAAGGACAAAGTAGGATGGTATGAAGAATTATCCTCCCTGTGTTTAATTCTTCTAAAGAATTTAATGAGGGCCCAAAATGTTCACCTGAGCATTTTTAATGAGTGTAACGTCTGGTCAATCATTTTGCTTGCAAACCCAATGAGAGCATTTCCCACAGAGCAAGCAGAAGAGGTCAGTGATGGCTGTTAGAGAGCAAGAACCTGCCATGAGGTCAGACAGCCACAGCAGTCCTTGCTTACCAGTTCTTGCAATCATGGCAGAAAGATCTGCGATGTCACTCAAAGTATCAGGCATGAATTTATTAGAAATGGGAAATGGTCCTCTCAGAGAGGAGAGGCTGTGCCCCTCGTGTCATCCAAATTTATTAAGGGTGTCAGGCATGTTTCCAGAGAGTTCTACCCAGGTCCACCTCTTGACTTTTGACTGACATCAGGATTTCATCAGACTTTCAAGTTTCCACTGAACATGGTAAAGATTCAAGGCAAACCTGTCACTTTTGTCCATACTGACAAGTTTTGAGTATCATATTTCCCTGAATTCTGGAATCTAGTCTATATAAGGGTCACAAAAGTAACATCCATCCCCCATTTTAGGGTAACTTGTACTCTTCTTATTGAAAGAAGCCTTTTGGGTTTGCAGATAACAGGTTTATTGCTGAGGAATTTAACATATTCTATTGACTTAAGCCAGGCAGGCTATAGGCAAATTGCTTTTTAAAAGAAAGCATGTGGGACCAGCAGAGTAGGCCCAGTTCACAGAATTATCTCCTTAACCTCATGTTGCCATGGTTCACATCTGTTTATTTCCTATTGGTGGTGATGCCTACAAACCTGGAACAGTTAAATTTAAGCCTCAAGAGCTAGCAACAACACAGTTGGGGGAGTGACTGAGGACTGTTCCTTCTGGGGTGGTTTCCACATGCCCTGGTTCCTTGATCCTGTGCAGAGAGTGGCTCCTTCATTGAGCAAGATTTTTTTTTTTTAACTGAAATTATCAGATTTTATTTAGCATTGCAATACAATTTATTCTGGTAATAAATTAGTATGTACAGTTATAAAAATGTTTGGTGCTATCCAAGAAAATGCTACTGAATGTATAAAGTATATGCAGAATCCTTTAAACAGCCAACTTAATTTTCAAATTCAGAAGTGTGGTAACATCAAGTTATTGATGAAAACTGGAGTTTCTATTCCCTATACAGTTTTGAGTTTATAGCAGCTCAATTCACAATAGCTAAACTCTGGAACCAACCTAGGTGCCCTTCAACAGATGACTGGATAAAAAATGTGAAATATATATACATATATATATATATATGAGACAAAATGTGAGATATATACATATGTATGTGTGTGTAAGTGTGTGTGTATATATATATGTGTGTGTGTGTGCATATATATATGATGTGTGTATATATATATATAATGGAATATTACTTAGCCTGAAAGAAGAAAAAATTATGGCATTTGCTGATAAATGGATGGAACTGGGGAATATCAGCTAAGTGAAATAAGTCAATCTCAAAAAACCAAAAGTCAAATGTTTTCTTTGATATGTGGATGCTAATTTACAATTCCATAGGGAGGCTAGGGAAGAATAGAGTTACTTTAGATTATGTAGAGGGGAATGAAGGGAGGGGAGGGGGTATGGGGGCAGGAAGGAGAGTAGAATGAATCAGACATTATTACCCCATGTACATATATAACTAAATGACTGGTGGGATTCGACATCATGTATAACCAGAAGAATGAGAAATTACAGTCCATTCTATATGATATATAAAATGCATTCTACTGTCATATATAACTAATTAAAACAAATAAAAAATTTTAAAGAGGAGTTTATAAAGTTTCAATTGCCCTTTCCATTCCCACAATTGGGAGAAATGAGAACTGAAATGAGAACTACCTGCTGAAAACCTTCTGACCCCAGTCCAAAAGTGTCATAGGATTGAATGATAGAATGCTAATTTCAGTTAATCCGTTTTTTCCTTAGAGGACTTCATTTGTGGTCAACAACATTCTGTGGAATATATGCACAAGTCAATTGCTTAGAGATATTGGTAGATCAAAAGGTAGGGGGGGTTTGTGAAAATTGACCATATAATTTTTGTCCTTCATTCTGTTGTGATCAACACTAATTTATGTATATTGAACCATCCTGAGTCTGTGAATAACTTTTTGTGTTGGCTTGTAGATTTGATTTTATTTTCTAGTATTTGGCTGAGATAAGGACAGGTATCAGGGATATTGTCCTATAGTTCTTTTTTGCTTGTTTGTGTTCTTTTCTCTTATTGGTATCACAGGATGCTGGTCTGGTATACTGAGTTTGGAAGGTTTCCCTTTGTTTTAATTCTTTGGAATAGTCTGAGAAGAATGGGCACTCGTTCTGAAAATTTGGTTAACCAGGTGTGGCAGCACATGCCTGTAATCCCAGTTGGGAGGCTGAGGCAGGAGGATTACAAGTTCAAGGTCAGTCTGAGCAAGTTAGCAAGACTATCTCAACAGAGGCAGAAAATGCATTAGATAAAATTTAGCATCTCTTCATGATAACATCCCTGAACAAATTATGTATACAGAGAATGCAAACAACACAAGAAAGTCTATATGTGACAAAATCTTGGACAGCTACATAGTGAATGGGAAAAACTGAAAGCCTTTACCCTGAGAGCTGGAAAAATACAAGGATGGCCACTCTCACTACTCTTAATCAAAGGAGCACTGGAATATTTAACCAGAGTGATTGAACTACAGAAAGAAAGAAAAGGAATATGATCAGGAGGCCAGGAGTTAAATTATGTGTTTGTGGATGATAATTCTAGATATAGAAAAATCTGAAGACTCCACTAAAAGACTACAAGGAGTGATAATTTCCGTAAAGGATACAAATCAACATGCAAAAATCAGTAGTATTTTTATGCACTGGTAATAAATTTGATGATGAGAAATCATGGAAACAACCCCATTTATGTCAGCAACAAAAACACAAAAACAAGACTAAAAGAACCTGGGAATCAATATCTGTAAGGAAGCAAAAGTCATCTACAGTGAAAATTACAAAATACTGATGAAAGAAAATGAAGATACAAGAAAAGAAAAAAGTGGAAAGTCATCCCATTTTCATGGGTTGGAAGAATTAGTGTTGTTAAAATGTCCATACCACACTAAGTGATGCAATCCCTATCAGATTACCAATGGCATTCTTCACAGAACTAGAAAAAACAATCCTAAAATTCCCATGAAAGTCCAAATAGCTAAAGCAATCTCAACCAAAAAGAACAAAGCTGGAGGCATTGCAGTATCTGATTTTAAAGACATACTACACAACCATAGTAACCAAAACAGCACAACGCTCACATGAAAAAAGACATAAAGACAAATTTAATAGAGTAGATCTCCCAGAAATAAATGCTCACACTATGGAAAACTGATTCCTGATAATACTGTCAAAAGCATACATTGGAAAAAAGGCTCTTCAAATAAATGGTGCTGGGGAAATGGCACAAGCAGAAGTTTAAAACTTGACCATTTTCTCTCTCTCCACATAAGTTCATGGATCAACTCCTAAAAGGAGGACCTGAAACTAGGAACCTAATAGAAGACAACATGGAGACATTGGTATAAGCAGTGATTTTTTTGGATATGACCTCAAAACACAAGAAACAAAAGCAAAATGAACACATGGGATTATACCAAACTAAGAAGCTTCTATGCAGCAAAGGAAATACTCAGTACAGTTAAAAGATTATGAATAGAATGGGAAAATTTTTGGAAAGTATTCATATGATGAGGGATTAATAGCCAGGGTGCAAAGAAACTCAAAGTAGTCAATACTAGTTAAACCATCCAATTAAAAATAAGTATGTGATCTAGATAGGTACTTCTCAAAGAAGAAATGGAAATGACCAACCAATATATGAAAATGGCCAATATCATTAGCCATCAGGGAAATGGAAATAAAAACTACAATGAGATACCATTTCACCTCTGTCAGAATGGCAATGATCAAAAAAACAAAACAAAACAAAATGCTGGCAAGGATGTGGAGAAAAATAACTCTTATACATTTTTGTTGGGAATGTAAATTATATCCAGAAAAGTGTGGAGGGTCCTGAAAAAACTAGAAGTGGATCTAGATTCCAAAGGAAATGAGATCAGCACACCAAAGTGAGGCTTCCAATCCAATGTTTATTGAGGCCCAATTTATAACAGCCAAGATAAGAAACTGACCTATGTAGGCACTGACTGATGAATGGACACAGTGGAATGTTTTTCCACCATAAAGATGAATGAAATCCTGTAATTTGTAGGAAACTGGATGGGACTGTAGGACAATATGTTAAGTGAAATAAGTCAGACAGAGCAAGACAAGTACCACATGTTCTTTCCCATATATGAAAGCTAAAAATAAATATGTCTATCTGAATGCAGAATACTAACTAGTAGAGTCATATAAGATGGTGGGGGAGGATAAAGAAAAGTTGGAGAACTAGTAGCAAAACACATTTAGATAAAAGGAATAAATTCTGTTCTCTGGGACAGACCATACCTCACAAGTATTAGGATCTAGAGGAGTTCTAAGACACCGAACATAAAGAAATGACATGGAAAGGGAAATGCATATTACACTGATTTGATCAGTATACTCTATATGCATGTGTTGACATATTACACTGTACCACATCAATATGATAATAAAATTTTAAATCTCTCTCTCCCCACCCCTTGAATAGATTGTTCTCTGTAAATAGCAGAAACCACTAAAGCAATGTCTCATAAGGGCCCATAGAATAAACATCTAACTCTATTCAGCTTCTGAATGGTGCCTGCAGAATCCTCCTTCTCCCAGACAGCTATGCTCAGCATGTGAAATTTCCTCCTGAATCTCCCCACCTCATGGTGTCAAGATGGCTGCTTCAGTTCCCTTTCTCAGGGTCTTCTCAGGCAAGAAAAAATGGGCAAGAAGGCTTAGTTTCTGGCTTTCCCAGAAGCCTCCACATTTGTGCGCACACTCTATTGGACAGAACAATATCAAATGAACACTGATCCTGTAAGAGATCTTGGGAAATCATGACCAGTGCTTAACAGCCTCCAGAGTCAAAGGGTTTTCACCTTCAGTGATTCTTTTAAAGACATTCATCTGTGTCTGTTAGCCTTCACTACTCTTGTTTAACTCCACCTGGAACTGGACTCAAGGGATACAGTGCTGCCAAGAAGCAGGGACTTTCAAATCTAGTAGACGTGGGTTGGAATCCCACTGCTAGCCAGTTGTATGCATGGATTGTTTACCTTTTCTTCTTATAAAGGTTATCTGTTTGTGTATTTGTTTTGTTGTATAAAGATATGAAATGTCTTTTATTTGTGCCTAAAACAGTTGTAAATACTGCATTTTTCTGTTAGTGTAACAATATAAACCTGCATCCCACACGTGCTTGCCAAAGTTGCACTGTATATATATATGTGACCTCTCTCAATTTATTTTTTCTCTCTGTAAAATGGGAAAGTGGCCACTTCACTGGACAGTTGTGAGGACTCTATAAAAACAGCCAAGCAAAGTAAAAATTAAAACTTTCCTGGTAATTTACATTTTGCAATGAGCAATTCCTTCGGAAGATGGCTTAGCAAATGGGTTCGTTTTTGCAAGGACCCTTAAGCCCCTCTCCCCCAAAATACCTTTTAACATTAGTTTTGAGAAGCCTTTCCAAACTGCCTGTCTTAGTACAACACTATTTTTAAAAACCAGCGCCTAACATTTTCATCTGGTATGTTTTGGATAAAAACAGAGTGCTTACCACTTGAGCAATGCTGACTGGGTCCTGTTGGAATTAGAATTATTTTATTCCATGGCTGTATTTTTTGCTTAGCTAATCTGATTAGGTTATGAATTGGAGCAAATACATTACTGGAAAAAAATGAACCTATTTGCACTAAAAACTTCCCTGTACAACTGGAATGGTTAATGATCATATTAACTGAAACTCTTGAATTTTTTAAAAGTTAAAGGTGGCAAAACAATCACCTCTTATCAAATGCAGTAAACATAGATTACAGTAAAAAAGTAAAATAGGCATATAATTTCACTGCTATAATATGTTACCAAAATACTTTCTCTAGATTGTGGGATTCCACTGCTGCTTCTTTCCTTTTGTACTCCCTCTGAAAGATTATATAAAATAATATTCCTACAAGACAGCCCAGGAAAAATGGAGGGACAGTGTGACTTGGGAGAAGGGAAGGGAAATTAGCCAAATATTAAACCTCTCCTAGTACATCCTTTCTCAGTAACAATGGGCCCTGAGGGAAAAAGCAAACTTTCATCCCTTCCCAGATTCACCCCCAGCATCTCCACCAAAGGCAAATATTTACCGCAATAGGTCCTAAAGGGAGGAGAATACTGCAATGCTGGGTCCTGGAGTTTTACTCTTTCCCATTGCTGATGAGTCCTGGAAGGAGAAAAGCAAATAGTGAAGTTCTAGGTAACAATGGGTCCTAAAGGAAGGAAGATAAGCAGTGAAGACCAAGTTGTGAGTTTTTCCCAGTGACAATTAGTTTCAAACTTTTCACAACTGCCCTCCTGAGTTAAAATATTAACCTCAACATCTAGGTCCTCAACTTTGCAAACGGCACATTTGCAGTTTCCAATGATTAATTCACCCTCATTGTAAATGATAAACCCAGACTCCTTCTGTAACCCGGGGGCCATCTCCATATCCAGAAAATGAGCCCTTCTATGCCTGATCGATTGATTTCACTGCAGAATAAAGGGAAGCTTGCTAATCCATTGCTTCCTGTCTTCTGCCTGTCATTTATGTACCATGCACTTACATCCTCTCTCTCTCTCTCTCTCTCTCCCCTCCAATCTCTTAAGGTATAGAATATAATCTCACATGACAGAATTCTGGTAGCTGGTTACAATCAAGCTGTCTCCCAGAGGAGAAGGCAAGTACCATGGAGAAAGTGTGTTGTGTGTGTGTTTTAACCACGTTTCACAGTAACAGTCATCAGTTTTTCCCTCCTGTCAACAATTTGTCCATTCATGCATTATGGGTTTTATGAATTGATATGCCAGACACTTCATGACTAAATCTCACTGTAATCTTCTTTAGGCTTGAAGGTAACATGACAAGTGTTCAAGCTGGAAAACTTTGGGTTGTAAGAAGATAGATGACTTCAAAGTTATTTTGGGCGACATAATTTAGTGTAATGGCCATTTCTTGCTCCACAATACAGGAAAGTCTGTGAATACACAATAATGTTAGTACACAAAATAGTTTGAAGGTAAGAAAAGAGATGAAAAGTTCAATAGTAAACAGGCCCAGGGCAAAAAGATGGAGTTATGGGGGAAAGATGGGGAAGGTGAACAGGAGCTGGGTCCCAACTGGCTACAGAACTAAGCTAGAGCCCTTAGGATATAAAAACCTGGTTGAGTTAGATAGGAAAAGCATCCTGAAGCCAGAGAAGCCACATAGGGCCAGGTTTGTAGGTGACATCCACAGCAGTCCCCAAAGAATGGCTGCCAGAACAGAAGAGGCCCAGGTGTCTCACCTGTTCTTAATCCATCTCCTAGGAGTCTGGCAGCTGCTGAGCCAAGCAAGTTTCCACAGCAGCCCCAGCAGGATGGTGAGATCAGGTTGTTCAGCAGTGCAGTCACATGTTACTCCAGGAACTAATCAAGGTTTGTGGCCAGGTGGCCTGGGACAGGTCTGTGAGATAACACTGTGCGAGATTTGCAGGTGAGAGCTCCCATGCCCAGCCCCAGCAGTTCCGACTTCCCATTGGTTGCTCTTGTGCTGCTGACCAATCAGAACAAGGACCCACACAGCCTGAGATCCCATTGGCTACCAGTGGTCAGACCCAACTCTGTCTCTTGTCCAAAGCTTGAATGTTTCCTCTGTAACTTGCTTTTGTTGAAAGAACCTCTCTGAGAATCTCACCAGAGAAAGGGTGAAATGAAAGAACAGCAAAAAGCCTCCTCCAAGAAATGGTGTTCTCTTCCCCTGGCAGCCAGGTCAATGGTGTGGGGACATGGGGAAGCCACAAAAGAGGTGATGCTGCACAATTTCCAGCAGGAGATAGGTGCACTCCTGGACCCCAGAGGAAAAGCTGAACAGGCCAGATGGCATTCACAGTGGTAACCAGGTAACTTATTTTGGATTTAGTTCATCCTTGTTTTTCTAGTTGCTTAAGATGCAACTAGTAACAGGTTATTTATTTGAGATTGTTCTGCTTTTGGTGTGGGCATTGATTGCTATAAACTTATTTCTTAGTACTTCTTTTGCTGTATCCCATAGGTTTTGGTATATTGTCTTCATTTTCAGGTTGTTTTTTTTTGAGAAATTTTAAAATTTCCTTCTTAATTTCTTCTTCTTGTTGTTGGTTGTTTGCAAATAAGTTAATTACCATGTGCTTGTATATTTTCCAAAAATGTTCATGTTATTTATTTCTGTTTTTATTTCATTGTGATCAGAAAAGATACTGTGTACAATTTCAATTTTCTTAAAATTGTTAAGACTTGTTTTCTTTCTGTGTTATGGTCTGCTTAGAGGTGCTCCAAGATTCATTTGGCTTTCATATATCAATAGTTAAGGCACAGGATGTGTGTCTAAATAGAATCTATGGCTCTTGAATTGAGGCCTAACTTTTATTTTCTGAGAATCCAACCAAAATGAGAGGTTTGGCACTCTCTCCAATTATTTGCCTGAACAAATTATTTATTTATTTATTTATTTATTTATTTATTTATTTATTATTTGCTTATTGATTCATTGAGCACAAATGGAGTACAGCTATTGTTTCTCTGGTTGTACACAAAGTTGAATCACACGATCTGTGCATTCATACATGTACACAGGGCAATGATGTCTGTCACACATTCTGTTATTATTCTTACCCCCCCACCCCGACCCCATCCCTCCCTTCCCTCTATGCTATCTATCCTTCCTCCATTCTTGCCACACTTACCCCCGCATTATGCATCATCATTCATTTATCAGAGAGACCATTCGGCCTTTGGATTTTGGGATTGGTTGATCTCACTTAGCATAACAGTCTCCAACATCATCCATTTACCTACAAATGCCATAATTTTATTCTTCTTTATGACTGAATAATATTCCATTGTGTATATATACCACAGTTTCTTTAGCCATTCATCTACTGAAGGGCATCCAAGTTGGTTCCACAGTCTAGCTATTGTGAATTGAGCAGCTATGAACATTGATGTGGCTGCATCACTGTAGTAATCTGATTTTAAGTCCTTTGGGTATAGGCCAAGGAGTGGGACAGCTGGGTCAAATGGTGGATCCATTCCAAGTTTTCTAAGGAATCTCCACGCTGCTCTCCAGAGTGGCTGCACCATCTTGCACTCCCACCAGCAATGTATGAGTGTACCCTTTTCCCCACATCCTCGCCAACACCTGTTGTTGCCTGTATTCTTAATAAAAGACATTCTAATTGGGGTAAGATGAAATCTTAAGGTGGTTTTGATTTGCATTTCTCTTATAACGAGGGATGTTGAACATTTTTTCATAAATCTGTTGATTGCTTGTAGATCTTCCTCTGTAAAGTGTCTGTTCATTTCCTTGGCCCATTTATTGATTGGGTTATTAGTGTTCTTGGTGTAAAGATTTTTGGGTACTTTGTAGATTCTGGAGATTAGTGCTCTATCTGAAGTGTGTGTAGGAAAGATTTTCTCCCACTCTGAAGGCTCTCTCTTCACATTGCTGATTGTTTCCTTTGCTGAGAAAAAGCTTTTTAGTTTGACTCTATCCCAATCATTGATTCCTGCTTTTATTTCTTGCGCTTTGGGAGTCATGTTAAGGAAATCTGGTCCTAGGCCAACGTGATGAAGATTTGGACCTATTTTCTCTTCTATTAGGTGCAGAGTCTCTGGTCTAATTTCTAGGTCATTGATCCACTTTGAGTTGAGTTTTGTACAGGGTGAGAGATATGGGTTTATTTTCATTTTGTTGCATATGGATTTCCAATATTCCCAGCACCATTTGTTGAAGAGGCTGTCTTTTCTCCACTGTAGGTTTTTGGCTCCTTTGGCAAGTGTGAGATACCTGTATTTATGTGGGTTTGTCTCTGAGTCCTCTATTCTGTACCATTGATCTTCCTGTCTATTTTGGTGCCAATACCATGCTGTTTTCGTTACTATTGCTCTGTAGTATAGTTGCAGGTCTGGTGTTGTGATACCCCCTGCTTCGCTCTTCTTGCTAAGGATTGCTTTAGCTATTCTGGATCTCTTATTCCTCCAAATGAATTTCATGATTGCTTGCTCTATTTCTATGAGGTCCGTCATTGGGATTTTAATTGGAATTGCATTGAATTTGTATAGCACTTTTGGAAGTCTGGCCATTTTGACAATATTAATTCTGCCTATCCAAGAACATGGGAGATCTTTCCATCTTCTCAGATTCTCTTTAACTTCTTTCTTTAGTGTTCTGTAGTTCTCATTGTAGAGGTCTTTCACTTCTTTTGTTAGATTGATACCCAAGTATTTTATTTTATTTGAGGTTACTGTGAATGTGGTAGTTTTCCTAATTTCTCTCTCAGAGGATGCATCACTTATGAATAAAAATGCATTGGATTTATGAGCATTAATTTTATATCCTGCTACTTTACTGAATTCATTTATGAGTTCCAGAAGTTTTCTGGTGGAATTCATAGGGTCTTTAAATAGAGAATCATGTCATCAGCAAATAGGAATAGTTTGAGCTCTTCTTTTCCTATACGTATTCCTCTAATTTCTTTGGTCTGTCTAATTGCTCTGGCTGGAGTTTCAAGAACAGTGTTGAATAGTAGTGGCAAAAGAGGGCATCCCTGCCTTGTTCCAGTTCTCAGGGGGAATGCTTTCAATTTTTCTCCATTTAGAATGATATTAGCTGTGGGCTTAGCATGGATAGCCTTTACAATGTTAAGGAATGTCTCCACTATCCCTATTTTTTCTAGCGTTTTGAGCATGAATGGGTGCTGTATTTTATCAAATGCTTTCTCTGCATCTATTGAAATAATCATGTGGTTCCTGACTTTAAGTCTGTTGATGTGGTGAATTGCATTTATTGATTTCTGGAATTTGAACTAACCTTGCATCCCCGGGATGAAACCCACTTGATCATGGTGCACTATCTTCTTAACATGCTTCTGTATGAGATTTGCTAAAATTTTGTTAAGAATTTTTGCATCTATGTTCATTAGAGATATGGGTCTGAAATTTCCTTTCCTTGACATGTCCTTCTCTGGTTTTGGTATCAGGGTGATATTAGCTTCATAGAATGAGTTTGGAAGGGTTCCCTCCTCCTCTATTTCATGAAATACTTTGAGGAGTATTGGAATGAGCTCTTCTTTGAAGGTCTTGTAGAACTCGGCTGTGAATTCATCTGGTCCTGGACTTTTCTTTGTTGGTAGGCTTTTGATGACTTCTTCTAATTCATTGCTTGAAATTGATCTATTTAAGTTGTGTATGTACTCCAGATTCAGTTTGGGTGTCTCATATGCCTCTAGGAACCTGTTGATGTCTTCCAGGTTTTCTATTTTGTTGGAGTATAAATTTTCAAAGTAGCTCCTTATTATGTTTTGTATTTCAATTGTGTCTGTTGTAATATTTCCATTTCCATCATGAATTTTAGTAATTTGGAGTTTTTCTCTCCTTCTCTTCATTAGCGTGGCTAAAGGTTTATCAATTTTGTTTATTTTTTCAAAGGACCAACTTTTTGTTTTGTCAATTTTTTGAATTGTTTCTTTTGTTTCAATTTCATTGATTTCAGCTCTGATTTTTATTATTTCCTGTCTTCTGCTACTTTTGTTGATGATCTGTTCCTCTTTTTCTAGGGCTTTGAGCTGTAGTGTGAGACCATTGATTTGTTGACTTTTCATTCTTTTATTAAAAGCACTCCATGCAATGAATTTTCCTCTTAGCACTGCTTTCATAGTGTCCCAGATATTTTGATATATTGTATCTTTGTTCTCGTTGACCTCTAAGAATCTTTTAATTTCCCCCCTAATGTCTTCTGTTATCCATGCATCATTCAATAGCATATTATTTAATCTCCAGGTCTTGGAGTAGTTTCTGTTTCTAACTTTCTCGTTGATATCTAATTTCATTCCATTATGATCTGATAGTATACAAGGTAGTATCTCTATGTTTTTGTATTTGCTAAGAGTAGCTTTGTGGCATAACATATGGTCTATTTTAGAGAAGGAACCATGAGCTGCTGAGAAGAAAGTGTATTTGCTTTTTGCTGGATGGAATATTCTATATATGTTTGTTAAGTCCAAATTAGCAATTGTGTCTTTGAGACCTATGGTTTCTTTGTTCAATTTTTGCTTGGAAGATCTGTCCAACAGTGAGAGAGGAGTGTTAAATTCCCCAGTATTATTGTGTTTTGTTCTATTTGATTCCTGAAATTGAGAAGGATCTGATTGACATACATGGATGCACCATTGTTTGGTGCGTTAATATTTATGATTGTTATGTCTTGCTGATTTATGCTTCCTTTAAGCAGTATGAAATGTCCTTCTTTATCCCTTCTGACTAACTTTGGCTTGAAGTCTGCTTTATCTGAAATGAGGATGGAAACTCCTGCTTTTTTACTCAGTCCATGTGCATGGTATGTTTTTCCCCAACCTTTCACCTTTAGTCTGTGGGCGTGTTTTTCTATGAGATGAGTCTCTTGAAGACATCATATTGTTGGGTCTTTCTTTTTAATGCAATCTGCCAGTCTATGTCTATTGATTGATGAGTTTAGGCCATTTACATTCAGGGTTATTATTGAGATATGACTTGTATTTCCTGCCATTTTAGGTTTTTTGTGGTTTTTGGCTTAACTTTGTTTCTCCTTTGATTGACTCTTTCTTTAGGGTAATTCCTCCCCATGTCAACTGAGATTGTTGTTTTTCATTTCTTCCTCTTCGAATATTTTGTTGAGAATGTTCTGTAGGGCAGGCTTTCTCTTTGTGAATTCTTTAAGCTTTTCTTTATCATGGAAGGATTTTATTTCGTTATCAAATATGAAGGTAAGTTTTGCTGGGTATAAGATTCTTGGTTGGCATCCATTTTCTTTCAGAGCTTGAAATATGTTGTTCCAGGCCCTTCTTGCTTTTTGGGTCTGGGCTGAGAAATCTGCTGATATCCATATTGCTTTCCCCCTGTAGGTAATCTGATGCTTTTCTCTCACAGCCTTTAAAATTCTATCTTTGTTTTTTATGTTAGGTATTTTCATTATAATGTGCCTTGGTATGGATCTCTTGTAATTCTGTGTGTTTGGTGTCCTATAAGCCTCTTGTAATTGATTTTCCATCTCATTCATCATATTTGGGAAATTTTCTGATATTATTTCATTGAACAGATTATTCATACCCTTGGTTTGTATCTCTGTGCCTTCCTCAATCCCAATAACTCTTAAATTTGGTCTTTTCATGATGTCCCATATTTCTTGGAGGTTTTGTTCATGATTCCTAACCATCTTCTCTGTTTTTTCGACTTTGTTTTCAATATTAAATATTTTGTCTTCATTGTCTGAGGTTCTGTCTTCCAAGTGATCTATTTTGTTAATTATGCTTTCTATTGAGTTTTTAAGTTGGTTTATTGTTTCCTTCATTTCCTTGTTTCCTTCAAGGATTTCTGTTTGTTTTTTTTCAGAACTTCTATCTCTTTATTGAAATGATTTTTTGCTTCCTGCAATTGCTCTAGTAGCTGATTATTCATAGCCTGAATCTGCTCTCTTGTCACATCATTCTCTTCTCAGATCATTTTAATTATGAACATTCTGAATTCCCTTTCTGTCATTCCTTCTACCATGCTGTCATTGGGTTCTCTTGATATAACATCTAGGTTTGTTTGGGACACTTTCTTCCTGCATTTTCTCATGTTGCTCATGTATCTTCCCCTCTAGTAGTGCGAATCAGAGGGATTGCAATTTCCCTGTAAAGACATAAAATGTCCCTGCAAATTTCCTGTAACTCACCTGATGTTTGAGAGGTGCTTGATCAAGCGGCGACCC
>JAJEJO010000673.1:1127430-1257990 GCA_020662805.1 Glaucomys volans | reverse complement strand
TTTGTTGAGGTGATCTTTTGTTTCCTATAGTTGCTCTTTCAGCTGCTTATTGAATGGTCAATCATTGCCTGCATTTGCTCTCTTAACTCATCATTTGCTTCTCTGATCATTTTAATCATGTATATTCTGAACTCCTTTTCTGGCATTTCTTCTATCATGCTGTCATTGGATTCTATTAGTGTAGAATCTTGGTTTGTTTGGGACACTTCCCTCCCTTGTTTTTTCATGTTGTTCATGTATCTTCCCCTCTAGCAATGCAGATCTAGGGTATTATAGTTCCTGCCCTATAGGCTTATAGTGACCCTATAGTTTTCTGAAACCTCTTCTTTAAGGGGGGGAATCAATATTAGCAACACCCAGTACAGACAATATGCAGCTGTAAACCAAATAGCCCCTATGAAGACTATTGTTACAGTAGTCTTTGTGTTACAATATTGTTACAATATTGTCATAATAATCAGAGAGGATGAGTTCAATTATTATCTACAGTATAACAAATACATTTACAAGGAGGACTGCAGTTTCTAATGGAAGACAAAGAGGATGGGGAGGGGTGTAGGATGTAACTGTTAACAGTGTAAGAAAAGAGCATGAAGAAGTTCTAGATCATAGGAAGAGTGAAAGTGTAGTCAAAAGAAATTGGTTGTTAGCATGTGAAAAGTGAGAAAAAGCCCTTGAGGAAACAGGTAAACAAAGGAAAGTAGAGAGCAAGAAAAGAAATAAAAATTTAAAAGCTTTCACAAAGGTGAAAAAAAAATCTACACAATAACCTTCATATACTATTCAAACCTCCCAGTCTTTAGTAGCCTGAGGTATGAGAAGTACCTGACAATGAGCTTCCAGACTCCAGCAGGCATCTGAGGATGGGATTTGCCTCACCTAATGACAGTTTCCCCTTTATGGATAATCCAAGATGGCTGCACTGGCTTTCAAATGTGTTGGCGAATGGGGAGATGCAACGCAGGGCATGGGTACCGAGTCTGTGTGGGGTGCAGTCGGTCAGGCTGGGCCCCTGGAGGTGGTGTGCTGTTAGTCAAGTTGGGGGTCCTGGAGGCAGGGTGCTGTCAGTGGGGCTGGCAGTCCTGCAGCTCCTGGCTTTTTTTTTCCAAAAATGGCGGCAGCCACATGTAACCAAACCTGCGGATACTGTGACGGTGAACTTCCAGGCAACAATAGCAGCTGGTGATCCATAAAGGTCTGCAGGCTCTGCAGGCTACTGGTGGACGATTGCCAGATGAACCTCAGTTGGTGGGTGATGGGTAGTTGAAAGGCAGGCGATGGGCAGGCCAGAGGCAGGCAAACAGGCAAGTGACGGATGATAGGTAGCGGTCAGTGAGCAGTCAGCACTCAAATGTAGTCGCTACGCTGGTAGACTGCGGGTGATCGAGGTAGAGAGATGTGGTAAACAGTAGGGGATCAATGAGGAGTAAAGACTGCTTCACGGAGAAACAGACTTTCCTCTGTTTGAATCCTGAGTTACGGAGCGACAAGGAATGCAGCCTCCCTCTAGACCACCATCTTGGATCCTCTTCTGTCCTTCCTTTTTAAGACTAAATATTCCATTATATGTTGTATCAGTCCATTTGGTGTTGCTAAAATAATAATGACAATAATAATGACATCTGTTCAAATGAAATCAGTACTTCATCCTTAATACAAAATAATCTGGAAAACTATATCAACAACAACAAAAAACAAAACTAAATTCTTGAATTCATTTTTGTAGGAAAGGATTATAGCTTCTTGTATTATAAATTAAAATAATAATAATTAACAAAACAATAATACTAATAATTATTGGTTTATTTAGTTGGCAGTTTAGGAGCCTGGAAATCCAGATGAGCATGGAGCTGGATCTGGTGAGAACCTTGCGGTGGATAGCATCATGGCCAAGTGTGTGAGTTAGAAAGAGATCATGCAGCCAGATGGAAGTTAGTGAGGAGAGGGGCAGTAAAGACCTCCCTCTTGGCCCCACTTCTTAAAGTTCCCATCACCTCAATGTCACCACCACTCTGGGTACCAAGTTTGCAACACATAAACCTTGGGGGACATAGTTGAACCCTATCTAAATCATGGCACCTCCTTTACCTATTTTTGTTCCATCTACATCCTAAAAGAGGACTTGTGGCAGCTTTCAAGGATATGTATAAGAAGTCAAAATAATTAAGAAAAAGGGATAAAAGGAAATACAACTGTAAAACTCAAGAAAGGGCGACGGGAGGACCCCGGCGGGTAAAGTTCCCAAAGGCGGAGGCGGGCAAAAAGAAGTGCACTCGCCAGCATCAGACAATAGTGGTAGCTTGATTTTATTGGAATGTGTGTCCTGGGCGAAATCTCCAGCCCCCCGGGGGTGAAAGTCGGAGTGGGAGAGCCAGGAGAAATCGCACATGGCTTTGGCTGCTCAGGGTTTTTATACAGAGGAAGGGGGTCAAGGGGTTCTGCCCAGGAAAAGGTGGACCCAAGGTGGACGTCAGGGTCAGCAGGTGTGCCTCATTGGTCACTTCTGGCACAGTGTGTTGCTAGGTGACCGTGTTCCCTCCCCCTGCAGCCGCCCAATTAGACCTAACAACAACAAGGAAAAGTGGTGAAGCCAAGGGTAGGGTGAGGGCACAACGTGCATTTCAAAGACCCTCTTGAGTGGCTTTGGCTGCAAGTGTTTCTTAGCAGTTGGGATGAAAGGGTGGATGTAATCATCTAGAGAATGATAAAACCATACCAGCTTTTCAGAAAGCGTAGCTTCCTGTCACTATGACCTGAGAGTGGTTTTGTCCCTGGGACTTCACACATAGGACACTGGGTGATGTCAAAGAAACATCTATTCCTTCATCTCAGACAATTCCACAGCAATTTTCATATGGCCTCCTGCTCAGCCACTCTGGTTGCATGAAGAGGAATGGATGGACTGCAGGATCTTCATGAAGACCACATATTACACCCAGGGCTGATGGGAATCCAGCCTCAGCCTTCCAAACTATCTTCTCAAGTAAACACCTTGATGGGGAGAGGCAAGATGAGGAGTTAAGAGCAGATAAAGAGTGAGGGCAAGTCTGAGATTTTGGTATGGCACCTTTGCATCCTGTCTTGGTCCAGGCTCCTGAATTCAAATAAAACTTGCTGCCTGAGGCTGGGCTTGAGTTTGGGGAGTGGATTTGGGAATGCAGTTTTTGGAGCAAAGATGAAGGATATGGGGGTGAGGCAAGAACTGATTCAAAGTTGTGTAAAGTTGGTCACCAGGTGTTTTAACCAGTTTTTGCATCACTATGCCCTAAATACTGTCAAGAAAAACTTAGAGGAGGAAAGGTTTATTTGGAGTTCAGGGTTTCAGAGGTCTTAGTCCATTGCTATGGGCCAATTGTGAAGCAGACCATCATGGTGTTATGAGGTGGCAGAGGGCAGGAAGAACTACTCTGTTCATGGTGGCTAGGAAGCAGAGACAGAGGGAGAAATAGGGGCTGCAGGGAAGACAGACCCTTCCAGGGCACATCCCCAGTGACCCACGTCCTCCAGCGATGCCCCATCTGCCTATAGTTAACACCCAATTAGTCCATTCAAAGTAGGATGGGATGATTAAGTTACAGCTCTCACAATCCAATCACTTCACCTCTGAGCATTCCTGCATTTACACAGAAGCTTTTGGGGAACACTCATTCAACCCATAACACCATCACTGACTGAGACCAATGGAAGCTGTCCCAGCACTGAACCTGGGAAGCACACTGGACTTTGGCTTTTACCAAAAATGGCTATCCCCAGATTTCCAGTCCTCTGCCCTTCAGTGTTCAGTGGGTTCCCATGGGTGCCCATCCTCCAGCATCAGCAGAGAAACAGAGTGAGAAGCTCTGAGTTTGTGTAGAACTGGTATCTGCAGAGATAATGGGCTTCAGGTGTAGCCAGAGGGCATGAAGCTTGTGTGTTGGATTAGCCATCCTAATGACCTCATTGAACTTATTCACCTCTTTAAAGTCCCTGTCTCTAAATATTGTTATACTCTGCAGTACTGGGTTGAAGTTGAGACTTCAATATATGAACTTTTTGAGGTGTGTGTGTGTGTGTGTGTGTGTGAAGGCGACAGAATTCAACCCATAACAATCACCAAGAGATGTTGTTAAAATCTCCAACTTTGTGGATTTTCTCTCCTTTCATTTTGATCAGGTTTTGCTTTACATAATTTGAAGCTGCAGTATTAAGCGCATACAAATTTAAGATTAAAAAATTTTCCTGTTGAGACTGTTCTCTTATCATCACAAAATTCTCCTTTTATCTTTCACTTGCCATTTGGGATTTTTCACTCTATTCTACAAGAACCAGCACAAAATATCTAATTTTTCCGATTCTGTTGTGCACTCATAGACTTTAAAAAAATTTTATTAGGTAATTTACTTTTGTCAAATTTCTATAGCATTTGGGACTACATTTGTCTGTCTGTATCAGAAAAATAAAAAGTAACACTAGCTTAAATAAGTTGGAAGTTTATTTCTCAGTTTTAGAGAAACAATCTGAAAGTAGAGGCAGTTCAGGGTTGGATGGCAATGTCACAAAATTGTCAGACTCCTTTCTCTCTTCCTCTTTACACAGCACAGGCTTCCAGGTTCAAGGTCACCTTGGGCCCAAAATGGCTCCTGGGGGCTCCAGGCATCATTTCTGCATTCCAAGGCAGCAGGGAAGAAGAAAGAGAGTGTAAGCTTACTTCTGCTTATATGCAACTGGTCAAAATTAAGATATATTAGTTGCACCCAACCTCAGAAGAAGCTAGGAAAAGTTGTCTTTATGAGTGATAATGTATTTAGGTAAATTGAGATTCTGTAACAACTGTGTTAGCGTAGGCACATGGAAGTGTATGTTCCCAGGGTTTTGTTTCTTTTCACTTTTGTTGTACTGGGGATTGAACCCAGGGGTGCTCTACGACTGAGTACATCCTCAACACGTTTTACTTTTCATTTTGAGATAGACTCTTGCGTCAGATCCAATTGGGCAGGTGCAGGGGGAGGGAGCAGAGTCACCTAGCAACACACTGTGCCAGAAGTGACCAATGAGGCAGGCCTGCTGACCCTGACATCCACCTTGGGTCCACCTTTTCCTGGGCAGGACCCTTGACCCCTTTCCTCTGTATAAAAACCCTGAGCAGCCAAAGCCACGTGCGATTTCTTCTGGCTCTCCCACCTGATTTTCACCCCGGGGGGCTGGAGATTTCGCCTGGGACACAGACTCTAATAAACCTCAAGCCACTACTTTTGTCTGACTCTGGTGAACCCGCCTGGTGAGCTTACTCCTTTTGGCCACCTGCCACCTTTTGTGAGCTTTACATCTTGCTCAGTTCCTGAGGCTGACCTCTAACTTGCGATCCTCCTGCCTCAGTCTCCTGAGTCCTTGGGATTGCAGATGTGCATCACAGCATTCTGCTGTTCTCAAGGTTTTAATGCAGTTCTAGTTTGAGAAACCTCAGACATAAAAGGTGAACTGAAATGCTTTATTCCTGTTCCCAGGCAGTGTCTTAGTATGAGTCATTGTTTATTTAATTTAGTAATAGAAATCTTGATATAATATGAGCTAACACCATACACCATGCACCTTACTTGTACTATTGTTGCCCATTTCACAGATCAGAAATGTTGAACCGAGAGTTTAAGTAGCTTCCTGGGGTCACACAGTCAATTAGTGTCAGAACCCATACTAGAACCCAGGCATTCTGGTCCCTGAGCCCTGCCCTTCCCTTATCCCTTGAGAGGAGGACCCATCTTTCCTCATACTGCTCCTTGAGGGAAACCAGAAGAGGTGTAGGACAATTTTAAAAGTAAAGTGGATCTTGCTTGAAATCTCCTAAGACATTGCTTTCAAAAAATTTAACTATCTGCCTCCTTTCTAATATGCATCCATTGGATTTAGACTTAGGAAGAACAGCAAAATGGGTGCTTTGGTTATCATCTAATTTCTCATCTTCCCTTTCTCTTCTCTTCTCTTTCTCCTCCTCCCCCCGGCCCCTTCCTTCTTCTCTCTCTGTCTCTCTCTCTCTCTCTCTTTCTTGCTGTGCAGTGGATTGACCCCAGGGTCTCATGTATGCTGGGCAAGTGCATTGAGCTACATCCCCAGCTTACTGGGTCCAGTTGGATCTGGGAACTTGACCTTCTCCGACCACTTGATCTTTCAACTTGAACTTTTCTGGTTTTCTCTGATTAAAAAAGTACTTTCCTCATTGTATATAAGTTTCAAAGTCCCTTATGTAATGAGTTATGGAACACACAAACAAGTACAAGCTTGAGTATATCCCTGCTCCCCAAGGTTTTAAGCAGGAAGCCCAATTCTTCCTGGAGAGAAAAGAGCTCTGTTCATCCCACAGCTGGGCTCCTCCATTCATGTGGCCTCAGGCAAGGATTCTCTAAAGGGAAAACAGATCTCCCAAAGCAAAGATTCTCAAACTTCCTGTGCATCAGAACTCCCTGGAGGGCTTGTTAAAGTAGCATAGCCTGGGGACTCCAATAGTTTCAATTGAGCTGTTGTTGGGTTTGAGAATTTGCACTCTACCAAGTTCCCAGGTGATGCTGCAGTTGGTCCAGAGGCCCTATTTTGGGAACCACTGCTCTACCATTAGCTTTCTCCATGCTGGAGTGCCAGCTTCACCTGCTTCAGAGCTTCTATATGTGGCTGGGGCTATCCCTGTCCCTTGGACCAGCTGTCCCTGTTGTCTCTAGCCATTAGGCATTATAAGAAAGCTAAGGGAGACCCTGAGCATGTCCTGACTTTGTGGACATTCAACTCTACCTTTGTTACTTCCTTCATCAGAGGAAAAGGGAAGAAAAGGTACCAATATGAGAACATCCAAGTGCCTTTTTCAGTAAGTCTTGCACATTGGCTTACATTATTGAAATTGGGGGCTTACTGGCTATGATGGTTTTGATATGAGGTATCCCCCTCAAAGTCCTGGTGTTAATGCAGGAACACTCTTAGGTGATTGCTTGAATATGGGAGTTGTAACCTAAGCAGCCCATCCTAGTTTGAATGGACTGGGTGGTAACTGAACACAGGTAGGGTGTGATCAGAGGAAGTAGGTCACTGGAGGTGTGCACTGGAAGGGTTCAACTTGCCTATGGCCCCTTCCTCTCTCTCTCTGCTTCCTGGTACCCATGAGCATTGCAGTTTTCCTCCACCAGGCCCTTCCACCATGATGTCTGCTTCACCTTGGGACCAGAGCTATTGGAGTTGGCCAACATGGACTGAACCTCTGAAACCATGAGCCAAAATAAAATTTTCCCCCTTGAAGTTGTTCTTGTCAGGTGTTTGAGTCACAGCAATGAAAAGCATACTAACACACTAGCTGGTCCAAAACTTTCCTTCCTCTTGCTTATTCGTTCTTTGGGTCATGACCTGGAGCAACAAATGTGTTGGGCTTCGTATTTTATACAACAATGTCAGGTTAGTAATTTATTAGGATCCTAGGATATGGTGTTCCAACTGTGGAGAGCAGCAAGCCTTTGCCATTCTTGCTAGGTTAAAAAAAATTACCCAAAGTAGAACACACTTATAAAACATTTAAGTGATATGGACTTGAGTAAACTATAAAATTAATGTCATTTTCAGCATCCTCTGCTGAAGGTCCAGCTGTTTCAGTGTGGACCTGTCTTTGCATACATATTCAGGTGTGATGCAGGACTGATTCCCAACTGCAGAGCTGTACCAGTGGCTAAAATACTGGAACTTTTCAGTAAGCATTGGTAAACACCCTTCATGTGGAGCCCCTGGAGGGCCTGTCTTCAGGTTTTATGCCCTGCAGGGCACATGGTGAAGTTGGAGTTCTTTCTGAAGTCAAGTAAAAGGAAAAGTGGAAAGATCACTGGAGCCCATGGTTTCCACAGTCTGCTGAAGAAGACTTAGAAATAGGAACATGGAAGCTCAAGGCAAGTGGGGACAGGACCCACTGGACAATTAGGGCAGCAAAGGAGATGAACCCTACCATTATCAGTTTTCTTATCCCTGTACTCAAGGTTGGAATCAGCAAAGGTCTGATTCCTTTTCTCTGTGTTGATTACCTCAGGGGTTATGGTGGTGGAAAGCCCAGTAACAGACTCCCAGGTTTCTGGTTTCAGATGCCATGTAAGTGGAGAAGCTGTCTGGTGAGACATGGAAGAGTGAAGGAGGGGGAGAAGCATGTGGGGTTCCTGTGGTTAGAAGCCAGGTAGAAGAGGAGTTATTGTCAAAGGGGACTGAGGAGGCATGACCAGAGAGGCAGGAGAAAAATCAGGATCACATAAGTTTAGGGAAGGTCAAAGAGGGAGCTGTCAACTTTCAAAAGCTACTGACAGCAAGAAGTAATTGAAGTGTGTCTGATGGATTTGTCAGCACAATTTGAACTGCACTTTGAGAAAAATGTACATTGTTTTGGGGAAAAAAATTGTAATAAGAAAAGCTTTAGCTTTTGAAAACCACCAATAGCCTGACTGTAAAGGACCTCTTCTCTGCCCTCTGGTGGCAGGACTTGGACATGGCTGATTTCTATGTTTAGGGAAGTGCAGAGTGAATAAGGACATAATTCTTAATGAAGTTTTCCAAAATGAAATTTAGTCCTCATGTTCTTTTTTTCAGAGAACAGTTGGAAAAAACAGAAATTTTGTAAGAACAAGTTCATATGCAGAAAAGGCAGTAAAATCAGGAAAGAATAGTTTCACTGAAATGCATTGTTTTTCTTTTAAGTATTTTTTGTTGTTGTTGTTGTGAATGGACACAACGCTTTTATTTATTTTTATGTGGTACTGAGGATTGAACCCAGTGCCTTTCACATGCTCAGCAAGTGCTCTACCACTGACCTACAATTCCAGCCACATAAAATGAATTCTTGAAGGGGGCAAAAAAGAGATTTGTAAGCCACATAATTATTTGGGATGGAAAATACAAACTCTTGGCTTTGGAAATGAGTCCCAAGTTATGGCCTAGTGAGGACCCTAAGTATCATCTGAAAAGGACTTAATGGAATAATTTCAGTTTTCAAAACACATTGCTTCACTATGAGATGTATTCCCCATTTAAGAGGCTACAGGCTTATCTACCCCAGTTGCCATCTTTGATTTTCTGAATCTGCTTGAGAAATTTCCTCATGTGATTTACTGATTGTACTTGTACTCAAAGTCAAAAGTAGAACTTCACCTTAGAAATTTTCATTTCTCTAATTACTAGAGATGCTGGACTTTTTCTCATATATTTGTTGATGGGTTGTGTATCTTCTTCTGTGAAGTGTCTGCTCAGTTCCTTAACCCATTCATTGATTGGATTATTTATTTTTGTGTGTGTGTGCTAAGTTTTTTGGGTTCTTTCTATATATCCTGGAGATTAGTGCTCTATTTGATATGTGTGTGGTTAAGATTTTCTCTCACTCTCTAGGCTTTCTCTTCACATTATCGTTTCCTTTGCTGAGAAGAAGCTTTTTAGTTTGAATCCATCCCATTTATTGCTTCTTGATTTTATTTCTTGTGCTTTAGGAATCTTGTTAAGGAAGTCAGGTCCTAAGCTGACATGATGAAGATTTGGGCCTACTTTTTCTTCTATTAGGTACAGGGTCTCTGGTCTAATTCCTAGGTTCTTGATCCACTTAGAGTTGAGTATTGTGCAGGGTGAGAGAAAGGGTTTTAATTTCATTTTGCTGCATATTGATTTCCAGTTTCCCCAGAACCTTTTGTTGAAGAAGCTATCTTTTCTCCAATGTATGTTTTTGGTACCTTTGTCTAGTATGAGATAACGGTATTTATGTGGGTTTGTCTCTATGTCTTCTATTCTGTATCAATGGTCTTCATGCCTATTTTGGTGCCAATACTATGCCATTTTTGTTACTATAGCTCTGTAGTATAGTTTAAGGTCTGGTATTGTGATGAGAGGCTGTCCTTTCCACATTTATCCACTGATGGACACTTAGAATGATTCCATATCTTGGCTATTGCAAATTATGCTGCCATGAACTTGGGGGTGCAGTTAATTCTTCAACTCATTGACTTAAATTCCTTTGGATATATTCCCAGAAATGAGACTAATTGTATGGCAGTTCTATTCTTAGTTTTTTTTAATTGAAATTTCTGTACTGTTTTCTGTGCAGCTTAAATTTCTGTACAGCTGTAATAATTTACATTCTCACCAATAGACTACAAGTGTTATTCTTTTTGCTTTTTTTTTTTTTTTTTGCGGTGCTGGGGATTAGAACCCAGGGCCTTGTGCGTGTGAGACAGGCACTCTACCAACTGAGCTATATCCCCAGCCCTACAAGTGTTATTCTTTATCAGCATCCTCATTGTTACCTTTTATCTTTTTGATAAAAATCATTCTAACGGATGTGAGGTGATATCTCATTGTACTTTTACTCTAACGATTAGTGATACTGGGCAATTTTTTCATAAATCTGTCAGCTATTTGCATGTCTTTCTTGAGAAGTGTATGTTGAGGTACTTGCCTATTTTTAAATTGAGTTGCTTTATTGCTATTGAGTTGTTTGAATGCATTATGTATTTTGAATTATTAACCCCTTATTAGACTATTCCCTTATTAGATGTATAATTTGCACAACTCTATGGGTTGTCCCTTCACTTTGTTGATAATTTCTTCTGTTGTGCAGGAACTTTATATTCTTTTACTTTTATTTTTATTAATCTATTTTCATTGCACATAGTCATGGGGTTCATTTTGTTATTTTCATACATGCATATAGCATGCACTGGTCAAATCCAGCTTCCCTTTTTGTACCCTCCACTCCCCATCCCCTTCCCAATCTCCAGTAATCGCTATTCTGCTTTCAGGTTGACTTTTTCAGCTTCCACATATAAGAAAGAAAACAGAGTGCTTGTCTTTGCAGAAGTGTTTTAGTCTGATTCGATACCATTTGTTCACTTTTGATTTTGTTATCTGAGCTTTAGGGTCATATCCCAAATATTCCCCCTACACTGATGTGGTAGAACTTTTTTCTTCTGGTAGTTTTTACAGTTTCAAGTCTTAAGTTTCTGTTTAATCCATTTTGAGTTGACTTTTACTCATGACATAAGCTGAGGATTCAATTTCATTCTTCTGCATGTGGATGACCAGTTTTCTGGCACCACTTGCTGAAGAGGCTGTCCTTTCTCTAATGTGTATTCTCAGCGTTTTTGTTATAAGTCAATTGACCTATACAGGTCTGTTTATTTCTGGACTATCTGTTTCATTGGTCAATATGTCTGTTTTTATGTCATTACCATACTGGTTTGATTACAGCAGCTTTATAATGTTTTTGAAATCAGGAAATGTGATGCCTTCAGATTTCCCTTTTATGCTCAAGATTGTTTTAGCTAATTGGGTCTTTTGTTTTTCCATAGCAATAAAAGGACTGATTTTTCTTTTTTGGTGGAAAATGACATTAGAATTTTGATAGAGGTTGCATGGAAACTGTAGATCATTTTGAGTAGTATAGACATTTTAACAATATTAATTGCTTTAATCTATGAACATGGGATGTCCTACCATTTTTTGTGTTTTCTTCTATTCTTTCATTAATGTTTTATATTTTTCAACAAACAAGTCTTTGACCTTCTTGGTTTCATTTACCACTAAGAATGCCTCTCCTTGTAGGTGTGCTTTTGGTGCTGTATCCATGAAGGCTTTGTCTTAACGTATGATCACAAGATTTGCACTTATTTTTTTCTTCTAAAAGTTTTATTGTTTGAACTTTTGCATTTAAGTCTATGATCCATTTGGGGTTTTTGTGTATGGTGTGAGGAAAGAGTCCAACTTCATTCTTTTGTCTGTATATATCCAATTGTCCTAGAGCCATTTTTGATGTCGATTCCCTGATTGAATTGTCTTGACTTACTTTGAAAATCAACTGCCCATAAATGACTCTGATTCTATTCCATTGACCTATATTTCTACCCTTAAGCCAATTTCATACTATATTGTTTACTAATGTTTTCTGTTAAGTTTTGAAATTGGAAAGCATGAGTTCTCCAAGTTTGCTTTTCTGCAAGATGATTTTTGTTCCGCTGGGTCTTTATATTTCTGTATGAATTTTAGGATCAGCTTGTCCATTTATGACAAAGAAAAGCCACCTGAGATTTTGATAGGGATTGCTCTAACTCTGTAGGTAAATTTGGGGAGTATTGTCATACTCAATAAATTATTGTCACATTCAGTAGTATTCTTATCTACCTAATATGGAATGGTATATTAAGTCTATCTATTTGGGTTTTTAATTCTTTCAACAATCTTTTACACATTTCAAATTTTGTATTTCTTTTAAAAATTATTCTCAAGTATTGTATTTTTTGATACTATTGTAAATGGAATTATTTTCTTAAATTTTTAAAAATAGTTCATTGTTAGTGTAGAGAAATATAGTTGATTTCTTTTACTCTTTTTTCTTTTTTTGTTGTTGTAGATGGGCCTTTATTTTATTTATTTATATGTGGTGCTAAGAATTGAACCCAGTACCTCACACATGCTAGGCAAGTGCTCTACTACTGAGCCACAACCCCAGTTCCCAGTTGATTTTTTTAATATTGAGTTTGTATCAGGCAACATTTCTGAAATTGTCCACTAGTACCAACAGCATTTTAGTGAATTTATTAGGATTTTTCTATGGAGTTGTGTTTCAGTCAGTGTGGAATGCATATACGACAGTAGTCCCATGAGATTATAATGGAGCTGATATTGGTCTGTAATTGTCTTTACTTATGATGTCTTTGCTTTGATATCAGGGTAATGCTGGCTTCATAGAAAGAGTAGGAAAGTGTTTCTTCCTTTTCTATTTTTTGGAATAAGTTTGTGAAAAATTGGCATTAATCCTTCCTTAGATACTTGGAAGAATTAATCAGTGAGGCCATCTGGGCCTGTACTTTTCTTTGTGTTAAGTTTTTAAACTAAAAATTCAATCTCTTTATTTGTTATAGTCTTATTTAGATTTTTCTGTTTCATCTTGATTTGGTTTGGGTAGTTTGCATCTTTCTAGGAATTTATTTAAGTTATCTACATTTTTTTGGCATGCAGCTCTGTGTGTCTATTGGCCATATGGAGACCCACTTTTCTGAAACTGTCTCACTTTTATTCCGTGGTTACAATGGCAGTGTTCCCTAGCCATATTTACAAGGCATGAATTGGGCTTCCTAACTATACTTGATTAATCTATCTGACCAACCAGGCATTGAGAAAGAACAGTTTTACCTTCATTCACATGGACTACTGACCTGACGACTGACAATCTTTTGGCAGCCATGTTTGCCATTATGTTTCCTGAAAAACAGAGAAAACCATTCTGCAATAAGACAGCTGACTGGAGGAGTAGATACGGGAAGCAGAGGTTCCCTGCTCTTAATCAGGATTAACCCCTGATTTCAGTTCATTATTGAAATTGAGTTGTATCCCTGCCAATAATTCCTCACTCTCATCGCCATATTTTTCTTATGTCCTTGGAGAGGACAGCTTCCAAGTATGATTGATAGAATCTTGATCAGTAAATAACGTGGTCCCAGGAAATGTGCTTTGTAAGTAGAATTCAAACAACAATTTCAGCTGGAGGTAGCAAGGCTGCACTGTGTTCTCAGAGTGGTGCTGCAATTAGTGGTGAGCCTCAAGTCTAGGGATCTGGGTTAAAGTAGACACACAGCACCTGAACAAGGAAGCAGAAAGGAGTGAACTTTTTTTTTTTTTTTTTTTTTAACCTGTTAGTAACTAGTAAACGGAGGGAGGAGGGCGCTTAAGGCCAGAAAATCACATGTCCGAGTAAATAACAAGAGACTAAGGTTCTTATTGGGAAGATGGAGAATCTGGCAATTAGCAAATAGAAATCTTGGAAGACCTAATGACTCCCAAAGCCCATTCTAAATGGTCCTCTTTTGGACCAAATGGTGTAGCTTCTTGGATCTGGAATGAAAACATTCGTGTTAGAGAGTATTATTAAGTGTGACTCCCCCAAATGGAACTTATCCATGAGCCATTAAACACAATAATCATTTCACATATCCTATCATCTCTCACAACAATAGCAAAAGGCTACAATGTGTATTTGGGGCCACTGCCCAACTGGAGACTGTTTAGATAGTTATCTTCTTTTTCCCCACCATTGTTTATTAGGTAGGCGTTTGTTATATTTATCATGTTGTCTACCAGTTGCAAGGTCATAAAGGGTCCTCTCAGGACCAAATTGAGGTTGCCTAAAGAAATAATGGACTTTGTCTAAAGATCCTGAATGAAGGACCATGGCTCTATGAAATCTCTCTGTGAAGTAGTTTGTTGTGACTTTGTCTGCCCTTGGGGAGAAGATAGTGTATTATGTTAGGTGAGGTCATTTTTTGAATTTTTTTGTGCAGCAGAAGGTGTGTATGTGCTTGGTAGAAAAGCAAAGAAATTTTCTAGGATGATGGTCCTGCCATTTGGGAAAGTTGCCCCTCCTCTTATTCACATGCATACAATGGTGGGTCTCTTAGTAGCTATGTTTTGAAAATCTAACACAGCTCTTTGGCTACTTTTATTGGTTAAAAGGTGGACATCTGACCCAGACTTGGCCAAAATTTCTTTCTTACATCCTTTATTATAGTTTGGATCTGGAATGTCCTTCAAAGGCTCATGTCTTGAAGACTTAGTTTCTGATGCAGTAGTGTTCAGAGGTGGGGCTTTTGGGAAGTGATTGGATCACAAAGACTCTGACCCCATCTACCCATTGACAAGTTCATAGCTGATGAGCTATGGGAGGTGGGGCCCAGTTGGAGGAAGTAGGTCACTGGGGGCATGATTTTGAAGGGTTTATTTTGTCCCCATTCCCTTTCTCTGTCTCTCTCCCTCTGTTTTCTGGTGCCATGAGATAAGCAGCTTTTCTCTACTGTGTACTATGCCATGATGCTGTGCCTCATCCATGGGCCTAAAAGCAATGCAGCCAGTTGGTCATAGACTGAAACCTCTGACACTGTGAGCCAGAATATCTTTCCTCCTTTAAACTGTTTTTATCAGGCATTTTGTCATAGTTACAGAAAGCCAATTAACACACCCTTTTACTATTTCTAAAGTTCAGTGATAGATGTCTGACCAAGCTGGGAATTCTGTGCTGGGGAGAAGGGGAGAGATAGGAAGGTAGGGAGGGATGCAGAGAGGGGGCGTGAGGTCATTCTTTTCCCAATGACTGGATAAGTAATAAGTAAAGCTATTTGAAGTCATAATTTTCCTCCACATGAACTGAGAGGAGAGGCAGCTGGTATACAGAAAGAAAGAGGAGGGCTGGAGTTGTAGCTCAGTGGTAGAGTGCTTTTCTAGCATGCATGAGGCACTGGGTTCAAACTTCAGCACCACATTAAAAAGATAAAATAAAGGTATTGTGTCCATCTACAACTAAAAATATTTTTTTAAAAGAAAGAGGAATGAAGGCAACACTTACAGCAGAGTACAGATGAGAGAGAGACTGCTTCTTCTGCCCTTGGGTTCTGTGATCCAGTTCTTATGATCAGGCTCTGCTTTAGTTAATTTTAATAGGTTTTTGCTACTTACCGTCAAAATAATATTAACTAATGCAAAGAGACATCCTATTTTGCCACATTGATTGTAATATTTGTAATATGATGATTTGTTATGCAAACAAAAATATGGCAGTATATGTCTTAGGATATAAGCTTATTAAAGAAAAATAATTGCTTTATAATTTTATTTAAAAAATCTAATTTCTTTATCATCTTCCCCTTTCTCTTTCTTTGCATCCTTTTTTTTTGTGCTCTTGGAGCTTAGCACAATGTCAGACATCAGCAGATATTCAATTAATGTTTAATGACCCGAACTGAACATAAATAAAAAGAAAGAATCCCATCATTAAGGGAATCAAACCATTTTCATCTCTCTCTGGACCCATGTGTGTTCATACACTTTCATCATTTTTTATTTAAAGGCAATCCCAGGACAGACCCAGTTTTGTATTCTATCTTTCTTTAGCAATATATTACAAACATATTTCTATGATGTTCACAGCCTTCCAAATTGCAATTATTATTGTTGCTTCAATAATAAGAAAAGATAAATTTAGAAACTATTTATACTGAATATTTCATAAGGCAAAACAGAAATGGAAAGTGCTTTGGTTGTAGTCAGCAAGCCAAATCTCCTGCTCCTTATTGCTGCATTGTCTTTCCTTGCAAAGCAACATCCTGCTCAAATCCAACTCTGCTTTTACTCCATGCCTGCTCCTCTGCTGCTGAGCATGTCTGGAGGAAAAACCACAGTAACAAGGACAGGTCTAACTTTCAGTTCCAAATCCCAAATCCCAAAAGGCCCTTAATGCTGCACAGCAATCATCCCATATTCTCCTAATGTATTTGCTCTCCCATTATCCTAGGTGATTATATTCTCCATTCACCCCACACTCTGATAGTTCCTTCCTCAGCCTCTATCTTAGCTGATGACCTTGCATTTTCTTTCATTGACAAATGAGTTGCAATAAGAGATTTTAGAAGATCCCAGTACCACCTAATCTACCTCTCTTTGTTCTGGTATTCTCTGCCTTTCTTACCATAAATCAACAGTGTGTGTGTGTGTGTGTGTGTGTGTGTATACACACACATATATAAATTATATATATATATTTTGGTACTGAGGATTGAACCCAAGGGTGCTCAGCCACTGAGCCATAGCCCCAGCCCTTTTTATTTTTTATTTTGAAACAGCGAGACCTTAGGGCCTCACTAAGGGCCTCACTAAGTTCGAGAGGCTGGCTTTGAGCTTGCAATCCTCCTTCCTTCAGCCTCCCCAGCTGCTGGGATTACAGGCATGCACCACTGAGTCTGGCAAACATACTTCTCTTTAGAAGTATGTTTTACGGATCCTCTCTTCTAACTGGCTCAAGGATTTTGCTCTAGCAATTCACTGCCATTCCACCACTCCCATCTTTTTTGCCATTATTCTTTTCCTTTCTACTGGGTTCTTCTCATTAGATTACTAATGTGCTACTACTTCTTTCCTTGGTCATCCCCCCACTTCATACTCTATCTGCTTCTTCATTTCTTATATTCCTGTTCAAGCAAAATTCCTTGAATTCAGTGGCTCTAAAAGTGTAGTACAGGGGCCAGCAGCATCAGCATCACCTGGGAGTTTGTTATAAATACAAATTGTTGTCTTGCTCCAATTCTATTGAATCAAAATTCTGGGGAAGGACACCAGCAATTTGAGCATTAATAAGCCCTCCAAGTGATTGTGATGAATGCTAAATGTAGAAAACCACTGTTTAGATATAACTGCTGACTCCAATTTTTCCTCTCTCAATTCTCATTAATTTTTTATTTAGATGTGTTAATTGTACATATTAATGGGGCTCAGTGTGATACTTCCACACATGCATACAATGTGCACTGATCAAATCCAACTTCCTTTTATCCATCCCTCACCCTATTAAATACATTCCAGCCAAGTTTAGTTACCTCCATTCCATAGAAGCTGCTCTATCGAGGTTGAGCATGATGGGGACAAGGTTTCTTAATATGAGAGAGAAAAGTTACACACAGCAAGATAGGAAGGAATAAATCTATGGTGCTGGTTTAATAAGAGACATCATTATGAACTTATGATTAGCTGAACAAAGGTAGAGGTATATTGATAGATAAACAATTATAGATATGTGTGCACACAGGGGTGAATATATATGCATATATTATTTATCTCCATCTGCTGAGAGGGCCTGGGAGCAATTATATCCCAGTAGGAATGGGAACACCCAACCTCCAGATTTTGGTTTCTAATACTACTTCAACAAGAGAAACAAAGGCCCATGGGAGAAATGGCTAGGGCAGAGAAAATACAAGATAAACTGAAACATCCTATTGTACCAGAAATTAGCAGAATGCTAAGGAAAAAAAAAAAAGAAAGAAAGAAAATTATGGGGACATGTTTTAGAAGCCATACTGAAAAAGCCCTGATGGTTGAAGCTGGAAAAATCTGAGCAACATAATAAACCATGTAGTATTGGATTATAAAGTACAAAATGAGTATACATGGGTCCATGCTGATATACATAAATGATTGATTAATGAACAATTGTGGGAGATGAAACAAATCTTCCTTGTAGAAGAATTCTGAGTAATGTATGTTGATACCCTTTCCTCGAAAAAGTGCAGCTTAATTTATCTTTTCCTGGGCATGGGCTAGGCTTAGTGACTTGCTTCTAAAAAATAGTGTAGAGAAAGAAAAAATAATAACTTTAGAGAAACCTGGTAAGCACTACCTTAACCGAGTGATGAAAATGAATATCCCTTATGATGCCATGGGGACATCATGTACATTCTGAAATGATGTGACGAGAAGGGCATGTCACCTCGGTGATCTTCTTTAAAAAAAAAAAAAAAATAGGAACCTGAATCTATTCATCATTAAAACATGAGAAAAGAAAAAGATTAGGGAACATTCTACAGGACAGTGACCAGTGTCAAGGTGTTGTGTTTGAGGTCATGAAGAAAAGGGAAAGACTAAGAAACCACTGCAGACCAAAGGAGGCTGTGGAAGCATGGCAGCTGAATGCAGAGGGGCACTCTGGATTAGGTCCTGGAATGAAAAAAAAGACATCAATGAAGAGACTGGTAAAACCAAATAAAGCATGCAGTTCAGTTGACGGTGATGTATCAGTGTTGGTTCTTAGCCCAGTGTACCATAGACTATGGATTTCCTTCTATCTCACTGGTTGTTCTTGGTCTCCTTTGCTGATTCTTTCTCACTTTCTGAACTCTAAGTCTCCTGGGGCTCAGAGCTTGGGCTTTTTCTATCTACAAGTCACTCCCTGGTGATCTCATTCTTTTTCTGTGGTTTTAAATACTATCTATAGACTTCTAAATTTCTATTCTACTAGACCTCTACCTCTGCACTTACACTCAACTATATACTTGGAAACAATTCAAATGTCAACAGGCATCTAAAATTTAACTTGACCTAAACTGAGCTTGTGATTTCTCCCCACAAACTTGCTCTTCCTTCAGTCTTATCTATTGTGACAAATGGCAGTTTCATCTTTTGGTTGCTAAAGTCAAAACGTAGGTGTCCTCTTCAACATTTTTATTTCTCCTCAGCTTCAGTCCATTGGAACACTTTTCAGCTGTGGTTTCCAAAATATACTCAGAATCCAACCATTCCACAGTATTTCCATTGCTCCCACCCTGCTCCAAACCACCATTATTTCTTGCTTTGATTATAGAAACAGATTTTTCTCTTTTTGGTATTGGGGATCCCCAGCCCTATTTTTTATTTTATTTAGAGACAAGGTTTCACTGAGTAGCTTAGTGCCTTGCTTTTACTAAGACTGGCTTTGAACTTGTGATCCTCCTAAGCCACTGTGATCACAAGCATGTACCACCGTGCCTGGCCAGAACAGATTCTTAACTGATCTCATGGTTTCCGCCCTTGATTCTCCCGGTGTGTTCTCAACATGTTAGCAAGTGATCTTCTTCGATTCTGTCAAAATCAGCTCAAAATCCTTTATTGAGGTTCCAATTCTTAGAGTAATCATCAAAATCCTTCAATTACCTCTCTGCCTCTGTCTGATCTATTCATTCTGCAGTGTCTTCTGACTTCAAATCTCACTGCTTTCTCTCTCTAGCCCACCTGTAGAGACTTCATGGTTGTTCCTTAAACAAGCATATGACTTGTTTTACACCCATTGCATTTTCTGTTGAGAATACAGTTTGTGGTAAGTTGTTGAGAAACAATAGAAAATCAATGAAATTGAATTATAAAGGTACCAGTAATTCGAAAGTAATGATTGACCTCCTGCCAGGTAATTTATACTTATGCTTTTATTTAGTAAATTGCAATACTCACTCCTACTCCCAACACCTCCATTCCCTGTAAATTAGATCACCATCTAATATACTATTTTCTTATTCATTTTGATTACAAGCTCCTTCTTTGACTGTAAGTTAAGCAGGCTCTTTTAGCTGCTTTATTCATCCTGTATTTCTTGTGCTGGGAAGAGTGTCTGGCGAATAATAGATATTTAGTAAATGTTTGTCTGATGCCATGTAAATGAATGCAGTTAGGTGGAGGAGGTGGGTGGGAATTGGATCAACATGAACTACTTTGTTGAACAAAAACTCAAACTGAAAATGTAGTGGGAATTTGAAAAAACAAACAAACAAACAACAACCAAAAACCCCCAGAAATTTAGCCTTAAACTTGAGTTTCCAGAACCCAGCATTCTGAAGGGTGTTAGTTTCTGTGCCGAATTGCTTTTGATTCAACACAAAACAACTAAAATGAAAACTTTCATTGAAAGTTCTCAAATAATATCATTCTCAGATGGCTAGGTTGGAGAGTCTGGCAGCCAAATTTAGAATGGAAAAAACAGCAGACAGCTACTTTCCTTACTTCTTCAATCTGAACCAGTGTCACAATGGCCGAGGAAATGCTGCAGACCCTAGGAATGGGCTGAACACTGGTCAGCATGCTTACAACCTCTGCCCCAGATCAGGTGAGTGCCTGTGGACAGGTACTTTACATCAGATTGAGAAAGAATTTATGTCTAAAAAAAGAGATCAAACTGCAAGAGGACATATCTCTTCCATGCTGCTGAAACTTCCCATTCATCTAAAATAAATGTGCTTCATTAAGAAGATGGTATAAGGCTTTGAAAAATGGTGTTAAATATTTATGTATTTTATTCAGTGCAGTGCATCACCTGAACTGAATAAGAGATATCTTATTCTACCCTCAGGGAGTCTCTGGAACATTCAGGTTAGGGTTTAATATCCCTTATAACCACATATTCCCTTTTCTTTGCAAAAATAAAAAATGATTTGGACAACTTCAAGAAATTGGAGGTGATTCTACTCCTTACTTATATCACCTATTCACATTTTGCAGTATTATGTCCAAATACTATCCATATCTGTATGGGTTTAAAAATAGCCAACTTTTAATATAGATATTGTTATGGTTTGGATATGAGATGTTCCCCCAAAGCTCCTGTGTAATTGCAGGAATATTCAGAGGTGAGATGATTAGCATTAGCCAATCCTATTTTGAATGGACTCACTGTGTGGTAACTGTAGGCAGGTAGTGAGTGGCTGGAGGAGATGGGTCACTGGGAGTGTGCTTTGGAAGGGTTTATCTTGCCTCCAGCCCCGTCCTCCCTCTCTCTTTTCTTCCTGGATATCATCGATGGAGCATCTTCCTTCCACCATGCCATTCCTCCATGATATTTTACTTCACCTTAAGCCCAAAGTAATGGAGTTGGCTGACCATGGACAGAACCTCTGAAACCATGAGTCAAAACAAAAATTTCCTCCTCTAAGTTGTTCTTATCAGGTACTTTGGTCACATCAATGAAAGGTAACACAGATATTATTTTGATTTTTTTCCCTTAACATAAGTTAAAATGTACTTTGGCATTATATCCCTCATAATTCTAATGTCCGTAGCTGAGTAAGATTTCACAGGATTAATATGACTATATTAATGGCTATTTCTGTACTTTTGGATAGATGGGCTATTTACTCTAAATAATGTTCAAGCAGCTCATTTAATAATCTTCCTTTTCTCACAGCAGAATAGGTGGCTTATTTGATGCTGAAAGAGACCATTTCTTAACTGCTTTCCCCAAATTTCTCCATTAGCCTGATGTATTTCCTAAAATCCCCATAATTGGCAAATTTAGGCTAAGTCCTAAAATTTAGTTAAAAGTACATTACTTTTTTTTAAACCTAAGTCATTATCACCCATCACTTCCTTATTACTAATGAATGTATTTAATTAACTAAATACATTGAATTGTCTTTCACCCTGCAGACATTAAAGGAATAGAACTGGGACAGTTGAGTTTTGACATGGGGTTATGGGCAATATTCCTGCAGAGGACAAGTGTATTTCACGCTAGGAAGCTTTGGCTGACTGGGCCTTTTGAGGTCCAAGGTGCCTGGTTAATAGTGAGGCTCTGAGAAGAATAGGCGTCTTGTTCTGAGAGTGGATGAGCCCCACACCTGAAATCACCTGCCCTATATATACTACAGCTCTAGATAAACAACTTTCTTCACCTCCTATTATTTCTCACAATCTTATCCAGAAACAATAGCTTGGGTTTCCAGTAAACCAAAGCAACACTTAAATCAAGAGAGATCTCTGACCTTAAGCACTTTTGTATCTGCCTGAGATGACCTGGAATGGAGGGCCCCAGTGAATTCCTGAAGGGACCAGAGCAGGCTGCCTATGTGATCAGCTCAATGAACTCTGCCCTCTTACTTCCAATCAGAAATAGCACCAGTGACCTCTGGAATACTTCAGCAGAATAATGGAGTAAGGAAGGCAACTGGAACAACTGTGCACCCTGCAAAATCTCATTATTATTCTTCCCAGGAAATGGGCTGTCTGGGCTAAAGAGTCACACAGTATTTACATGGGAAGAAATTAAATTATGTATCACTGGTGTTAACAACCTGACTGCCAGTCAGCTCCATTTGGTCAGCCAAACAGTATTAAATAGAATGTGTTCCCAACATAAGCTGCTTCTGCTCTTGGAGGTGATTATTTTTGAACTTCGGCTTACTCAGACCAGCTTGCTCTTCCTTAGGGTCATTTGGGGTTAAAAGGCAAATGATCTACTCTGCATGTTTCCTGCAATACACCTTGTATAGGTCTCATACTTCCTACCTCAGCAAACTAAGCCGTGGTTCTTCAAGAAACACATGTATTTTTTGCCAGCAATCAGAGATATCTGGTGACTTTAGTGATGGCTCTTGAGCATAGATAACAGGCATATTTCTCTCTCTACAAACCAAAATTTGGTCATTCAACATGGACCACATCACATGAGACTTCGTGTAATAGAGGCAGGGAAAGATGCTCTTTCCCTGAAATGTCAAGGGACTGGACTCAATTTTTACCTTTGTTTTATTTAAGAAGGCATGCCCATATTGCTCTCAGAGGACTTTCCTTATTAAGTTGTTAGATTTGAGATAGCCTGGTTGCAATGAGAAACTTAATATTCAGGTAGAAAGGTAAGCAAGGTGAGATTGGATCTTCCGGCCCCTTTATGTTGGTGATTTGCCTAGGACAGCTCAGAGCTGCGTGTGACTTAGGAATTTAGAAGACTCCTTCCTCCCCCTTTCTCTTCTTACTTAAGTGGAGTGAAATTGCAGAGGAACATTAAGGAGGTAAGTGGAGATAGTTGGGTCTAGACAGCTATTGACATTATCATCATTTTTCAAAAACTGGGTTTTTTGCTAGTGTTTTCAAAAGTCATTTAAAAGAACTTTCCTTATGGCATCCACTTCAAAAAATTTTGTAAATATTATTTTTGATAGATTGTTATATTAGATTTATGGAATATAGGTAGTATTTTGACATGTATACAATGTGGAATAATTAAAGCTAGCTAATTAACATGCTAATCACTTTACTTAGTATTTTTTAATGATGTTACATTTGAAATTTACTGTTTGAGTTATTTAGGAATAGATCATTTACTATTGACTGTAAAATAGATTCCAAAACTTATTCTCCTGTCTAGCTGAGATGCAGCATGCTTTGACCATTAGCTCTCCATTCCCTCCCTTCTCTGCCTTGGCAGCCTCTGGGTAGCCATCACTCTGCTTTCTACTTCTATTAGTTAACGTCTCTAAGATTTCACATATAAATGATATCATGTGACTTTTGTCTTTATGTACCTGCCTTATTTCACTTGCACAATGCCCTCTAGATTCATTCCATGCTGTCCCAAATGACAGATTTTTTTGAGGCTGGGTGGTATTCCATCATGTACATATGCCACCTTTTCTTTATATATTCATCCATTTACTGGCACTTAATGTTGACTGCATATCTTGGCAATTGTGAATAATTCTGAAGATGGGAGTGCAGATATTCTTTTGACATATTGATTTCAATTCCTTTTGGAATATGCCCAGATGAGGGATTACTGGATCATATGGTAATTCTATTTTTAATTTTTTTTGTGGGAAACTCTATGCCATTTCCCACATTGGCACAGCAACACACAATGTTCAAGGATTCCCTTTTCTCCTCCTCCTCCTCAGCAACATGTATTTTTCATTTTTTTGTGAAAAGCCATTCTGACAGGTATGAGGTAATATTACATTTTTAATTTGTATTGGGCATTTTTTCATAAACCCATTGACTATCTCTATGTCTTCTTTTGAGATGTGTCTGTTCAGGACCTTTGGCTATTTTTAAATTGGGTTGTTTGCTTGTTGCTGAGTTATTTGAGTTCCTTATATATATTTTGTTATTAACCTTTTTAGGATGTGTGGTTTATAAATATTTTCTTTTGCTTTTTTTGGTTGACTCTTCACTGTGTTTCTTATGCTGTGCAGAACCTTTTTGATGCAGTCTACTTTTGCTCTTGTGGCTTGAACTTTCAGAATCAGACTTAAAGAATTCCTGTCCCAGACCAATCTCCTGGAGCTTTCCTCCTATATTTTCTTCTAGTAGTTTAGAAGAATATAGATTCTTAGATTTAAGTGTTTATCCATTTTGAGTTGATAGTTGCTCATAATGTATACTAGGTGTCTAATTTTATTCTTCCGTGTTGGAGAACCCGTTTTCCAGCACCATTTATTTATGGACTGTCTCTGCCCCATTCTGTGCCCTTAACCTCCGCGTTAGCTGTGCTTGCTGTGCTTAGCAAGTGCCTGAGGACTGACTGAGAAAGAAACTCAGCCTCTGACACACCTGGAAGGGGAGGATGGGATTGATACTGAATATTCCTTTCCCACCAGCAACAGACTTTAAATATTATGACAATCAACTTTACACTGGTAAAGATTAAGGAAGGGAGCCGGGTGCGGTGGCGCACGCCTGTAATCCAAGCGACTTGGGAGGCTGAGTCAGGAGGATCTCGAGTTCAAAGCCAGCCTCAGCAACTTAGCGAGGTCCTAAGCAACTCAGTGAGACCCTGTCTCTAAATAAAATACAAAATAGGGCTGGGGATGTGGCTCAGTGACCGAGTGTCCCTGAGTTCAATCCCTGGTTCAAAAAAAAAAAAAGAAAAAGATTAAGGAAGGGTCCATGCAATGATGCAGGTACGGGGCTAGCACTGCAGGGTAGGAATACCATCTGGAGATAAATTTTAAGTACATGTGTCCAAATTATATAAGCAAACATATCATCATCTGAAGTAGTCACCATATAAAGATATATTCTTATTTTTGTAAAATAGTGCAGATGGAAGTGCTCTGAAAACCCTCAATCACCTTGTAAGAGGGTAATGTTTTGAGATATTAACAACTTCTTCTGCACCCTGTCCTCCATGCTCAATTGTTAATTTTTTCCTCTTTAGTAGAAAGAAAAGATAAGAGGCTTTTAGTTATAGGTTATAGGTTTCAAAAGCCCACATCCTATGTGAACTGGAGAGGACTCAGGACACAGCTAAAATGTTTGAAAGGATAGGAGGAATTCCTGCTCCTAAACTAGCCAGAGTTGGGGTGGAGGGCTGCCAAGAGCAGGGAAGTTTAATTGAGCCAGAAGATGGAGGTTTGCCAGGGAGGACCACCAGAGGATCATTGTGGACTGGTTTGAGCAGCAGGAGCAGTTGGGAACCCAGCCAATACTCACTTCAGAGAACATTGTTTGTGGTCTAAGCTCCAGGATTAAGCTAGGTTAAGTGGGGAAGCTCAAAAAGAAGAACCTAGAAAGCCCCTGACCTGAAAAAGTGGTTAAACAGCCTTGTTACATCTTGAAAGACCTAATCTTGGATGCCAGAGCACTGCCTTTTAATTATAGCTCTGCCTCTAAGTTACTATGTAATCTCGAGCATCATAATACATTTCTCTGGGACTCAGATTCCATATTGCAGCCATTCATTAACCCTCTTATTCAATTTTTTAATTTAACAACTACTTACTCTTCACCTCTTCTGTTATTCAATAAGCATTTATTAAGTGCCACTTACAGGTGAAACCCTGTGTTGGGCTCTGGATGTACAAGGAGTATGGTCTCTATGCAGAGAGTTCCAGAGCTCCAAAACAAGGGGGCATAAGCAGTTGGTTTCTAAGTTTCTGTCAATTCTGAGATTCTGTAATTCTATTATTTTAGTTGTGTCAAAAAATAGATAAAACTTGTGACTTAAGAACCGTGAATTCTTACCCTGAGAAATTGGTTTCAGTATCTGGAATTGGCTAAAGGTCATTTGGGGTTCCTTTGTGCTGGAAAAGGGAGCTGAGGCCGAGGTGTAGAACAGAACCAAGTCCCAGGTGGCCCAGCAGTGGGGTCTTAAGTTCTTGTATTTATTTCTTGATGAAATCACCTCGAGGATAACTTTTGAATGCTCTGTGGTGGTCTGCTCAGGGATTCCATTTTTTAAAAAACTTTCTTCATGTATCTATCACAGCTTGCTGATCCTGTGCCCAAGTGAGGGCCTCCAAGCTGTGTAGGGCCATCGGAGGCAGCAGGGTTCTGTCAACAGTTCCTTTGCCACAGTTAGTGCTGTGCCATCTTCCCTCTCTCCCACCTTCTTTCAGATTTTTGAGTAGTGAAGTATAATGCATCTAATAATCTACTTGTCATAAATGCCACTTCTATGCCCACTCTCATCCCAATGAATGGACTGTCTTCTACCTTCTGGGTGAAGTCACCTGTTGAAGTTGTCATTCCATTAGTACTTCCTAAATGGCCAGCCAGATTTTTCTATGAATGCTTGCTTTCATATCTCATACCCTCTCTGGACAGAAGCAATTTGATTTCATCCGTTTACTCCTTTATGCTCCAAATAAGTGACAGTTGCCCTGCACCAGGTAATGTCTAGAATGAAGCAGAAGACGTGATTCCTGCCTTGGGGAGCTCACAATACTAGAGAAGGGGTGGACGCAGATACAGTTGTGGCGCGGCACAGGAGGTGCAGACAGAGAAGTTTGCAGCAATGACAGACAGGAGAAGCAGGCAGGCTGCTGTCTCTTTGTGGGAGTCTGCAATTTTGTTTGCAAATATACCCTGTCCTTCTCTAGGGGCAAGGATTATACTTCTTTACCCTATTAACCATTATGTCCCATTGTCTTATATGTAGGACACTATAAAAACCTATAAAATTTCATTTTTATGGTTATTCTATAGATAGGACACTGGGACATAATTTATTTATTTTATTTTTATTTTTTTTAAATTTTATTTACTTATTGATTCACTGAACACAAATGGAGTACAGCTCTTGTTTCACTGGTTGGACACAAAGTAGAGTCACAACATCTGTGCATTCATGCATGTACACAGGGCAATGGTATCTGTCACACATTTTGTTATTAATTTTACCCCCCACCCACCCCCCACCCCTCCCTTCCCTCTATGCTAGCTATCTTTCCTCCATTCTTGCCATCTTTCCCCCCCACATTATGCATCATCATTCATTTATCAGAGAGACCATTCGGCTTTTGGATTTTTGGGATTGGCTGATCTCACTTAGCATAACAGTCTCCAGCATCATCCATTTACCTACAAATGCCATAATTTTATTCTTCTTTATGGCTGAGTAATATTTCATTGTGTATATATACCACAGTTTCTTTATCCATTCATCTACTGAAGGGCATCTAGGTTGGTTCCATAATCTAGCTATTGTGAATTGAGCAGCTATGAACATTGATGTGGCTGCATCACTGTAGCAATCTGATTTTAAGTCCTTTGGGTATAGGCCAAGGAGTGGGATAGCAGGGTCAAATGGTGGATCCATTCCAAGTTTTCTAAGGAATCTCCACACTGCTTTCCAGAGTGGCTGCACCAACTTGCAATCCCACCAGCAATGTATGAGTGCACCCTTTTCCCCACATCCTCACCAACACCTGTTGTTGCCTGTGTTCTTAATAAAAGACATTCTAATTGGGGTAAGATGAAATCTTAAGGTGGTTTTGATTTGCATTTCTCTTATAACGAGTGATGTTGAACATTTTTTCATAAATCTGTTGATTGCTTGTAGATCTTCCTCTGTAAAGTGTCTGTTCATTTCCTTGGCCCATTTATTGATTGAGTTATTAGTGTTCTTGGTGTAAAGATTTTTGAGTACTTGGTAGATTCTGGAAATTAGTGCTCTATCTGAAGTGTGTGTGGCAAAACTGGGACATAATTTAATGTCAGATTTGGCCATGGAACTTGATTTGGTCAATTAAATTATGTGATCATTTTGAGTCAAAGCTTTAAAAGCTAGAATATGTTCTGTCATGTTCTTTTATTTTGTCCTTTGTCATGATGACCAGCACATTCAGGGTTGTTCTGTAAGCCTAGGTCCTAGAGTGCAACTGACATGTGATGGTCATGTAGAATAAACAAGAAATACACTGTTTAGTTATTGAGGTTTGAGGGCCATCTGCTACTGCAGCATAGCTGAGTAATGGGCTTTAGTGTGATATTTCAATAAATATATACAATGTATAATGATCAGATTGGAGTAACTGGCATATCTATCACCTCAGACATTTATCATTTGTGTTTGGAACTTTCAAAATCTCTCCTCACTATTTTGAAATACTCAATCAATTGCTGACAACCATAGTTATATTACTGGTACACAGTAGCAACTCCGTGAGTGTTTGCTGCAAGAAGAGCTGAAGAGGTAAAATTGACTTCTGTGAGGGTGAGGAAGGAAGGCTCCAGGGGGGTCTGGAAGGCCTTATATAAAGAAGGTCAACCGGAACCTGGCAGTGATGGGTGTTGTCAAGTTTTCCAGATGAACTCAACTGGGAAGATTCATGGTATTTTTGTCTCCCTTTATGTCTCCAGTTTGCTTGCTATGTCACCAGCAAGTTTTGGAACATGATTCCACTTATTAACCAGAAAAGAAGTGACATGAAAAAGATGTTGAGCATTTCACAAAATCATTGGGCAAGAAGGAATCGTTATTAGAGAAGCAGACTTGGGGTGGTGTTTCCAGAAAAAACACCACAGAACTTCTCAGAGAAGGGAGTGTATCCCCACTCCACCAGTAAGGACAAAAATAAATGGTTGTAGCAAAGACACTCAAAGTACACTGGCTTCAAGGATGCAGACAGTTACTTCTTCATATAATGACTTTAAGATGAGCAGGAGAGGTTAGTGGTCATCCTGGGACCCAGCATCCTTTCCTGAGAGTGTTGTCACAATGTGGATTTTCAAAGCTGAATGCCTTAATCCATATACCTTGTAACTTGATCCTAGTCAGTGGGAAGAGAGAAGAGGAGGCACATTCATGGTTTTGTTCAAATCTGAACATAGCTATAGCACTTCTGCTTATAATTCATTGATAAGAAGTTAGACACATGTTCATCTAATTGTGAGGGGCATGTCCCAGCCACGAATCAGAAATGACTCCATTAGTACTGTGCTTAGTAAGCTGTCATTGCAATAATGCTGTATAACAGGCTACACTAAACCTGGTGACTTTTAAACAAGCATTTATTTGCATTCTCACAAATTTTCACATTGACTACTGTTTAGCTGGCCTAAGCTAGACAGTTGAAAGGCTCTGATTAAGGACTCAGACTGACTGGACATGTTGCCAGGTTGTGGGTGGGGGCTCAGGTCTGCTCTTCCTATATATGTTCTGGGGCCCAACCTGAAGGGATGGTATCTTTTTGGGGATTTTTTCTTTTCAGGAGAGATGTGCACAAGAGTGAGCAGAGATGCTTGATGCTTCTGGAGACTCAGCCCAGAAATGGAACACTGTCACTTTCATCCACATTTCATGGGCCAAGGCAAGTCACTGTGACTAAGCCCAACATCAATAGGGCAGGAGAATACTCGGCCTACTTTGTTGAGAGATACTCTAAACTCATATAACAAAGGCATGGATGTGTAATTCTAATACAGAGAGAGCATGAATAATCAAGAACAACTGTTCAGTTTAGACTTTGTGAACTAAGAGGAGAATGTATTTTCATGGACAGCTAGAAATCTCTGCCACATCTAACTTTTCCAGTTTTTGGCATTCATAGAATTTCTATAGCATGCTGGATTGAATCGGAAGGAATTTAGGACTATGTATGCAGGTCTTGGTGAAAAAAATTCAACATATGAAAAATTCTGAACAAAATATAAAATATTAGATATAAAAAAACAGAACAAACATTAAACTTAAACATCCTTTATGAGATACCTAAATTTGCTCCTTGTGATCTATACAACATACAGTCATTTACATTGTACAATTTGATGACTTGTGACAAGTTTACACACAACTTTTTCTGGATATCAAATTTTATGTTTGAAATGGCTACTTTCAAGTTATATAGGAATTTATTATGGTTTTAGTTATAGATTTTTTTTTTTTTCCGGTGCTGGGGATTAGAACCAGGGCTTTGTGCTTGCGAGGCAGGCACTCTACCAACTGAGCTATATCCCCAGCCCCCTAGATTTTGAATAATCAGTTGAGCAATTTGGAATTGCTAATACCAGGTCATCCTTGACCTCCTGCAAAAATGGCAATTTTTTATGGTTTAATATAATATAATTAAACTTTGTATAAGTATTTAAAAATAAAGTTGAAGATGTTTTATTTTTTTAGGTACTAGGAATTAAACCCTGGGGTGGGGGCTTTACCACTGAGCTACATCCTTGGCCCTTTTAAAATCACTTTTTAAAATTTCGAGACAGAATCTTCTAAATTGACCAGGCTGGCCTCAAACTTGCGATCCTCCTGCCTCAGTCTCCCGTGCCACTGGGATTATAGGGTGTACCCTAAATTGAAGCCTTTTCTTTTAGCATATATAGATGTCAACATACTGATCTTAAGAATTCACTAATAAAATCAACTAATCATTGCATGTGAACAATTTTAACTTTACTCCCCCAAAGTTGGCATTTTGCTTTGAATCCATAATACTTGCTATTTCTCACACTCACACACACACACACACACACACACACTTCTATACTTTTTTTTTGTTTTTAAATTTAAAAAATTTCTAATTTCAATTTAACTTTAGGTACACAAAAATGTTAGTTACACTATTCTACTTAAGCTAAAAATATCAATCAACACATCTGCAAGGTGAGATTCATTTGCTAGGGATACTAATTTTAGCTCATAAATTCTGGATAACTCTCTTTCCTGAATGATAATACATTTGGGTATGAAGAACCTGATCCTATGCTTTGCTGAAAAGCAGAAACCAGATGGACTCCAGGAGCTCTTGTAAGATTCCATTTTAGTTTCATAGTTCCATGTGCAATTCAGAGCCATAGGCAAACATTTACATAGGAGAGCCTCTCTATGAATAAACACCATGTGTTACTTGAATCTCAGGGTTTCATATAAAATTCATGCTGTATAGAGCCTTTACATCTTCCCAACATTGCAGCCAAATCATGACCACACAAACACTTTCAGTGTTTCCATATCCCTCACCACCCTGAAACCTTCATTTAGTACCTCAAGTAGCTCAGTTGCTTCAAGTAGAACAAATAATGTTCCCCCAAGCATTTCTCTCCCAGGTTTCTAGTTAGTGCTATAAACTGACACAGTCACTCATCCTTTAGTTATATCAATCAACTGATAATCTTCTGGCTTAGCATGCTCTTATACGAAATGTCGTCCATGTGTTTGCTAATAGCATCATCTGATGAGGGATGCTTTTCTGTTTCCTTTGCTGTCAGTGGTTCCAATTAGGCTGTTGACAGTTTCCATATGGCAGATAAAATGAGCAATTCTGCATTCAGGAGAGGCATTTTAGCTTTAGCAATTAGTTTCATGACTTTGTAACCAGCATTCTGATATTGTTATCATAAGAGAACTTTATTTCTTCTTGTTTATACACAGATGCTTAAAAATAACTGTGTCTTTTTTGGTTGTTTGCTTACTATGTGGGAGCAGGGCTGAGGTGGCAGCATAGTTTGCATGGGGTCATTGTTCCATTTGATTTGCAAACAGGACATCTAAGCTGAGGAAGAGAAGACATCAGGGCAGATAAATTCAAATGTGAGGTAATGTTTATAAATTACCTGATTGGTAACTCAAACTTTCCTTCCCTCCCTCCCTCCTTCCTTCCTTCCTCCCTCCCTCCCTCCTTCACTCCCTCCTTCCTTTCCTCTTTCTTGCTTTCTTTCTCTTGTTTTACTGCTGTCTGTTTTGTGAGTCAGATAACTTTTAAAATTTATTAAGAAAAACTTTTTATAAAAGTATGTATAAAAAATTTAAATGTAAAAAAATCCTCAATGGAAGTTTTTATAACTCCAGAAAAATTTTGAATAGATTTATTTTTAGGTCATCTTCATTCTTAAGCATGTTTTACAATAAATTATGTCAAAAAATTTTTTAAATGAAATGTGTGGGAAAACCCCCTCCAAATATTAAAACTTTAATTTTCACTTAATTTAATGACAAAAATTCCAAAAAAGTAAACAAAATATTGCAAACCTCAATATCCTAAAATATTAGAAAACCAATCTCCTTATGTTGTAAAGGCCCCAAGTCACTTTTAATGGTTAGAATTAATTATGTTTACTTAAAAATAGAAAAGGAAATTCTAGTATGAACCTGAAATGGTCTAATTAAAAGCTTCAAAAGCAAATAAAAACAAAAAAGCAAGAAAGAACAATGGAGAGACTTAATTGAAGATCAATTGTCTAACAGCAATTAATAACAAGAAAGAAAAATATATTTTATAGTGGTATAAAAGTTGTATAAAAGAGCCTATTAGTTGAAAAAGAAAACTAAATATTTTACATTCACCACAAAGAAAAAAATTTCACTGAAAAAAATTGATTAAAAAAAGAATTTTACTGACAATAATCAAATTACAGTGAAATGAACCATCAGACAAATCAGGATGTTCACATGGGCAAGACAGCGCCACCAGCTATTGCTAATACTCCCATGGAGTCACATGCTGAGTTCAGAAATTTCTTAGAAGGGACAGCATAGTGTTCAAGATTTTTCAATAAGCATTTTAAAAAAGACCTTATTTTTAGGTTCATAAAAAATTATGCAGAAAGTACAGAATTTCCATATAACTCTACCTCCTCATCCTTATTTCACCTATTTATTTATTTCCTTATTGGTTCTTTTTAGTTACACATATTTGGATTCATTTCAACATGATTATAAAAAAGCATGGGATATAGTGTGTTCCAATTCAGTCCCCAGTATTTCCCCTTTCCCTCTCCTTCTCCTTCCCCCTGTTCCCTTCCCTCTGTTCTACTGATCTTTCTGCTATTTACTTATAGTTTTTTTAAAAAATTAGTGTCCTGTGGATATACATAATGGTGAGTTCACTGTGGTATATTCATTCATACATGTATATAGGAAGTTTAGGTCAGATTCATTCCACTATTCTTCTCTTATCCTGATCCTTCTCTCTTTCCTCTCTGTTGTAACAGTTTAGTTTGAGTCTAGGCCTATTGTCACTGTTTGACTAGGCCTCAACCTGTGGGTCTTTGTCCCATCTGGAGGGGGTAAGGCCGACGAGGTAACCAACACCCTTGGGAGAGCAAGTTCCAGACCAGTCTCAAATTTATTCAAAGAATTACAGCACTTTTATAGACGAGGGGAGTCCGAGAACAAAGAACCAGTAGTGTAACATGATAGTCTGTGAAGATGGTCCAATTAGGAGTCACACAGCTTACCAAAGGGCCGAGAGAGAGGGGAGGAGAGTGAAGCTCACCTGGGGCATATGTCCACAAGAGGCTCAGACCACTCGCGAGTTTTCTCCAGTGAGCATGTAAAATCCCGTGTTTTCAGCAAAGGATTATGCCCTTCCGCAGCCTTTGGAGGATATGCCTCGGTGGCTTCTTTCTGCATCCCCACACCTCTCTATCCCCTTCCTCTACTCCACTGATCTTTCTTATATTTTGATGGAATCTGACCCCTTCTCTTTTTTTTTCTCCCCTATTTTAGACTGGTTTTCACATGTCAGAGAAAGATTTGACCTTTGATTTTCTGGGTCTGGTTTATTTTGCTTAGCATGCTGGTCTCTAGTTCCATCCATTTACCAGCAAATGCCATCATTTCATTCTTCTTCATGGCTGGGTAATACTCCAGTGTATATATGTGTGTGTGTGTATATATATATATATATGTATATATATGCGCATGTGTATATATATGTGTATATGTGTGTGTGTGTGTGTATCACGTTTTGTGTATCCAATCATCTGTTGAAGGGCAACCTAGGTTGGTTCCATAACTTTATTCTTGTGAGTTGTCCTGCTACAAACTTTGATGTGGCTGTGTCCCTGTAGTAAGATGATTGTAAGTCTTTTGGATATACACCAAGAAGTGGGATAGCTGGTCAGGTGGTGGCTCCATTCCTACTTTGTTTGTTTTTTTAAATCACTTATTGTTTTTAGTTGGAGATGGACATAATAATACCTTCATTTGGTTTATTTACTTTTATGTGGTTGAAACCAGTGCCTCACATGTGCTAGGCAAGTGCTCTACCACTGAGCCACAACCTCAGCCCTTATTCCTAGTTTTTTGAGGAATTTCTATAGTGCTTGCCAGAGTGGCTGCATGAATTTGCAGTCCCACCAACAATGTATGAGTGTACCTTTTCTCCCACATCCTTGTCAACACTTATTATTATTCATATTCTTGATAATCACTATTCTGACTGTAATGAGATGAAATCTCAGTGTGATTTTGATTCACATTTCCCTAATTGATAGAGATGTTAAACATTTATGGGTCATTTGTATTTCCTCTTTTGAAAAGTGTCTGTTTGGTTCTTTGTCCATTTAGTAATTGGACATTATTTTGGTTTTAATTTCTTCAGTTCTTTATATAGTCTGGATATTAAGCCACGAGGAGCAGGTGTTTCACCCATTTTTAACTTCTTGCATCAGAGTGGTACATTCATTACAATTGGTACTATTAACAGTAGTTCATAGTTTACATTGGAGTTTAGACATTGTGATGAACTGTTTTATGGGTTTTGACAGGCGCATGGTGTCACATATCCACCCTTATACAATGATACAGAATCTTTTCACTCCCTTAAAAATGCCCTGTGCTCCACCTATTCATCCTACCCCCTTCCTAAACTCAAATATTTTTACTCCTGTCTCTATGGTTTTGCTTTTTTAGAATGCTATATGGTCAGAATGATACATTCTATAATCTTTTCTGATTGGCTTCTTTCACTTTTCAGGTTCTTTCCTGTTATTCTCATGACTAGAAAGCTCATTTTTTCCTTTGCACCATAATATCCCATTGTATTGATGAGCCACAGTTTGTTCACTCGTTTACTTATTGAAAGACATCTTGGTCACTTCCAATTTTTGACAATTATGAATAGAGCTGCTATAAGCATCCATGTCCAGGGTTTTGTATGGACATAAATTTTCAGCTCATTTGTGTGAGTATCTAGGAATGGAATACTACCAAACTATCTTCCAATGTGACTGTACCATTTCTCATTCCCATCAGTGATGAATAAGAGTTCCTGTTGCTCCACGTCCTTACCAGCATTTGGTGTTGTCAGTGGTCTAGATTTTATCCAGCAAATAGGTGTGTATAGTATTTCATTGTTGTTTGAATTTGTAATTCCTTAGTGATGTGATGTTGAACATCATTTCAGATGCTTACTTTCATATGCGTATCTTCTTTATTGAAGTGTCTGCTCAGATCTTTTGACCATTTTATTTTATTATTATTTTTTGTGGTTCTGAGAATTGAACATAGAGCCTCACTCATGCTAGGCAAGTACTTAACCTCTGAGCTTAACCTTCTTTTGCCCAGTACTTAACCTTCTTTTGCCCATTTTACAATCATATTATTTGTTCTCTTACTGTTGAGTTTTAAGAGTTATCTGTATATTTTGAATATAAATCCTTTGTCTGATGCATGTTTTGAAATACTTTCTTTCTTTTGAAATACTTTCTACAGCTTGTCTGAGTCTCAACAAGTGTCCTTCCAAAAGAAAAAGTTATTAAATTTTAACAAAGTCCAACTTCTTTATGTTTTTGGTTTTCATGAAAATTCATTACTAAACTCAAGTTTACCTAGGTTTTCTACTGCTATTTTCTAGAAGTTTTATAGTTTTCTATTTTACATGTAGGTCTATGATCTATTTTGATTTAATTTTTGTGAATAGTGTAAGGTCCATATCTAGATTCTTTTTATTATGATTTTGCAAGTGTCTGTCCAGTTTTTCAACACCATTTGTTAAAAAGACTATCCTTTCCTCATCAGATTGCCCTGTGTCTTTGTCAAGGATCAGTTGGTTATACTTGTATCTCTTTCTGGCTCTATCGTGTTCCATTGGTTTAGTTGTCTATTCTTTTGCCAGTTTTGCACTGTCTTGGTTACTGGCCAAGTAGTGCAGTCCTCAAAGTTTGTTTTTCTTCAGTATTGTGTCAGGTACTCTGAGTCTTTTCTCTTTCCACATAAACTTTAGAAAAAAATCTATTGACATTCACAAGATAATTTGCTGGGAAACTGATTCAGAGCATGTTAAATCTATAGATAAATTTAGAAAGAACTGATATCTTAACAATGTTGAGTCTTCCTATCCATGAACATAGAATATATCTCCATTTGTTTAGTTCTTGGATTTCTTTCATCAAAATTTTGAAGTTTTCCTTATACAAGTCTTATAAATTTTTTTTATGTTTATACCTAAGATTTTTTTTTTTGTACTGAGGATTGAACCCAGGGGTGCTTTACCACTAAGCTACTTCTCCAGTCCTTCTTATTTTTAATTTTGAGAGAGGTTCTTGCTGAGTTGTTTCGGGCCTCACTAAATTGTTGGGGCTGGCCTCAAACTTGTGATTCTCCTGTGTCAACCTGTTGAGTTACTGGGATTATAGATGTGTGCCACCAAGCTTGGCTTTAGATCTCTCTCTCCCTCTCCCTCTCTCTCCCTCTCCCTCTCCCTCTCCCTTTCCCTCTCCCTCTCCTCCCCCTCCTCTCTCTTCTTTTTGTGGTGCTGGGAATCTAACCTAGGGCTTCATGCATGCCAAGTGAGTGTTCTAACACTGAGCCATATCCCTAGCCTGGTATTTTTTCAATGAGCAATTTTTTTTTTTTGGCAGTGTTGGGGCTTGAACCCAGGGCTTTGTGCTTGTGAGGCAGGCACTCTACCAACTGAGCTATATCCCCAGCCCATCATTGAGCAATTTTTAATGGCTGAAAAATGTTTATTTTTAAAGATTGATATATGACACTTAAGCCAACAATCTTTTGTGGCCAGGCCTCTTTTTATACATTTGTGGCTCACTAAAGTACTGTTACCCATGAATTGGGAAATTTTTGATAAAGGATAGCAGTAATCACCACTGAATATTAGCCACTACTTTTGTTAAGACCTGGACATTGCAGCCACTGCTATGGTTGATGTTCTCATGCCTCAAATGAACCCACTTTTCCATTATTCAGATGTCTCTGATCATTTGTGTGAACAAGCTCATATCTGAGAATTTTTGTAGAGGGGTGGGATTTAGTCAGGTTTTTGTTTACTAGAACTAGAATGCTTATGTCTTACAGATCAGCCACCTAAAGCATTCCTGTAGGTCACATCACTCCAAAGTCCACTTGGGTGCCACTGTTCCTGACTCTGCCCTTGTCCTCCTTGGCACAGAAGTTTAAGTAGCACTCCTTGTCCCTTGAAAACCCAGGCTCCTACCATTCCCACTTAAATCAACTGCAATATCTTTCACAGGACTGCCATGGTGATGCCTTTCAAAGATGGTGGTGTTTCCTTCAATGATTTTCTTTTTTGTTTAAAATTTTTGTATTTGTTGTTTTTGGGTATACATGACAGTTCAGTGTATTTTGACGTATTATACATACATGGAGTACAACCCATTCCAGTTAGGATCCCATTCTTGTGGTTGTACATAATGTGGAGTTAGACTGGTTGTGTGTTCATTTATGAGCAAAGAAAGTTACATCCAATTCATTCTGTCTTTCCTATTCCCATCCCCCTCCCTTGCCTTCATTCTTCTTTGTATAATCCAATGAACTTCTATTCTTTCTCTCCCCTCCCCTCCCTTGTTGTGGGTTAGCATCCACATATCAGAGAGAACATTTGGCCTTTGGGTTTTTGGGACTGGCTTATTTCACTTAGCATGATAGCCTCCAATTCCATTTGTTTACTGGTAAATGCCATAATTTCATTCTTCTTTATGGCTGAGTAATTTTTCATTGTGTATATGTACCACACTTTATTTATCCATCAATCTGTTGAAGGGTGCCTAGGTTGGACCCATAGTTTGGATATTTTGAATTAAGCTGCTATAAACATTGATGTGGCTGCATCATTGTAATGTGTTGATTTTAAATCCTTTGGGTATAAACTGAGGAGTGGGATAGCTGAGTTAAATGGTCATTCCATTTCAAGTTTTCTAAGGAGTCTTCATACTGTTTTCCATAGTGGTTGCACCAATTTGCTATTCCATCAGCAATGTATGAGTGTACCTTTCTCCCCATATCCTTGCCAACATTATTATTACTTGTATTCTTGTTATTCACCATTCTGGCTGGAGTAAGATGGAATCTCAGTGTAGTTTTGATTTGCATTTCTCTAATTGCTAGAGATCTTGAACATTTTAAAATATATTTATTGACAATTTGTATTTCTTCTGTGAAGGGCTTGTTCATTTCCTTTGTCCATTTATTGATTGGATTACTTTTTTTTTTGGTGGTAAGTTTATTTGAGTTCTTTGTATACCCTGGAGATTAATGCTCTATCTACAGTGCAGGTGGCAAAGATTTTTCTCCCATTCTCTAGGCTCTCTCTTCACGTTATTGATTGTTTTCTTTGCTGTGACAAAGCTTTTTAGTTTGAATCAATCCCATTTATTGATTCTTAATTTTACTTCTTGCACTTTAGGAGTCTTATTAAGGAAGTCAGTTTCTGAACCTACATGATGGAGAGTTGGGCCTTTTTCTTCCAATAGGTTCAGGGTCTCTTGTCTAATGCCTAGACCCTTGATCCACTTAGATTTGAGTTTTGTGCAGGGTGAGAGACAGGGGTTCAACTCCAATCTACTACAAATGAATTTCCAATTTTCCCAACACCATTTATTGAAGAGGCTATCTTTTCTCCAATGTATGTTTATGGAAACTTTATCTAGTATGAGATAACTGTATTTATGTGGGTATGTCTCTGCGTCTTTTTCTCTGTTCCATTGGTCTTCATGTCTGTTTTGGTGCAAATACCATGCAGTTTCTGCTACTATGGCTCTGTAGTATAATTTACAGTCTGGTAATGTGATGCCTCTTGCATCACTTTTCTTGCTAAGGATTTCTTTGGCTCTTCTAGGTCTCTTATTTTTCCAAATGAATTTCATGACTGCTTTTTCTATTTCTATGAAGAATGTCCTTGGAATTTTAATAGGAATTGGATTAAATCCATATAGCATTTTTGGTAGCATAGCCATTTTGACAATATTAATTCTGCCTACTCAAGAACATGGGAGGTCTTTCCATTTTCTAAGGCCTTCTTCAATTTCTTTCTTTAGTGTTCTGTAGTTTTCATTGTAGAGGTCTTCCACCTCTTTTGTTAAAATGATTCTCTAAAAGCCTTGTGGAAGGGTAATGATTAAAGAGAGACAAGTTGGCTACTTGAGAAAATCCACTCAATGCTTCCTTCTCCTTCATTCTTTTGATTCTTTCTTGCATATGTACCTAGAGATTCCTTCTTTCTCATTTTTTATTTAACTGAGTTCAAAACTCAATCAATTTAGATGACACATTGAAACCAAAGTCACTAGAAAGTGCACTGGAATCAACAGATTCATTCACACACACAGTCTTCAATTAAATTAAGAGAATTTTGTAGTTGTTTCCCTTCCTGGGTTTGACTTTGTAATTAGTCTCCCAGGGTATTCCTGGATATGATTTAAGTACTACTTGTGAGGTAGACAGAGGTGATGGGAGAGGGAGAAGAAGGTTGGTTTCTCTTACCAAGACAACTGCTTCAGGTAGTTCAGTCTTGAACTCATCTCAGGAGTTCATTTTTTGAATTCCTTGTTTTCTTCATGTTGTTATAATTATTTTGGACAATGGCCACTTGGTTTCCCAAAGACTTCAGTAGGTACTTCAATGCAGGTACCATAAAGGGTAACTTACTTAGCTGTTTTCCCCTGACAAATGCTAAGGGTTTCCAGAACCCATATTTTCATACTAGTTGAAATCTCAGCCTTTATTCCTAACTAGGGCAGATACCCAATCTCAGATTCTTCTCATGTCCTCAAACTTCTGTTTCTTGCAGTACTACATTGGTTGATCTTTGTTTTGTCTTTCTCCATACTGTCCTTGTTGACCTTATTTTGCTTCCTCGAAATTTGAGATAATAATTTGGAGCCTAATGGTCACTATAATAAGATGAATAAGTGTGTGGCCTTGGTAGAAAATCATGGATTATGTTGAGTGGTGACTTTTCTTTGATCTCTTGGCTACCTACTCTTTGAGTTGGAAGAGATGATTCTCCTACTCTAGTTTTCAAACTAGAGTGGCTACCATCACTGACACTTCATATTTGTATATGGAGCTTTGCAGATTACAAATAGTAACCTGTCCTCTACCAGCCTTATCTCCTCTCAGCTTCTCAACCACCTTTGAGATGGGAGGAACAACCACTGCTGTATTCCCCTTGAAGTTGAGAAAAGAAACAAAGAGACTTTCCAAGATCCCCAGAGGGGGCCAGTAGCTGGGCCAAGAATCAAATTCACATCTTACTAGACTCTGACTTCTCCTTCAGGTTCTACCCTAACATTTGAAGGCCCAGGAGAAGAGTACACATGGTGGCCCATGTACCATTTCCAAGTATTTAAAAGCCAAAATCCAGCTATCAAATGTTAGATAAAATGTACTCTATCCTCCTATCTGGACAAATTGTTGCTGTTTGGGGAATCCGGAAGCAGAGCTAGGCTGTGGGATGTTAATTAGTAGTCAAGGAGCAGGGGAAGCAGGAGCAGGCAGAGGGAGAAGTCCAAAGGCAATGCAAGCACCTAGCCACAGTCAACCCCACCAGGTGTCCCACAGCATGTGGCCTGCCTATTACACAGTGCCTGGGTTAGGTAAAATTTCTGGACCTTGTCTTCTCCACGGGACATGACACACCTTTGGATGAGTGGGCTCTTGGCCGTTGTGGCAAACCCTGAAATAGCTGACAGCTGGGCAAGTTTCTCCTCTCACAAACATTCCTTCATGTTCAAGGAAGGGCATCAGGGCAAGAGTGCTCCCATCAGTTTCTGTTCTATTATCCAAGTCCTCACCTCTAAGCTTCCAGCTGCCTTAAAGGCCACACCTTGGACACCTTTGGGCCTAGGAAGCATCATACAGTTCCTCTGGGATGATAGCGAATTCCTGAGGGATCACAGGGTTCCCAGCACCAGAGATTAGTGTAAAACGAGACACATTTTCTTTGCTATTACATTCGTGGGCAACGGGAGGTGAAGGAGATTCTCTAAAGGGGGAGGAGTAGGATAGGGACCCTTCTTACTGGGGTTTAAGGTACAAACATTACTGAGACGTTGGGATATATAAAAAAGAAATTGCTTAAGGAAAGCTCTAAATTTCTTAAAGAAGGGGACTGACTTCCAGTTAATATTGTCAAGCAACGGTTTAAAAAACCCCCAGGAGGACCAGATATTGTTACTATTAGCGGTATTCCTGGAGTAGCTGTGCTTCGGCCTCTTGTCACTCTTTTGGGGCTCGCCACCTACTCAACAATGCTTTCCCGCAGCGGAATCCCCCTTGCGGGCGTGGGTCAGGGTCGCTCTTCGTCTCTTGCCCGCGGCGAGGCTTCTGGGGTGAAGCAGTGCGGGGTGCTGTCGGGCGCCTAGGGGGGCCGGGGCTGGGACAGCAACCATCAGGAGCTACAGCAATAGCGGCCAGAGAAGGGAGGCGGCGGCGAGGCGGAGGAGGGCAGTGGGGCCCAGCCTGACGCAGCGGCAGCGGTGGCGGAACAGGCCACTGCTGAGGCTCCCGGGCCACTCCAACCAGCTGTCCCTCCGCCTCCACCTCCAGTGGCTCGGTGCGCGTGGGAGTGAGTGCGTAGCGCGCCCGCTGGGGGTCGTGGGCTCCGTGCATCCTCTGCTATTGAGCCCTGGCGAAGGGAGGCGCACCAGCGCGAGCGACAGAAGGAGGCGGGGAAAGAAGCGGGCGAGGCCGAGGAGAGGGAGGGGGAGGGAGGAGGAAGGAGGAGGGAGGAGGGAGGAGAGAGGGACCCGCCCGCCGCGCCCCGGTCGCCCGGCATGTGTGGCCGCAGGCACCCGTCGCCGCCGCTGTCCCCCGGCTGAGCCGCGCCCGGGTGTCCCGGACGCTGCGTGAGCCAGTGTGTGTGTCCGCGCCGGTGAGCGCCGCGCGGTCCCTGAGCCTCTCGCTCGCTCCCCGGTGCCGCGGTGCATGTTCGCTTCCTGCCAGTGTGTGCGGAGAGGCAGGAGGACCATGAAAATGATCCACTTTCGGAGCTCCAGCATCAAATCGCTCAACCAGGAGATGAAATGCACCATCCGGCTGCTGGACGACTCAGAGATCTCCTGCCACATCCAGGTGCGGGAAGTACCCGGAGAGGGTGCAGGGCGCGGGGTAAACCCCGGGAGCAGGGCTGGAGGGGTGCTTTGAGGGTGGGCGTGCGCAGGGAGGAAACCCCCTGGAGCGCAGGAACCCAGCAAGAAAGCCAGATTTCTCCTCGTCTGCCCCCTGAGACTGGGGGCTTTAAAAACCAGCCAGGAGGCATGGTCCTCCGCAGGCTCCAGGCACACCTTGTTCGCGCCCGGGCCCCTTACCTGGCATGCATCTTGCACTCACGTCTCTCTGCGCCCAGGCTGGGGGCGCCGGGCAGCTCCCTCCAGGGGCCTCTGGCCCCTTCTGATCCTGCTACACCAAAAAATGGGAGCTCCGCGAGCTAGAGGGACACTTGCCTGTCGCCCACTAGTCTTTCCTCCCTCTCTCCACGTGGATAAAGCATGCATCAGTCCCGGTTCACTCATTTCTCTCTCCCGCGCCCGGGCTCCAGAGGTGCCCTCAGTTCAGGAACCCTCTTCTGGCTCCCTGCTGCCCTTCTGCCGGTGGTCTTTATTTACTTCTCTGGGTGGAGCGGTGTCGAAGTTTCCCCATAGTGAGAAAGATTGGGTAGCCTTGGGCTCCAGCTTTGAGAAACGTGATGTGCACAGCGTTGAACTGGAGGTACCTCGAAAGGAATATGTGAAGTCTGAGCGTTTCGAGAAAAGCTAAGGACTTGTGAGGCCAGCATTTGGGAGTCCTGCAGGGAACTGGGTCCTGGGAAAAAGAGCCCTTTGGAATCTTGGTGGATATTCACTATTGCTCACGGTAGGGAAGGCGAGTTGTTTTGGCGAATGCATCTTTGCTGGCATCCCTCTTCTTGAGTAGTAAGTGCCTTTGGGTTTGCAGTTCTAGTGTCAGCTGCGAGTGTGTGTGCGCACACACGCGAACGTGTGCATTTACGATGCGTGTACATGTAGGCAGGTGTGTGCTTCTTTCTCTGACCCCAAAGATGCCCCACTAGGAGGGCAAAATCTGGAAAGGTCGTGGCAGGGGCTCGGTACTATTAGCTTCTGACTTCAAAATCTGTTTATTTCTGGGACTTCCTCGTCTCACCTACCAAAGTCTTGAGTCCTGATGTTCCTGGAACGTGCCTGTGAGAGGTGAATGGGACAGCGTCTCCCAGTGGCAGGAATCCGCCTCGAGACTGTTAACCATATATGAATGAAAGGTCTTTCCCTACCTTTTTAAAAAAAAAATTTTTTTTTTTTTTTTTGCTAGTGGGAGTTTATGGCACCAGGACAGTGCAACTCATCTGTAAGCTGACAGTCAGATATATTTCAAGGTAGAGATGTGGTGCCCCGTGATCTCCCAGGAAAGTAGGCTCCTGCTGAATTTTCTGGAGGATCTTGAAATTTCGTTCTGAGCTAAGTACCACTGCTAAACTTAATAATAAAAGGATTAGCAGGCTAGGCAGTTTTTCTGCTGCCACCAGGGTTGTGCAGAAATGTTTGGCATGTACCGTCTTGTGATCTAGAGAGAGCTTTGAATGTTTTGCTTGAAGTGCTAAAGTGGATGTATGGACGATTTAAGTCATGATGAATATGCATATAATAAAGGGGCCAAGAGTAGGCTGTGAAACCGTTGGGGTTTCTTGTCTGTCAGCCCTCTACCTGCCCTGACTTAGGTGGAGCTGACATTTGTTTTTTCTTTCCCTCCCTCAAGACCAAGTCTTTCTTAGAATAGAAAAGTAGTCCCCAAAGGACAAGCATTTGTTTTCTGGTGTTCTAGGAAACAATCAAATTTCTCAGCCTAATAACAATTTGGAAAGTTTTAGATTTATAGTCCAACTGTTGCCAAACAGGTTAAAATTTCATATCCCCAAATGTTTATTTTGACATTGATTAAAAAAAATGACACTTTTTTTCTGCCTCTTCTGCCCCCAGATGGTGGTTATTATTTAACCAATTAAAATGAATCAAACCTTTTTATTTTGGTTATTTTAAACTTCATACTTCTTAGAGTATTCCAAACAAGAATTAAAATTGTACTTCCAGGTATCTTCCAGGTATAGCCCTGTTTGTTTAAAGAACAATAGTATTCCAAAAAAATGAACCAAAAATACAGCCATCAGCTCTTACTCTGGGAAAATCTACTTTGTTTTTCCTCCCTCCCTCTCTCCCTGCCTTCTTTACTCTTTCCTCCCTCTTTTCCCTTCCTTCCCTCTCCCTTCCAGAGAATCAAAAAGTTAAAGGATTGTATGGGCTGTCACAGAGAGTCATGCCCTCCCTCCATAGCCCAGATCTGTCTGCCTGAGTTAGGAGCTCTCACCACTGGAGCCTGTCTGACTTTGGAAGCTCTGTAGAAGCAGCCTACAGAGCTGCCTTGTTCTCTCCAAATGCTATCTGGAGCCCAGAATAAGTGGAGAAACTCAGGTTAGGCATCCTTGGAATGTTTGTTAGTCAATCTCTCTTCCCTGTAAGTGAGCATCCCAGATTGAAAGAAAGACATCTGCTCAAATAGGTTCCCTTGGCAAGGTGCTGGAGGGTGGCTGCTCTGGAGATGAATTCAGAACATGATAGAAATCTTCTAGATTGTTGTTTGAGACCATGTGAAAAGCTCTAGTACCATTTTTGAGCATCTTCCATGTGCCAGCCCTTTGTATTTATTATATCTAATCTTTACCACAAACCCTTGAGATAAATATGGTTTCCACCTTTGGATAAGAAAACTGAGAAGCTGAGAGTTTAAGTGACTTGTCCAAGACTACATCTCTAAAAAGAGGCTGAGTGGCTGGCATTCAAACCCAAAATTGTCTGGATCCAAAGCTCAGGTATGTCTTTGACATACTCCATAGTTAAAATGGTCCAACTTTCAGTGATACTTCCAGACACTGAAGTAGATAAACCCAAGGTATGGGGTTTGAAACAGTGACTGAAGGCCAATTTTGATTCATGATCTGTGAGGTCAAAGTGGCCCTCTCTGCCAGTTTGCAAATTTAATATATTCAGAGTCTAATAGGAAAGCTGATAGCCCAGAGCTATCCCCACAATCCAAAGGCCACTGGGGGCCATTTCCACTCTCAGGAGAACGTGGTGTCTGCCTTCAAGAAAACTATGCCACACTGTGTTCTCATATTTCAGGTTGTGGTACTCTCAAATTATACCTGTGCATCAAAAGATGAAGCTAGAAGCTAAGGGGACTTACCTGGCTATGCTCTGATTACAGGCTGTGATGTAAAGAGGAACATATGGAAAGGTTTTGTTCCCCCCAGTGTGCTTTCCACAACAGGGAGAAGGCAGAGGATCCTACTTGCTACTTCCCTCTACCACAAGTATCTTTGTATTCACCAGGTGCTTTTTTTTTTTTTTGTGATAATAAACAGCTTTTGCAAAACAACAGCTTCTAAATATTCCTTTCCCAAATGATAAAATTTGGTGGTATTTTGGCAAAGAAAACTTTCAAACACACAAAATAACGGCTTAGTCTCAAGCACCCTGGTGGCTACTTCCAGTAGGACATTTGGAAGTCACTGTCTCTGTCTCATCATGGGTCTAGGATGCTGTCCCATCTCATTTGCATGTAAATGTTTAAGTAGAATGGAAAGGTATTCCAAATAAACAGGGAGTAAAAGGGGAGCACCAGACAGATGCCTGAGGAAGGGAAGGAGTTGCTGAATGCTCCCTATTGGCTTTTTCCATTTGAGCCAACCCTTGAAGTCTGGTGGATATTGTAGAAGGATGTGGTTTAGCCCTACCCCTCTTTCATTCAATCATGCTGCTTCAATTAGGGCAGAGTCTTAGCCATCTTTTATTCACTTTTCAGATCCTGGTACAAATATTCACAACTCTTTATAACAAACTTTCGGTGTTTTTTTTTTTTAATATACTAGTCAATTGAGTAAAACATAGACTTTTCACATTATTCATCTTTAGCAAACCCTGGTAAACATTGCTGACATCTGTGGAATTGGTTGGAAATTTCTGTTTGTATTTGAACAGCAGTCTTGGCATAGTGCTTTTCACATAATAAAAACTCAGTAAATAAAGATACAGATTAAATAATTTCCTTTCTAGTCTGTTAAGTTCATAAGGGTAGAAAGATTTTTTTTCTTTTTTGTTGATGTTGTTCACCATGGAGTCCCTAATACCTGGAGTAGTGTCTGGTGTATTCTATGTGCTCATTAAATGAATGAGAGCTAACCCACACAATGTTTAATTTAGCCCATTAACTCTCAACACAAGGGTAGCATGACAACATTGGTTTGGAATCAGATGTGTGATTTAGTTGTGGTACCAGCACACAACAATGTCAGTTGTGTGACATTGTGTGACTCATTTCTTATTTGTAAAATAAAGGAGTTGGGTTAGATGATGATGACAACAGTTTTAAAAGTCTCTGGTTTAATTATTACCTAGGAAAATTGCATTTGAGCAAAATAGGGCTATTTACCTAGTGGTGGTATACACATTATCTCGTGTAATTTTCATAATTATCCCATATTATCTTTATTTTATTGATGTTCCTGGGTTATTGCATGTTATCTCTATCTTGCAGATATGGAAAATGAGGTTCAGAGTGATTAAGCAATTTGGGTCACCTGGCCAATTAATGAATTGGAGCCCAGGTCATTTGATGCACAATTCAGAACTTTTTCTTCTCTGTGGCACTGCCTCTTGGAAGTTGAGAGTTAGGATGCTTTTGGCTTCAAGTAAGGGAGTATCTAAGTTCAAGTGGCTTAAATATAAAGGACACTTGCCTTACCTAGCAAGAAGTCCAGAGATGAGACAGCTTCAGAGCTGTTTCCCAGTGCTGCATAGGCCCAGGTGCTTTTCATCGTTCTACTTTGCATCCTCAGCACGACTGCTATGTCATTATAGCCTCCCTGATTATATGGTGGCTGCAGTACTGGATGTTGGATACTACCACACCCAACATCAAGAGGAGCACTTGCTCAGCACTGCTTTTTATCACAGAGGCACACCTTTCCTAGAGGCCCCATAAATCCTCCCATCAGATTCTACTGGCCAGGACTGGACCACATTCTCATGATTTAGCTAAAAAGCATCTAGGAATGTGTGCGTCTGGTGTCTTCCCTCTTTGTAATGGGAGATGAGCTTTGTCATTATGGAAGGAATAGAGGAGTGTGTATGGTGGGGAGGAACAGCAGTTGGTTAATCAAGCTTTGGTGTCTTTCAGAATCCGTGAAATTGGGTTGTAATTATTGCTTCAATAAATCTTTCAGGAGAGCTTAATAAAATGTTATCTAAGCCCTGGCTTATTTTAGAAAATCTTTGTATGATCAAGTTCCAGAACAATAAAAGTTATTGGATAATCCTTTGTGGTTTGTGTTGTTAAGTATCAGTTCAATCCTTACTGAAACTGTATGTTCTGGGCCACTGAAAGGTGGCTTGTCTGGAGCAGGTGCAGCTCTATACAGCTTGTTGAAGTGGCAGGATGGCAGGGTGGTGGAGGACTTATGTTCTGGAGCCCTACTTGCTTGGCTTTGAGCCTTGGCTGTGCTGTTTTCTAGCCAGATGACTTTGGGCAGATCACTTAGCTGTTTGGGCCTCAGTTTTCTTATCTATGAAGTGATGATGATAATGGCACAGATCTTATAGATTTGTTGAAGAGATTAAATGGAAGAATATATGTCAAGTGTTTAGCTTAATACTTTTTTTCAGTGAGAACTGAAAAAAATAGTGACTGCTCTGTTAATTATGTAAAGATATGTGTTATGATTTGGACATTAGGTGTTCTCCAAGAGCTCCTGTGTTAAGGCAGGAATATTCATGGGTGAAATGATTAGATCATGAAAGCTGTAACCCGATCAATCCATCCTAGGGACTGAGTGGTAACTGTAGGCAGGTGGGGTGTGATTGAGGAGGTGAATCACTGGGAGTGTGCCCTGGAAGGGTTCGTCTTTCCTACGGCCCCACCTCCCTGGCCACCATGAACAGAGCAACTGCACTCTGCCATGCCCTTCCACCATGATGTTCTATTTCAGCCTGGACCCAGAGCAATGCAGTTGGCCCACCAAGTTATATGTTTGCATGTGTTCATTCCAAAAAGATAAGAAGCTATCCCCCCAACCAATTGATTACAATAGTACTCTGCATTTGCTCAATGTTTTAACATTTACAACATGTTTGTATACATATAGGAGGCCCAGTGACTTGCTTAAAATCAAGGCCCATGATTATCCTGCTGGTGAATTCCAAGTTAGGTTCATTGACGACCAAATCATTTCTTCTAGTATGGATAACTCAACACTTCTCTGAAATATGTACATGGAATATGTATACATGTATATTTGGAATTCTCTGTAGTAACGATATACCTGTGTGTGTGCATGTGTTGCTTGTGTGAGTGTTCACATGAGCTTGTGTATGCATATATGTGTATTGTGTACACATTGCAATGTTAGGAATAGAAGAACTGGACCAGGCTCTTCTGTGTAAAATATTTCCCAATTGCACTTTCTCTCCAGCTGCATCTTGACTTTTTCCAGCCCTAATAATTAGATGAAGCCATGTCTTATATTGAGACCCTTCTTTTGATTATGGAAAATGTGCAGCAACTATGCTTAAGTGTTTAAAATGTAAGCTGCTTGAATCATGTCTTTAGTGACATGAGTTCTTAAATTGTTACTTCTTTTTCTGAGTAGACATATTTGGGAAAACTGAAAAATATTGCAGGAGTGGAAATATCAGAATTTATCTCGTGGAGAATCTAATATGAGATTTATATGGCATACGTGATAGACATTGGGTAGATAACAGGAGTTTTTTAGTGTCCACTTTGTGTGATGAAGAATTTCAAATTTCTCCTCTCATGAAGTAGCAGAGAGCCAGATGTGGAATTTGAGATGGGAAAAAACAACAGGATTATGGTCATGAGCCATCAGGATAGATTTTGCAGCTGGGGTTTGATTTGAACTTGATTCAGGCTAAAGAGATTCAGTGTTGAGCTCTGGGAGGGGTGTGAAATGCTTCTCAGTCTCTAATGTTCCTGAGAATCTTCTGCGCTCTTGTTCAAATGCAGATTCTGGTGCAGGGGGTCTTGGAAAAGGCCCTGAAATTTGTCATTTCTAACATGCTTCCAGGTAATGTTTGTGCTGCTGGTCTGTGGATCTCATCTGGAACAGCAGGGCATTGGTGGAGTTATCAGTTTCATGATAAAACTCTTTATTTCATTGAGTGTGGGGACTGTTCCATTTTGGCCTTTATTTCCCTTGATAGTGCCTCACCTCACCATGTTTCTCTGAGTTAGATGTTCAGGAGTGTTTGAGTGAATGAATGCATAAAAAAATCCACATTGGTATAGACTAAAGTGCCTATTAGACAGTGTGGCTGGGGATGGAATGATTCTGTCTGACTTCTGCCCAAGTCAAATCAAGAGATGGCTTTTCAAACAGGATTTCCTGGGGCCTGGGGTTAGTGACAGCTTTCTTGTTCCTCTGGGTCACACTTTCTACTCTTGCTTTCCTGTATCCTGGACTCTTGGTAGCATTGCCAAGAAACTCTGACAGTATCTTTGCACAAATATTGTGTATAAGCCAGCAGTGACTGGTAACCCCCAGAGGCATATGAGACCCAGCTGTTTTCACTTTCAGAAGTAACCCTGAGGGACAGGGACCCCGAAAGACAATACAAAATGCATTCTTGTAACATGATCTCTGTAGCTGTTTGTACTGGTGATTTTCCCTGAAGGTGGGATGAAAGGAGAGGATCACTTTAGAAAAAAAGTGAAACTTATTCTAAAAAGAAAGAGCATTTGTTTATATCAAACCATTGTGTTTTTCAAAAGTGAATTAAAGGTTTTTGAAATCACATCAATCTTATTAAATAAACATTTGTTAAATATTTTCTATGCGCCAAGCACAGAGCCAGAACCTAAAGATACAAAAGAAAATAAAATCAAACATTGAGAGGCTTACAGTCATTTGGGGAAAGATAGATAAGATAGTAATTCAAGTACAAAATGACAGATGTAGACAGGTGTATGTAGGTGGAAAATCAAGAGGAAGCATCTGTATCAGGCTGGGTCATCAGTAAGTGTCTTTGACATAGATGAATTTTGACTTCCACTTCTTCTTTTATATGTTGCTTGCCCTGGGCATAAACCAGCAGACGGGATGTGGGAATGAAGAACGGGAGAGTCTAGGATTAATCCCAGATGGTGGGTTTCAATGACAGGTAATGTTGATGCAGTGCCAGGAGAGTTAGGATTAGTCACATAATTTTTATGGTCCAGTACAAAATGAAAATGCTGGGTTCCTTGTTCAAAAACTATTAAAAATTTCAAGATGGTAAGAGAAAACCATTAGGCCAAGTAAGGGCCCTTCAAGTAGGGGTCCCTGGGCAAAGGTACAGGTCACACCCCATGAAGCTGGCTAAAGACTAACATAAGCCGAACATAAGACTAACATAGAAGCAGGTTAGGAGAGGGAATGATGAGGTCCATTTTGGTATGTTGACTTTGAAGTGGTTGTGGAGTGTGTGAACGGAGAATTCCCAGTAGACTGTTGAATAAAAGTTGCTGGACACAAAGATCTGGCGACACAGGTCAGGGAGTCCTTAGGGTCTCTTTAAAGTGGTGGCAGGAACCACCAATGATGAAACCACTATGACTGGTTTTCTTTTGTCTACATTTTTTCTTGGAGTATTCTGGTAGATCAGATCAATGGGTTATGAGCTATGGAATTCTTCATAAGAGCACTTGATGATTTTCCCTTTATTAGCTTTATTAGCTCAGACCTGAATAAGAACAAGAGGTGATCTTTATTTTCTTCCACAAACCATGGTTTTCAGTAGAAATGTGTATTTCTGTCCTTAATCCTCATGTCCTAACTTGAACTAGCAAATGAAAAAGATCTCTCTCAGATTTAAAATTCTGTCTCAAAGCATAGGATCTCCACTCTAGGCAAGTTGCCTTCTGAGACAGTGTTATGAACATTAAATAGATAATGCATTTTAAAATTCTGTCAACATGGTACCAAATTAAACATGTTATTATGAAGAACAGCTTTGCAAATTATACTGCAATAATTTATCACTTATTTAATATTTATTTATGTCTCATTTATCTCCTGTGGCAAATGTTGTTTTCTACTTGGTTTCTAGGGGGTTATCACAGATATTAATTAAAACAATTCAGGTTCTGTAAAATTGCTCAATGAAATAATCTATTATTAGTAATATAATGACCTGAATCTTAGATGTAAAATATAGTTTTGTCTGAATGTATCTATATGTTATGGGAAGTTTTGAAATATGAGTATTTTGTAGCAGGAGAGAAAAATTAACATGTTAACATATCAGGATTTGGTTTATTACGCTTTATGTCAGAAGTATAATTTGTTGTTTTAAGGCTCCAGGAAGTCGAGATGGACAGAACCTGGGTGTTCACACCCAAAGAGAAAATTCAAATACAATACCATTTACTAATGAATGTTGTGATAAAAGTGAGCAGTTTTTAAGAAATCAGTAACTAATTAGCTTTAATTAATAGAAAAAGGGGAAAAACCCTAATTAACAAGTTGTCTAATAATTCTTCCTTGATGTTTCCTAACTAATGTTATTATTTTTGGCTGTTCTATGCATATATTATTGTCCATTGTTCTGAAAATCAGGCTTGTCATTGTGATTTGTGTCTTATATAGGCATACCTACAATGTTATGGTGATGTTGCATATTTATTGGTTCTTTGTTTAGTACCAATCTTTGTCTTTACTTCTGTTCATCTTGATATTCTTGAGTATAATAATGTGTATTACCTAGTTGACTCAATCAAAATACAGAGAGGTATGAGATCTCCTATTTGGCAAGATTAGGATGGGGTATTATTCTTGAGTTTTAGGTTTGCTCCAACTATATTGAATACTACCATTATTTTGTTTTTGAATCTTCTTCAATAGTCAAAGTGATGTAATTCTTTCCTGCTGACAACTTTTTTAATAGCACATTGTTCATACCTCTGAATAAAGAAAGAAAATTGATGTCTTAGAACCGTGATCCAAGTACACAGTTTAAAATCTTTCCCTAGCTACTTTCTTTAGTAACCTGTGGCTGAAGGTATATTCAAATCAAAATTGTAGCACGAGCGCGGGTGCGCGTGCGCGCGCGCGCACACACACACACACACACACACACAAACACAACCACACATACATATGAATAGTTTATCATCTAACCTAACTAGATAGTTTCCTTTGACCATTTGGCATGGTATAAATATTACTTATAGTTTAAATTTTCAAATTAAATCCCAATAAACTGTAAAGAAAAATAAAATAAGAATGATGTCAATAGCATTTTCTATCTATCCTCTAAGGAAAGTTCTCTTGTAGTGTGAAGATTGACTCGGCAAGTTGAACACTTAACAATCTCAGACCATGGGTCTCTAGAAAAACATGAGAACAAAATATTTGTTGGCACTAGCTATAACCTTATTAGTCTCTTTGTTTTGAAGGCTTAGGCAGAAGAGTAATAAAATCTCTGGAGTCAGGAGTGGAAGAAATATTTCAGGTTCTTTCATACCACCTGGAGCCTTGTCAAGAATAACTTCACCTCCTGTGTTCCCAAATCTCAAGGGAGATGTGTTTCTGCTGAGGGTCATCCTGACACCTGGGTTGGGGGCACCTTGAATGACACCTTTTACTTTCAGATTTGGAGACATAGTTTCTCCACCAGGTGTAGTTGGCCCTTTCTTGGTTTGGTGCTGATTAAAACAGAAAAAAAAAAAAAAAAGGGAGGAAGAGTTGTACAGAAATTCAAGGGCAGCCATGAACCCTCGGTTTGCAGTGCCAGCAGCAGTGTGGTAATTTGAGAATAGCAAATTAGAAGAACAAAGCAGATTTTAATCATATGCCACAGAAAGGAAGGTGGTTCAGGTTTATCTTCAAATTGTACCTCCATTAGAGAAAGGGAGGCTCTTAATGCTATTATCCAATATATATTGTTAAAGATTTCTTTCTTCCTTCCCCAGGCTTTGTTTAGTCCATTCACTGAGTAGGAAATGCTAGCCAGCCTTTCTCTTCTTTGTGGTATTGAGCAGTTGTTAAATATAAAACATTTTCTTGCAGTTACTGGCAATTGGGGTGGTGGGTTGGGGGATGGGGAGAGATAGAGGGAAAGATGGATTGATTCTGAGATTTAAGGTCTTTACTCTGTAGGAGCTTTCAGACTGAAGGTGGAAGTGAACACTAAGAAAGTGTTTTCCAACATCTATCTATCCATCCATCCATCTACTCCTTCCCTCATTCACTAATCCACCCATCTATCTACTCAACTACTAATCCATTCTTTCACTCACCTGCCCATCCATCCATTCATTCGTCCACCCATCCATCATTCATCCATTTATATATCCATCCCATAAACAAACATTATCTCTAAGGGACATTGAGGTTTGTGAGTTTGTAATTAAGTTTTAAAATTTCTATGTGCTGTTCAGAGTGGTGATGGTCCCATGACCTGTGACTTTCAGTGAATCCATCAGTGAAGCAAGTCTTTCTTAATTACAGATCAGAAAATTGGGAGGCCTTACTATGGCAACTCCATTAACTTGTTAGGGTGGTTCTGAGCACAACCAGAGAGGGCCTGATGTAAATAATTGTACAGACTCCAGGAAAAAAGTGTTGAACAGTGGTTGCCAGGAGTTGGAAAGGCCTTTGTTGGGGACTGTTCTGGGTATCAGAAGTACAAGAAGATAAATAAGAATATGATCCTTGCTAGTCTAGTAGAGAATACAGACATGTAAATAGATCTGAGGTGGTATTATTGCGATAGAAAAACACCACCATACTATTGGAGCTCATAGAAGGGCTAGTAGTGAAGTCAGGGTGTAGCTTGGGGGAAGGCATATCCCTCTAATCTCTAGTCACTTTCTTCCAAAGTTACCACTTCTTAAAAGAAAATTCTTTGAAATGGATCATTGACATTTTCTCACATTTAAAATGTGAGTAAGAGCATCTTTAAGAACTTTGCTCTTTTTCCTGTAAATACCTCAGCGAGATTTGTACCTTGCTTTAAAATGTTTTTCAAGACAAGTGACACACATCCTGTCTCTGCCAGATTTTTATTCTTCAAATGTCTACTATATAGAAATATGGGAGCAGTGAGTAGAGTCCCCTAATGTAGCTAAGGAATGGCCAGGATGACTTTCTGGAGGAAATAATGTCTGAGATGGACTTTAAAGAAATAAATTTGCCAGTAAATTGAAGAGTAGTTGAGAAGAGAGGGAAGGACATTCTAGTAGAAGGTTAAGCATGGTGAAATCATGGCATTTAGGGGGAACTGAGAGGAATGCATTATAATCTTATAAATCTAAATGGGCAGAGTTCCATGCGGTAGGATGTTGACAATTACCTGGCTAGGCAGATAGTGGAATGGACAGTTAGAGTCTAGAGAACAATACTGATCACTGTTTATTAGGGAATGATTAAGACAATCTCACTGAGGTGTGGTCAAAATGATCTGAAGAATTATCCTGTGGGAGCTTGACTCACACTTCCAGAGCTCCAGGTAAGATTTGTTAAGTGTTCCATCTCAGGTTTTGAATGCCTCAGTGCTTTTTGTGTAGTTCCACACAAGGGACACTGGAGTTAGTGAGTCCTAAGCAAAGGTTTTAAACTTCTGTGTGCTGTTGGAAGTGGTGATGATCCCATGACCAGTAACCACCCATGGATGCAGCAAGTCTTTCTTAAGTACAGATCAGGAAATTGGAGGACCGTACCATGGCAACTCACCCCATTTACCTTTTAGGGTGGTCCTGAGCATAGTCAGAGAGGGCTTGAGGTAAGTAAGTGTAAAGACTCTAGGAAGTGTGTCAAACAGGGGTGAGGAGTATAGAAAAAGGCCTCTCTATGCATGTTAGACCAGTCTTTCCAAAAGAACTTTGTGACCATGAATCTGTTCTATTCCTATAACATCTAGTTTGGTAGATGCTGGCCTCATGTGGCAATTGAGAAATATACTAGTGTGACTCAGAAACTGAGTTTTTAATGTTATTCAATTTTAATTCATTAAAATTTAAGTAACTCCATATGCTGGTGGCTACCATATTAGGCAGCACATGTCAGTCTTTTAATAGTGGGTAATTCTGGAAGGGAGAAGAAGGGAAAAACCTTTTGTGAAGCAGTGCAGGAAAGCTTTGCTCTTTATATCTTTTGTCATTTGAACCCTTGGTAAATGTGTTACTCTTGTAGTTGTAAAACCATGAGAGATTTTGAAGTACAAATAAATGCCTTTGTTCTCAGAGAAGACTTGGAAAGTTTGGAAGAATTTTAGACGATTCATTGAATGCCCATGTCTTTCTCAGAGAGCACCTGAAATCCAGAGAAGGGAGGGAATGCACCTAACCTGGTGAATGACAGGTCTGGGACACCAGTATCTGGCTCCTGTTTTCATAGTCTGTTCTACTTCCTGATAAGGTGTGTCCTTGTGAACATAGTTAAGGTTGCTATGTGTTTACTTCGTATCTGGAAATAAGTAGCATAATGATTTAGAGAAAGGAAAATCACTCCTAAAACTTGTAATTCTTGATAGGCATCACCTCTCAAATCAGTTTTCCTCTTTGTCATTTATTCTTTTTTTAATAATAATTATAGAAACACATAGTAAAAAAACTGGAATAATACAAAAGATTACCCAATGCAAAATAAGTCATCCTCCTACATCTGACCCCAGATATACCCCTTAGAGGCTTTCACTCTTGGCAGATGTTTTTGGGGTACATTTCCCCGGAATTTTCTTTTTCCTTTGAGAAAACACTACTGACCATTGTTTATTGCAGAGTAATAATAGCCCCATTAAGGTGTAGTCTGTATGACCTGGAGAAATGTTTTGTAGGGCTACCTCCATTAACACTTGTAGAGCTAGAGGTAAGATGTATTGGCTTTAAAACATCAGGCGCTAAATGCCTCCAGAAATGTTGGCGCCTACATGTTTTCCTTTCCCTGAGCTCCTACATTCTCTTTGGTGGGCTTTATTTGTGCTGGATGGTTGATAATCACATCCTAGCTTTGGGGAATGTCTTTACTGCTTCTTCTATTCTGTCATTTTATTTCTCTTCTCTGCAGTGTGACTGGAATAAATGAGGAGTCTTCCAGGCCCTTTCCTTTCTCTGCTTGCCTCTGTCTTGGAGACTTAGGAGGTCTCCAAAGAGGACCTTTCCTCCCAAGGGTCCTGTTTAAAATTCCACTCTCTCAGTGAAGTGTGAAGAACAGTCAGAGATGCCGAAAGACATCTGATGTGTGAGATTCCTCCCAAGGAAGAGTGGCTTACTCAGAGGACTCCCAAAGAGAAGGGCAAAGAGGAAAGGAGGCCTGGCCTCCAGGAGGAAGAGTAGAAAGGGAGACCTGGAGATCTGCTCTGGTAGTATGGCAGCACATTGGGTTTATATATGACGGCAGCAGACCCTGTGGCCATTTTTGTAGGAGGGCTTCGAGAAGGTTTCTAATGAATGAGTTGATCATCCAGTAAGCAAAATTTTAATGCCCACCACACACACTGTGTGAATCATCTCTCTAAAGTGACTCTCCCGACACTCCCGTCACATTCTTTCTTGCTACTTTTTCAGAGCATTAATGGCTGTTTATTAAGTTGCTCATTCCTTTGTGGGCCTGAACTGGCAGTTCTGTGAAGACAGGGATGCTGCTGTATCCCAGTGTCTGGAATGTTCCCAGTGCCCGAAACATTGAGCTCAGTAAAAATATTGGTTAGCTGAAAGAATAAGTAAATGACTACACTTTACCAAGTAATAACTATCACCATAACAGTGATAAGTACCATTTGTTGTGTGTTTAGTATGTGTCAGCTCCTATGCTAAATACCTTTCATCTCATTTAATCCTCCAAAGCAGTCCTTGGAAGTGGAAATTAATATCCTTACTTTACAGGTGAAGAAAATGAGCCACAGAGATGTTGAAGATCCTGTATTGAGTCACATGGCTAGTTAGTAGCTTGCTGAGGTTTTAACCTGGGTCTATCTGAGACTTTAACATTTCACAAATCAAGGTGCAATCCCCAGAAACATCAGCTTGGAGCAGTAACTTCAGAGAGGAGCCCTACAAAGGATGCAGGTGAGTGTTGGGCAGTTGAGAGCAGGCAAGGCACCTGCTCCTCAGGAATTTAGATGGAGACACCCACACAGCTCCATTAACACAGCGCTGTGGAGTAGGATTATCCCTGACCTGAGTTCCTGGTGGATATTTTGAGCAGTTGTGAATTATTTAGGTGCTGAGGCAGAAATGCTTCTTTGCACTCAATCTTAACTGAAAACTGCTGAAATTAAAGCCAAGAGGATCAGCAGCTGTTATCATTATTTTTTTATTTTTTACTTTTTGTTAATGAGCAGGGGAGAAAAACAACCCTGAACCCATCAGCCACATGTTTTGCTTTTTTGGTGCTCTTTCCTGGCTTTTCAAATGCCTCCTTGGTACTCATGAGTGTTTTTATTTTTATGAGATCATATTTTGCAAAATACCTGGGAGCCATTTTAACCATTCTGAGTGCCCAGAGAGCACTCAGTTTGATCCATTTTCCTACCAGGAGAACTGAAGCTGAGAGAAATGAGGCTTAATAGGCACCCTGGTCTCAGCAAACTCCCCACTTCGGTGAGCCCTCCCTGAGCCTTGATGCTTTCTCTCCTTCTCGGCTATGGGGGTATCAGTTGAGCTTATGAGTGTGCATTTACACAGCATGTTATAATTTGCAAAATGCCTCAGATTCTGTTTATTGGACATCTCCCAGTAAGTCACTAAGTAGGAAAGGTGGAGAATGTGATAGAATCTGAGCCCAACACTTGGCCAGGCTAGGGCAAAAACTTTGAGGGACCAAGTGCATCTTCTTAAAGAGGGTTATTGCTGTCCTGGCTCTGAGTGTGATTTTATTACATCTTTTTCAGACAGTTTCTGTTGGGATATAATACACATACCACACAATCCACTATTTAAAGCATACAATTTCATGGTTTTTAGTATATTCACAGAGTTGTTCATCTGTCACATAGTCAATTTTAGAACATTTCATCACCCCAAAAAGAAGACCATACCTCTTGTCACTCTCTCCAGTCCCTGCATTTCCTCCAGCCCTAGGCAACCACTAATGTACTTTATGTCCCTATAGATTTGCCTTTTCTGGATATTTCATGTAAATGGAATAATTTAACAATTGGTCTTTATGACTGGTTTCTTCCATTTAGCATAATGTTTTCAGATTTTTTTCCCCTGGCAGCATATATCCATACTTCATTTCTTTTTCTTGTGAATAACATTCCATTGTATTGTCCAGTTCATTGGTTGTTGGATATTCAAAGTGTTTCCCCTTTTTGACTATAAAGAATAATGCTACTATGACTGTTCATGTAAAAGTTTTTGTGTGGACATACGTTTTCATTTACCTAGGAGTAGAATTGCTGGGTCCCATGTTATTTCTTTATTTAACTTCTCAGGAAATTCCAGACCATGTCCCAAAGTGTCTGCACTATGTTACATTCCCTTTGGCTTTGTGTGGGGATGTGATGTCTTCCTGTCCCTATCAGTGACTCTTGTTATTGTCTGACCTTTTGATTGTAACCATCCTAGTGGGTTTGGGAGTGGTGAAGTGGATTGATACCGTGGTTTGGATTCTCATTTCCCTGATGCTTTTCACCTACAGCTTGACTGTGGTCTTTATCCCCCTCAGTGGCTGAATGGGTTTTTTGAGAGTTAATGTTTGAACAGGAGAGGAGACAGAGGCTATCTCTGGGGACCACTTTTCCACAGGAAGCCTCATGTCTACTTCATGCTTGTACCTCTCCATCTGTAGGGCTGGGGACCATGACCAAACCACTGCCCAGGACTTCACGTGGTGGCCACCTGCAGTTGGTTTTCTACTCTACAGTGGCCTTGTTTTCTTATCCTAACATCCTTAAGAAATATGAAGATTTAAAACAATTTGCTTTTAAAAGTCAGTGACAGATGTCATCCTGTTATACCTACAACCTAGGTTGTGAATGTTTTTTGGGTCATGTGTTTTTATGAAGACTCTATATCCCAAGCCCATAGCATGGAGAATGAGTATGTTTTCTAGTTTCTCTATGTCCTCAAAGAATGAGCAGATAGGCAAAGCCCAGTCCCTGGAAATATGTATGTTTTTTAATTAAACTCTTTGTTTTGAGATGGATTCCATACAGTGGTAAGAAGCAATACTGAGAGATTTCATCCTTGGAACTGTTTTGCTGTGATAAAAAAATGAAGATTTACTGAGGGATTGGAAAATAACTCTGAAAGTGTGCCAAGAACCCAGATGATTTCTGTGTCCTCTGCTCTCTGCTTTTCCCAGGGTGAGGACCACATGACCAACCAATCAAATGAGCTGCTCCTGGGGAGTGGTTATTCAGCTTTGAGAATTATTTTGGCTTAATGTAGATAAGCTTAATGACAGTACCCCTTCTCTTTCTTCCCATTCTTGCTCTTAAGAATCATAGAATATTTTTGGCCATGGCTGTGGCTGCTGACCCTAACTGGTTGAACTTTTAAGAGAAATTGAGCCTGCCAAAGATCGACTTCGACCTAGCCCATACTGGAAAAATAATCCCTTAAATGAGATAAAGAAGGTAAATGAACTCAAGATTGTAAACTCATGGAATATTGGAATATTGTTACCTGGAATATTGTTTTAAATCTGGTGCTATCTTTTCAGCTCATATATATCACATACCTGCCCTGAGTTAGGCATTGCTTGAGGTTCTGGAGCTATAGTTAGAGAACAAAACACACAGAAATCCCTGACCTCATGGAGCTTATGTTCTGCTAAGGGGAGACAAAAAATAAAAAAAATTAATAAAATATGAGTTGGTAAGTGCTTTGGATAAAAAGTGGGAGAAGGGACCAGGTGGAGAGGTTGAGAAGGAAGGGAGTGGGATTGATTCCAAGTTTCAGTGAAGTGATCATGAAAGAGGTCCCTGGGAAGGTGACATTAGAGCTGGGATGGCGACCTTTTTCTGAAAAAGGTCAGGTAGTACATATTTTAAACTTGGCTGGGCAATTACTCCACTCTTATAGTTCAAAAGCAGATGTTGGGGTCAGTGGGGGAGCACTTGTCAAACACATGCAAAGTTCTGGGGTTCATCTCCACTACCACAAATGGATAAACAAATAAAAAAACCCAGAGGTAGCTGTAGATGTTAAAGTAAAACTGTAAAACTTCATTTGCAGAATCAGGATATTCTGGGCTTATGCAGGGGCTGTGGTTTGTCAATCCCTGCATTAGAATGAAAATGTGAAAGTGGAAGAATCCAGGTCCTGTGGTCTGAGGGGAGATCAGTCTAAGCAGAAGGAATAGCCAGTGTAAGGGCCCTGAGGTGGGCTGGTAATTAGCATGAGTGAAGAACAGGAGGAGTCAGGTGAACAAACAGAAGAGTAGTGGGAGATGAGGTTAGAAAGATGATGGGGTCAATCCTATGAGGATTTGTAAACCAGTGTAAACTCAACACATTTGTTAAAAATAGAAGAACAATCTATGAACTGACTTCTAAAGAATTAAAGCATGGTAAGCATACATAAAAGTATTCATAATTGTGCAGTATAATATATTCTTATAAAGTGAACACTCTGGGGGCACAACATGCGTGCCCCCCCAGAAGTCCCTATGGGCCTTCCTGCAACACTGCTCCCTGAGGGTGACCACTGTCCTGCCTTCTCACACTATTAGGTTAGTGGCCCCTGTTGTCCAATATATTTTGGACAATAAAATTTTTACATAAAAGGCACCAGTAGGTACATACTCTTTTGTCTTGTGTTTAGCTTCTTATGTTAAACGTTATGTTAGCGAGATTTGTCCATTTTGTTGCTTGGAGCTGCCATTTTTAAAATTCTCACTGATGCACAAGAGTCAACTCCATGAATATGCTATTATTTAATTTTCTAAAAACTATTGATGGACGTTTAGTCATTTCTAGTTTTGGTCATTGCCAATTGCTTTACTTGCTTTAACTTTTTGATTTTTGGCAAATAGTGTGTTAGTTAGATATTTTGTTGCTGTGATGAAAATACCTCACAAGACCAGCTTAGAGGAAGAAAAGTTTATTTGGGTTCATGTGGTCAGCTGGCTCCATTGCTCTAGGCCTGAAGTAAGGTGGAACATCTAGGCTGGAGGGCATGATGGAGGATACTATTCAGCTCATGGGGGCCTGGAAGCAGAGAGCAAGAGGGAGAAGTCAGGGAGACAAGATGTAATGCCCAAGGGCATGCCCCCAGTAACCTAACTTCCTCCAGCCATGCCCCACCTCCCTATAGTTACTGCAGTCTATTCAAATCAGGATGGACTGATTAGGTTACAGCTCTCATAGTTTAATCATTTCACCTTCTGCATCAACACAGGAACTTTTGGAGGACACCTCATATCCAAATCAAAACAAACAGCAAACTCTGACATACACAGAGTCTACCATATTTAGAAGATTTTGGAATTTGGGGACAACACTTTCTGTATTCGAGAACATAGTAGCCCTGGACCATTCACTAACTTGTCTAACAATAAGGGTACTTCCTGCTGCCTCTTAAGAGTTCGTATCCGACCAGCACTCAACTGTCCCACAGGCTGAGCTGTGCAGTGGGCATTCACTACTAGTCGTAGTAGTTTGCCCGAGTTGTTGTTGGTGGACTCCATCTTCCCCTTTGCATTCCTATAGCAGATGTCTGTCTGTCTGTTCCAAAGTGAGGTTCCTAGGTGGAGGTCCTCTGTGGTGCTCATGAGATCTTCTGTAGCCCTCTGTGGGATCATAGAGAACCTTTAGTCTCTAAATCTATGTAACCGTAATGCCGGAGAACTTTTAGGTTGCAACACTTTCTTTTTACATCGTAAGAAGGAATTCAAATGTTTAGCTAGCTCACGATGGAATTTCTGTATAGAAAGGAAGAATGTGTTTGTGAACATTCTTCATGAAGGGTTCAGATAGCACCAGGAATGGATGACTTTTTGATGATTTGGAAGCTGACCTTTCTGAGAACACAGTTCTTGTGCTGAAGAGGCAGACCAGGTGCACTTGGCAGCTGTAGGGTCATGAGATAGAAATCTGATCACTTTGTTGGGAGGACCTTGGTGGCACTCCTGTTCTCCTGGCTCCCTCAGCCACCTGTCCTATTGTCCCTCTGCTCAGTCAGTATCCCACCCCCACCCATCTGTAAGTCCTTCCCTTAGTAAACAGAATGGTCCCAGCTGCAAATCTGGTGACCTCAGCACTTGGTTAACCTTAGAGCACTCCTGAGTCACCAACCAGGGCGCCTGCAGCCTTCGGTGTCCTTCTTCAGCACTTTATGATTTGACTGGAATGGGAAGTTCCTCCTTGTGGACTCAAGTCTAAGTTGAGGAGCTGAAAGGAGATAAACAAGTAAGAAAATTAGTAGACTGGAAAAAGCAAGAGGAAAGGCAGCCTTTCAAGTTAGCTGCTCTGAGCTTTCTCCCCTGTTTATGATTTTATGCTATATTTTACAGGATTTCCCAGTAGAATGGCTATTTTAGATCATTCCATTGCTTCTATGTGAATCATCATAGCATATTCCTTCAGTGGTGCATTATTATAAGAGGGGAGCTCTTCTCCCTTGTGGAAGAACTTCTTTTTTTAAAATTTTTGGTGGTACTGGGGATTGAATCCAGGACCTTATGCATACCAGGTAAGGACTTTATCACTGAGCTACACCCCAGTTCTTGGACGAAGTCCTGATAGTTCCACTGATAGAACATCTGGTACAGAGTAGATGCATGGAAATTGTTTGCCAAAAGAATGAATAAAGTTTATCTTTGAGCTTCCTGCAGCAACTCTGTTCTCCTACTATTTTGTTATCCCTGAACTTAGTATTGCTTATTGTTTGAAACCAGTTGACCCAATCTGATTACCTTGAAGATTTCTAGTCATTCATTCATTCATTTACCATATGTCTCCTGTGAAAGGATCTTGGGATCCAGAGTGAGCAAGAAAACCCATGGAGCTTATATTCTAGTGGAGAGAGACTGACAAAAGTGAACACTCATAAATATAAAAGTTATGATAGGTGGTGATGAATTCTAGGTAGAAAAATAAAGTTGGGTGTTATGGTTTGGATCTGGAATGTCCCCCAGAGGCACATGTGTTAAGGCTTGATTCCCCAATGCAGCAATATTCAGAAGTGGGGCTTTTGGAAAGTGATTGGATCATGAGGGCTCTGACCTCATTAGTGGATTAATCCATTGATGGATTCATGGTGGAAACTGCAGGAGGTGGGAGATAGTTGGAGAGAGTGGGTCCTCAGAGGTGTGCCCTTGGGATTATATCTTGTCCCAGCCTCTTCCTTTCTCTCTATTTCTTGACTGCTTGAGGTGATCAGCTCTGCTTCACCACATTCTGTTCCTTGATACTCTGCATTGCTATTTACTTAGAAACAATGGAGACAGCTGACTATGGACTGAAACTGTGCTTTTTCTCCCAGATATCCACTTGGATTCTCTCCCTTACTTCCTTCAGGCCTCTGTTGAAATAGTACCTTATCAGAGAAGGCTTTCCTCTTGAGAGAGGAAAACCTCTTCATTTTCTCTTCTCTCTCTACTCCCCCTTACCCCCTGTGCTAGTCAGCTTTCCTTCACTGTGACAGAATACTTGAAAAAAGCCTTGTACAATGGAGCAACCTTGGCTGGGTCCTCTGCTCAGGTAACAGGAGGCTGCATGCAAGATAATGACCAGGCTGGCCTTTTATCTGGAGGCTTGGGGAAGAGTTTGTTTCCAAGGTCACTGAGATGGGTGGTAGAATCCAGTTCTTCATGCTCATAGAATTAAAGTCTTCATTTTCATAGTAGCTTTTGGTCAGGATTCACTTGAATTATGGAGATCACTGCATACCTTGTCATGTGATCCCTTTTAACTTCCATCTGACAGGTGCCTCTTGAGCTTTGAATCTCTCTGAATTCTCCCTAACCACTGAAGAAAGCTCTTTCGTTTAAGGACTATCTTATATTTGATCCCTTTGGATAACTTGAAGGTCAATTGTGCCATATAATGTAGTATAATAACTGCACTACATAAAATAGCATCATCATGGGAGTTCTGTCTCAACATATTGATAGGTTTTGGGGTGTAGGAGAGGACACTGTTAGGGGGTCTACCCTGATAGTCTTTTGCTGCCAACACTGGTCATATGGACCCAACTTTGCCCTCATGATGAGTTCACTTTGGTGATTTCTACAGTGTGTTTTTGTTTTCAAGACCAGAGTTCATCCTTTTTCAGAGAGACATCTGACATTTTGAAGCCATGCAGTGCCTCTTTGCCCAGCACAGTGATCAGAAACCAGTGTTTACTGTTCCTGTTTGATTCTGAATGGCAGGGGGCCAAGGAAATGATGTTCTATTATATCACTATATGATCATTAAAGGTTCTCATTAAAGCAAAATTTAGGAGGGTCCAGATGTTCAAGACATTTGTATGGTTTGATTTGAAGTCTTCTGAATCATAAAATTGCAGACAACCTCTCTTGTCCCTGTGCATCTGTTAGCCCGCCATGGCCAGCTTCCTGGTTTTGCCCTGGATGTGTTTCCTGTCTTTTCTGGAACACTTCCTGTGATCTGCCTATTTCATTCTTTGACAGGCCTATTTATTAAAAAACAAAACAAAACAATTCTTCCTTCTATTGGGCCCCTCTTAGTGTCCTTTTGACAGTCACACCACATACCTCTTTTCTTTTATAAAATAATTGATATTCAGATATTTGGAGGCAGGTACCAAGCCTCAGAGTATCTCTTCTCCAAACTAGACTCTAGCTTTGCTAGGCAGCCTGCCTCATGACCTTCACTTTGGTACTGTAGTTCACCTTTATTTTATTCATTTTCTATTTTTGAGATGCGGTCTTGCTACATTGCCAGGCTGATCTTGAATCCATGAGCTCCAGTGAGTCTCCTGCCTCAGTCTCTCAAGAACTGAGACTATAGGTGTGTGCATTCATACCAGGTTTCGAATTCAGTTTTAGAAAGTAGGCTCCACCCAGGCCAGGAATCTTCTCTGTTGTACTCAGTATTGTTTCCCCAGCTTCTGGCACAATACCCACTGCATTGTGGGGACTGATAAGTATTTATTGCCTGGGATGCAATTTCCTTTGGAAACTGAAGTCCAAGTGGACCGTGTTTAGGTGTTGTCAGGTTCCCACTGATTGGCATTGCCCAGTCTTTTGATCTATCTCAAGTCTTAACCTAGAAACAGTTAATGTCTTTGGTCTTTAAATACTTTTCAGAACAAGGTGCATAAATAGGTAAATAAAACAAGTTAATGATTCAGGCACTTGAGAGAGATTGCCTCCATAAGTAACAAATTTTGGTGCTTGATTTAAATTGTGCCTCATTTAGAGTTGCAGTGGGAAGGAGGAGGTAAATTCATTACAGAGAAAAAGGATTATTAAACATAGATTTGCTTTTCCTTTTCCCTCTCTACTCAAGTGCATGGAGTCACTTAATCAGATGCATCTCTCGATGTGTGCTCTGGCTGCAGAGATGAAAAATGAAACCTCACTAACAATATGAAGAAATTTTTCCCAAGAACACATAGGAGATATGGTTGCCTTGCTGCTTGTGACAGGCTATCACATTATTACTCAGAAGCAGCAGATATAGGTTTTTGTGGTGTGTATTTGCTGTGGTATTCTAACATTAGTGATCAGTTTAAAATGCATTGTTTTGAATAACGTAATTTTCAACATATTTGTATCATTTTTTTTCTGCAGGAAAAATGTGTGTGATGAATACCTGTAAGAAATTGCAAGTTATATCCACTGGCTTGGTAACTCAACTCTATAACCTGAATGTATTATAATGCTCTCATGAAAGAGCATTCCACATTTATAAAAATTTCAGTATGCAGTTCTGCTCTCTAAAAAATTAATGGTGCACCTTATGTGTATAATAAGGAGTCTTACCTTGTCCTCAAGACATTTATCTTTCCTCATTCTAACAGATATTTACCAATTCCTGTGATATGTAAAGAAGTATAGTTTTAAAGTAGGATTTTCAAAGAAAAATCTCTACTTGTATCATAAGATCAAGAAAAGCAATTATAGAAAACAATTCTTTATTGCCTTTTAACATTGTTTGATAAACATCCAAACAAACTAGTTTAGCTTGTTTTTGACAACTTTAATTTGGATATGTTTCACTCATACTAGGCAAATTTTGAAAATATTTTAAAAATAGAACTAATCATTTAGGAGAGGAATTTTAGCTAGTTCTTTCTTTAGTGATCTCTCCCAATAGCATGCCTAATAATAAACTGACAGATGATAATCACCTGAGAGGTGATTATAAAGCATTGAACTGTAAGCTCTAAAAGACTAGGAGAGAAGTTACCTTCTATTCACCACCCTCTGTCTTCCAAACTCTTATTGTACTATCTCTAGATATTTGTGTTTTGTTCAAAGAATATATCAATTCTGCAACCTTTTTAGCCAACAATATTGACTAAATAGACTCAGTCATTCAGCAAACATGCACTGGCTGCCCCCCCATCTCACCAAGGATTTAGTTTATAATACTAGAGATGGAGAAAAGAAAAAGCTCTGTAAGAGATTGAGGAACTGTACCTTTAACAGGTCAATGGTTCTCATATGACCACACCCCAATACTGACATTGTGTGTGTGTGTGTGTGTGTGTGTGTGTGTATGCGTGTGCACAAGCCCATGCACATGTACCTTATTCAAGCTGATAGCCCTGAACACCATGCTAGAGCAGGAAATGGACTTTCGGGATTATTTAAAAAACTGACTACTTTTTTTGATTGTATGAAAATTGAAATTATGTTTATTAAAAATATAATTATTCAAAAGATAAACAAACCTGGAAGAATGTCAAATATTTTCAAATTAAGGTCTCTGTTGCCATAAGCCACTTGGAAAAATGATCAGTGATGACATTCATTGTCAGTGACATATTGATTAAAAGGTCCAATGGATACAGCCTTTTTGCAAAGCAATCTGATAAAACTTATTAAGAGCCTTTGAAACATCCCATTGGCAATATAACTTAATCTTTATTCATTTTCTTCAGGAAGGATGAATGTCCTGTTCATAAAATTTTTTTTAAAGAATTTGTAACAAAATAAAGATTGGGAAATTACCTAAATACTCAACAAGCCAAGTAAAGTCTTTTACTTAAAAATGTGGTATAACCAGTGATTGAGTTTTACAAAACCACTCCACTTGCCTTTAGTTCTTGAAGAATATTTAAAGTCACAGGAAAATATTTATTTATTTATTTATTTATTTTTATTTACTTATTGATTCATTGAACACAAATGGAGTACAGCTATTGTTTCACTGGTTGTACACAAAGTAGAGTCACACCATCTGTGCGTTCATGCATGTACACAGGGCAATGGTATCTGTCACACACTCTGTTATTAATTTTACCCCCCACCCGCCCCCACCCCTCCCTTCCCTCTATGCTAGCTATCTTTCCTCCATTCTTGCCATCTTTCCCCCCCACATTATGCATCATCATTCATTTATCAGAGAGACCATTCGGCTTTTGGATTTTTGGGATTGGCTGATCTCACTTAGCATAACAGTTTCTAACATCATCCATTTACCTACAAATGCCATAATTTTATTCTTCTTTATGGCTGAGTAATATTCCATTGTGTATATATACCACAGTTTCTTTATCCATTCATCTACTGAAGGGCATCTAGGTTGATTCCATAATCTAGCTATTGTGAATTGAGCAGCTATGAACATTGATGTGGCTGCATCACTGAGGCAATCTGATTTTAAGTCCTTTGGGTATGAGCCAAGGAGTGGGATAGCAGGGTCAAATGGTGGATCCATTCCAAGTTTTCTAAGGAATCTCCACACTGCTTTCCAGAGTGGCTGCCCCAACTTGCACTCCCACCAGCAATGTATGAGTGTACCCTTTCACAGGAAAATATTTATAAGTGTTTAATGTAATATTTATAAAATGTAAAATTACAAATATATTTTAGATTCCTATAAAAATTGACTACTTTTTAAAGCAGTTTTAGGATTAAAGAAAAAATCATGCAGAACATACAGAGTTCCCATACAGAGTTCCCATTTATCTCCTCTTCTGTATCCCCCTGTCCCAAATTATTAACAGCTTTCATTGGTTGGCACATTTGTTTCCATCTATGAACAATGTCGATACATTGTTAGTAACTAAAGATCACATTTTGCACTAGAATTCACTCTTGGTGTTGTACTCATCTATGGTGTTGACAAATGCATAAGGTCATATATCCTCAATTGCTGTATCATACAAAATAGTTTCCCTGTCACAGAAATTTTGTGCTCTACCCACTTAACCTTCCTTCTTAACCCCTATAAACACTGATCTTTTTACTGTCTCTATGGTTTTGTCTTTTGCCGATATCATATAGTTAAGATTATACAGAATACTGCCTTTCAGATGAGCTTCTTTCACTTAGCAGTATGAATGTAAGGTTCCTCTATGTTTTTTCATGGCTCCATAGCTTATTTCTTTTTATTGATGAGTAATATTCCATTGTCTGGATGTACCACAGTGTGTAGCCTATTAAGGACATCTTTGTTGCATTCAAGTTTCTGTAGACATACATGTGTTTGTTTTAAAGCTGTGTGAACATAAGGTTTCCATTTATTTGGGTAAATACTAATAAGCACTATTGCTAGATCATATGGTAAAGCTATGTTTAACTTTGTAAGAAACTGCCAAACCATTATATATTCCTTTCAGTCATGGATGAAAGTTCCTGTTACTCCAGATCCTCACCAGCATTTGGTGTTATAAGCATTTTAGATTTTAGTGGCATCTCATTGTAGGATTTTATTGGTGATACTGCTGGATAATTTTACTAGGCACTTGAGCATCGTAAATGTGCTACACAGGTGTGGAAAGCTGTGACCTGTTAATGCATTCTATTTTGGGGTCCTACCTGTTTGTAGTGGTAGATGGACACAATGTCTTTATTTTATTTGTTTATTTTTATGTGGTGCTGAGGATCCGAATGCAGTGCCTCACACATGCTAGGCAAGTGCTCTACCACTGGGCTACAGCCCCAGCCAGAGAAGATACTTTTCTTCATCAGTATTTTTACACGTTAGTGTAGCTATTTTCAGTTAAGAATCAAAAATGGTGAAGGCTCTTTGAGGCCCTCCCATCAGCTCTCTTGTTCAGATGGAGTTCTTTTTTCTACAGTATACCCTTCACTGTTTCTCAGTTTTAAAGAACTGACCCCCTGGGAATTTTCCTCTTATTGTCAGCATAGTGAGTTTGCAGCTGGTCTGCTCTCGAGGGAAAAGCGTCTGCTGTCAGGTGTATTCTAGTGTCATCTGGAACAGAACCTCACTTAGAACTTTTGTTTACATAGACAGTCCCATGGCATTTTCCAAGCTGAGTTTGCTTTGGTGTCCTTATGGGGTCAGTGTCAGGAGCAGTTGTGATCAATCATCAGCTTCACCAACTTTTCCTGTTGCTGGAAAATTTTTTTTTTGCCTTTTAGTGACAAAGTCAAAGACTCAGTAAATCTGCAAGGATATTGCTAAGTTAGAGGGAGCATGCACATTTTGCATATCCTGCCCCACATCAATAGTCTGAAGAGCTAATATGGTGAATCTTAGGGTAAAGCCTTCCTTGTTCTCACAGGTATTTCCCTCAAGTGTTGCCTTTCTCAGTTTTATGGCATTAATATTATTGATGATATCAACCAGGAGAGAGATCTGGGAGTCTTGTCTAGGAGTTGTTTACTTGACAAATAACACAGCTTTTGCTTCTATTATGTTTTTGGAGGCTGTCTTTGAGGAAAGATTGAAGGGATATTCTAGGCCAGCACTGAACAGGAAACTCTGCATGGTAAAGGAAATATTTTGCACTGCCCAACATGGTAGTCACTAGATACATGCCTACAGAATGTTTGAAATGTGGCCAGTGCAACTGAGAAACGATATTTAATTTTTTTATTTTTTCTTTTTAGATATAAATGACAGTAGAGAAACTGTATTTCTAATTTTATTTAACTTTAATGAATTTAAGTGTAAATTTAAATAGCCCCACATGGCTTGTGACTAGAAAGACAGGGGAGCACATAAACTATTTGTTGATTGCTCCCTGTTTCTTTTGTCAGAATAAGAGATTTGATGGGAAATAGAAGTAAATTAAACCAGAAAAACTTTTGGTCTATTGTCTTCCATGCTGGAATTTGGGCTGATGACCTAAAAATCCCTCTCAGTTGGATTTGTGTGTGTGTTAAGTTTGGTCCTATATGGTTTTCAGGAACTTTGTAAATAATACCTAGGAGGTTTAAGGGACAGGTTTAAGTCTTTCCATCGGTCAGCTCTATCACCAGGGGTGGGGATGTGGAGGTGGAACAATTCTGAGCTTCAGTTTCCAAGCTATAATGAAGACCATGGATAGTACCATCCAGATACCTGTTTTCATGGTGGGTACTGAAAGCACCCAGAAAATCAATCCGCACGAGGGAACTCACACAAGAGATTTTATTAAGTGGACAGGCAGAGTGTCTGCCCACAGGGTGAGAGAGGGAGGGAGATGACCACAGTGTCCACTCTCAGGGCTGCGAGAGAGAGAAAATATCCTGGGAGCTATTCTTAAGTAGTGGAATTTAAGGATAATGGGACCAATGGCTTCCGAGAATGTTTGCAGGCTGACTAGTGGACCAATGGCTGGCAAGGATGTTCACAGGATGAGGAGCTGGGTTGTAAGATGGGAGGGGGAGGAATACTAGTGGCAGCTGATGCCAATAGGTACCATCTCAGCCATCCTTGAATGAATCTCCTTTACTCTAGCAAATTCAGATTTGGTAATCAGAGAAGTCAGGTGCCTGCCAAGTGTATTAATCAAGATTGGTAGTTTATGCTGTGACAAATTTATCCTAAAGTCTCAGGGTCTTAATACCCCAAAGGCTCAGTTCTTGGTCCTTCAAAATCTGGTGCTGTGGGGCAGCTGTTGAGGGTAGTTGTCTTCTATGAAGTCTTTGAACTACACTGGCTGCTTCCATCTTGTGCCTTCATCATCAAAGCCACCAAGAGCCCTGTAGGAGAGTAGCAGAGAGAACTGGAAGGTTGCCAGCAGCTCATAAATGTCTAGATGCAGCTCTGACCCAGCCCTTCTGTTCACACACCACTGATACCACTTGACCACATGGCCCTGCCAACTGCAAGAGGGCTGGAGAATGCAGAGGAGCACATGGATATTTGGTAAGTAGCAAATGTCTTTTCCATACCAAATACTTAGCACAGAAAACTTCAGATACTTCAGAGTGACTTTGAAGAATTTAGGTAAAATTTGGGAGATTGTGCAAAATGTTTTTATTTCTAGACTTTATAGTCACATTTTGGAATTTAATCAAATATCTCATTTCTCAGTAAAATTCACTTCTATTTCATTTTTTACATTTGCTTTTACAGTGCTAATTCGCCTGAGATCCTTTGGGCCCAGGTGCTCATAAATAAAAAAAGTTATGGTTATAATTTCATTATCCAGCTGAACAATTTTTAGTTCACATCTTTTGGGATGTGAATTGAAATACAAATAGAGTACCATGCCTGATTCCCTCAAGCTTGTACTGAACTTGGGCATTACCATGGCGTTTTATTAGCACGAGGTGATTTGTTTTGTTTATTTTTAGTCTTACAAAACCCTGTGTACTATAGACCCTGGGGAGATAGTCTTCATTCATAATGGCCAGCTTTATAGTGGCAAGCATGAAGGAACCACCCAATTTTCCCTAAATCTCCTCTCTCCTCAACTATTAGTTTTTCTGATCTCACAGGGAATTTACATAGATGTGCTCTCTGTCATTACATCCAAATTCCTCTAATCACAGGATTAGCTAGGGCATTTGCCCCAAAAGCATATTCTCTGTTTTCAGTGGATCTGAGATGGTGTCTAGGAATGTATATTTTAACAACCACTCTTGGCTTTTTGATGATTCTTAATATTGGAGCACTTTGGACATTTTATCTTGTTTTAAGGTAACCAAATTGGTTTAGAAGTAGGGTTTTTATCCCACAACACAAACACACAAACTGGCCAGAGTTCTTGATAAAGAACAGCTGATGAATTTGTCTCGTATTTCTTTTTTCAAAAAATTTGTTCTAATTAGTTATACATGACAGCCAAATGCATTTTGACACATTGTACACAAATGAAGCACAACTTCTCATTCCTCTGACTGTACATGATGCAGAAGAGTCACACCGGTCGTGCAATCATACATATATATAGGGTAATAATGTCCATCTCATTCTACCATTCTTCTCACTCCCAAGCCCCCTCCCCTCCCCTCACCTCCTCTGTCCAATCCAAAGTGCCCCTCCTTCCTCAGTATGGATCAGCATCTGCTTATCAGAGAAACGTATAGTTTTTGGCTTGTGTTTCATCAGCTTCCCAAACTTCAGTCATTACTGTTATTTTCATGAATTATGAAGTAGTCTCATACTATCCGTGTAACTATTTATTTAATAGTTTTCTTTCAATAATATAAACCGACTTATTTAAATGGGAATTTTATGCTGTAAAATCCTGACTTCACCATTTAGAAAGTTCATGTATCACTTATAATTTCATTAATTAATTAACTAAAAATATTATCTTTTTTTTAATTTTTAAAATTTGTTCTTTTTAAGTATGCATAATGGTAGACTATATTTTGACATATTATACATATATGGAGTATAAATTATTCTAATTAGGATCCCATTTTTGTGATTGTACATATGAAGTTACACTGGTTGTGTATTCTTATATGAACAGAGGAAACTTATGTACGATTCATTCTACTGTGTTTCCTATTCACATCCTTCCTCCCTTCCCTTCATTCCCTTTGTCTAATCCAATGAACTTCTATTTATAATTTCAGATCACTCATTGTGCAACATATACCATACTTAGGGAATATGGTATAAATAATGTATTGTGCCTGTGTTAGGAAGGTCTCATGCTTTTAAAGTGCCATGCATCATGGCTGAATCATGCCATGTAAACTTGAAACAGGCAGACATGCTTGCTGAAATTCAAGCTTTTTTTCTCTTTATAGCCACTGATAACCTTAACTGAAGCAGAACATATTTAGTAATGGTAATAAATACTTAGACTTGATAATATGCGATTATCACAAATGTCCTTTGTGAAATCATTTGTGTGACCTTGCCTTTAGTTGGATGTATCCATGTCTATGTTTATCTATGGTAGCCACACACAAAAGTTTTCAAAGAACTTTTTTCCCCCAGTAAATACTAAGTTCACCACCATGACTTTTGTTTCAGAAAAGATGCTTGCTATACACATCACTACGTCGCTAGGTATAAGAACTTGTATGTCTAGGCATGGAACATCTTCTGTGTCCTATAGAAAATGCTGTGAGGTGAATTTGAACATGTGCATTGTTGTATTTGACAATTTGAAATAATGTCTAATGATTATAGCTAACTGATGACTATATTCTTTCTAGTTTCTTGAATTTTCCATTAGTCTAATACCTTCTCTTGATCTCACTTCCCTGTCAGTTACCACTGATTATTACAAAATTTCTTGAAAGAAACTTTCTCTTCTCCTAAACTTCATTCACCTGGTTTATAAATCTGACTGCTTCTGTTAGGTTTCTGTGTAACTCTCAAGGGCACCATCGACTTCTACTTTATTCAATGCTGTAGTAAGTTCTTGCATCTTATCTTACTTGACTCCTGGGTAGTTTTGGATATAGATGACTTCTCTTTCATCCTGGAAACTTGTTTTCTCTTGACTTTCAGGACCCTCCTCCCTGCTTCCTGGATTTCCTCCTGTTTTCTAATCTCTGCTTCCAACCTCCTTGCCTGACTTTCCCTCATTTCTGCTTCCTTTTATGTTGAGTTCAGATACAGTGTGATACAGACAAAGGTGAATGTAGAGGAATGTAAGGAGGCTATGAAAATGGTTATTTAGTTTTTCCAGGTTTCCTGGTGGAAATGTCAAGGGAGAAGGGATTTGAGAATGTTTTGGGGTCCGTAGGAGATAAGGTTAACACCCAAGAAGAGTTATACTATAATACCTATGGGTTAGTTAGTGTTGAAAGGCAGCATGAGGAGTGGCCTGGGTGGGATGTAATGGGAAAGTTGGGCTATAGGATTTCTAGAAATATTTGGAGGGGAGGGACTTGAACTGGGCATGAAAAAGTTGATGGCATTAAGATCTACATTTCCCAAAGTCTGTTCCTTGAGGTGTTTATAGGTGAATAATAAGTTTGAGAACTTCTGCCTGTCTTGACCCTGTCTCCTAAATTCACAAGTCACATTTGCATCTTCAAGACTGAGAAGTCTTGAAGTTATAGCAAACTAATGAAACAGCCTATTTAACCATCAACTAGCTGGACGGTAGAGGACAGCCAGGATAAGAAGGTATCTACAAGTCCAGGAGAGAGGAAAAGATGGCTGGTATTTCTCTTCCCCAAAGTCAAGGCAGGTGCTCTAGAAGGATCACTTATAAATGTGGGAGGATGTCTGCAAGAATGGAGACCAATATTCCATTTTCCTGTAGGATGATTCTTGATCACTGGACTTGCTGTCCCACCTCTGTGCTCCCTGACTAGAGAGGAGGGAATGAGAGAGAATGAAGAGGAGGCTGTGACCTGAGAGGTTGCTGAACTTGAGCTGAACTGCAGCACCCTACCAAGAGAGCTGTTCATGGGTCCAGGCAATCCCTGAGAATTGGGCAATGGAGGCTGAAGAGGTAGGGGTGGTGAGGTGCACACAGCTAGATCTTGGAACTGAGTAGAGAGGAGACCCTGGTAGACCCTCCAAGGAATGTACTAATGTTGAGTGCTGGGGCACCTGCTTCCCAGAGGCCTCAGTGGCCAGACAGGTCTAGGTATATAAGCAACAACAACCAAGAAAGAAAAAAAGAGCCACATTCTACACCCCTGTGACCACTCTCTGCCCTTACCCTAAAAGAGAAGGGGCAGAAAGGTGGGGTGGATGTGGAAGGGCCTTCTATCTTGCACTGCTATAGTCATGATGGGGAGGTGAATCTATATATGTGGGGCCACATTTGGGAAAAACCCCAAACCCATGCCATATTTACAGCCCAGAGAGATGAAATTTTGCTTTCGTTTTTTATAATTAATAACATTTTTATTGCGAATGAGATTTCTTAATGATTGAGTTGTATGTGCTTCATCATCTCTGTATCAGGCAGGTCTCATGGTGTAGTTTTAGTCTTTGTGTGTAACACTCTGGGTTCTACCAGTTTTAGGTTCTATTGGGAAGAAACTTTAATCAAATCAGCCTCTGTTTAGGGCATTAATTAATTTAGGACTGAATTGTCTTGGGGTGACCTATGGGAGCAACAGAAGTCCTGATTTATTGTTGGTGTTTATGGGACTTATTTCGTTGGGGACATATTCATCAGGATGTGATACATATACTTTTTAAAATTATAACTTAAATCATGCATTTTACAAATACACATACGAGTAGATAATAACAAATACCAAACACCATGGACTGCTCTCCAGCTTGGGAAGGAGCCCATTAACAAATACAGTCATGTTGTCACTTAATGATGGGGATGTGTCCTGAAGGATTAGTCATTAGAAGGGAGATTTTGTCATTATGTGAACATCAGAGTGTACTTACACAGACTAAGCTAGCTACATCATCCTTAGGCACTGCAATCTTATGGGACCATTGTCATATGATGCTGTCCATTATGATCCCAATTGTCCTTACCGGGCCCATGGGTATATAGTCACAAGCCCTCTCTCCCTCCATGGATGCCTGTCTCTTCCCAGTTCTTTTTCTTTTTTTTCATCTCCCCAGAGTTACCTACTCTCCTGAATTTGGGGCTACAGATGCAGTTTAATTCAGTCCAAGTAGGGTGACTTTTCCAGGCAACTATATTCAGCTAAATAGACAAGGGCTCAAAATACCACTTCCTGACTGTGTGTAATGTAATCCCTTTTCTACCAAGAGCCGGGTCAGGAGGCCTCAGAGGTGCCTTTCCTGGCTAACCTTCCTTTTTTCCATTTGCTGGCCCTGTGAGGGTTTGTGTAGAAGGACAAGGGTTGAGTAAACCTTGTGAAGCCAGTCAGGATTCAGAACCTTCCAGACAAGTGACTCTGACAGCTCATCACAGACTTGAAGTGCCCCTTTGTGGCCTCAGTGCTGCATGTGGCATCTCTCTCTCAGACAAAGGGAGGACTGACTGGCTGGCTGATGTCCATGTATGATGACCCCTGAGAATTCATTACTTTGTAGGGTCCTTGTTTACTGGAGGAGGCTCTTCAGCATGCTTCCCCTGGCAGGGAGTTAGCATCTAGAGAGTAAGGACACCCAGCAAGCATCATTTTTTTATGGTCTCAAATCACTTTTATGATCTTTTCCTGAACAGAGCTCAATGTGTTATTGCAACCCACCCCTCCACCCCTTAGTGGAACAGTGAGCAAAATTAATACTAAGTTTACCTGTAATCTCTAATTCCTGCACTTTAAATCCGGTTCAGATTCGGTGCTTATAGCATTTCCTGAATCATTCTAGGTATTGTATGAAAAAAGAGATTTCATGGGAGATTCAGGGTTAAATAAACTAATGTCCTTCTTTAAAAAAAGAAAACCTGCATGACTTCACAGAGTCTCTAATAGGCTAATATTTATTGTGATTTTGCAAAAGTGAAATATATATGTGATGGTCACCAAAGTCATGACCATGGAATATTTTTAAAATGAAGCATTTCAAGAAACAATGGGCTCAGGACACACTTTTGGGTCTGCTGGCATAAAACATTTGTTTTTTTCATGAATTTTCACATTGTTATGCTTGCTTTCTAAATGGTTGCTACTGGCAACAAGGGATAGTGTGTGTATGTGTGTGTGTATGTGTGTGTGTGTATGTGTGTGTGTGTGTGTGTGTGAGAGAGAGAGAGAGAGAGAGAGAGAGAAAGGCTAACAAACTGTATCTTTCACAAACTGTTTAATCAGCCTGTTAACTAGTCCGCAAATTATAGGAAGCTCATTAAAGGCACTTTTTTAATTTCTAAAAAAGATCCTGTTTTTCTAGTATTTAATTTTCCTACATTTTCTAAACCTTTTCTTGTGCCAAATAGATTGTTGTATTCCATTAAAGAATGTAGGACAGCAAAAGGAAGTTAGAAAAATGCCTGTTTGTTTTTCCACTGCAATCCTCCCAGGCTGTCCATTTTCAGATGGACTCTGTTGCTAGTGGTCTGGTGCTTTTGATAGATTTGCAGTTCTGTTCTGCTCTGGCATGAGCAAACCAGAGGCAAATTCCTGTAATGACCGTGGGAAAAGGCACAATTAGCATATAAAAAGCAAGGTGATGAACGTGAAAACATAAGCTGGTATTAGTATATTTTAGAGTAGGGGCAATTGTCATTTTCTAGGGCCGGAAATGCAAATCATATTTATTAGGATTGCAATGAAGTCTGGTTGCCCTCTAGTCTTTGACCTCTTAGTGACTTGACCAACTGGGAGTATCTGACCTAGGGAGGCTGGATGTCAGTCATGGGCCCTTCATTTTTGTGTTTATTGTACGTGTTTGCTATCTTTATTGAGGTGTTTGTTAGTGAATTATCTAACCTGGAGTTAACTTCAGGCAATAGCAGCTATTAAAACTCATTTTCTTTGGCTACTCAAGGTTGAGTCAAAAATAATTATTTTAAAAGTGGTGAATTTAGCTTGGTAGTGTTTAAGACCAATGAAATAATGTCTGAGACAAAGAAAGAGGGCACCTTTGTTCAGTGTGGGCAGCCAGACAATCCAGGTGGTTTTGCTGAGTTTTGTGATGAGCTTATATAGCTTATTATTCTAAATGCCCAGCTCTTGAGTGACCCCCAAATCTGGCACCAAGACCCTATTCTATAGCCATTGGAATACTTTTCTTTCCTTATACTTCTGCTTCTGTGGTATGGAATCCTGCAGGCTTCTGCCAAGGGTCACGGTAGGGCCATAGAGAGGATTATAGATATGGCCAGATAGCTGGGCAGAATTTCCTCCCTTCCCCCTGCCACCATTCCCCTCCCACCCCACAACCTATCTATGGGGCCTAGCTCCAGCTGAGGGAGAAATGAGAGCTGATTTAATCTATTCAGCTTCTTGGAGCCTACTTGATATCTTTCCCCTTTTCATTGTAGTGTTTTCTTCATTGTGCAAAATGAACAACATCTAAAGTAATTTCCTATTCATATTCTTTAATTACTTTGTTGCACTTTTAACGAGGACGGCACTGATGGTCCAGCGTTGGGTTTGGGGAGTGGGAGGGAGGTGTGTCAATGAGTGTGACAGGCTGCCTGGCTTTAGGAACCTCACCACCAAGTGGGCAGCCCTCTGTGATTAGCCACTTTGTGGAGAAAGTGAGTTTTGAGTGTGCAACGGAGTGAGGAGCATGATCCAAGTATCAGGAAAGTGAAAGTATTGCATTTGGGGTTTTTTAAAAGCAGGGATGTCTCTTTTTAAAGTATAGACATTCTATTTATGGATTTCTTGACTTCTTTTGTCTTCTCTTAATCTCTTGTGTCCTAATCCATAGTTTTAAGCAGTTAAGTGTTGCTGATCAATTTCCACTTCAGTTTCAGTGGCATTCATGAAGATGACTGACTCGATGGGGCTCTGTGATCCACATGTCAGCTCCAGATGAAATGCAGAGCAAGGTGTTTCAAAGGGGCTGCAAATAAACCACTTTCACTTACATCCTTCCCTTTCTGTAGATTCTGCAGCTGAGTTGGAGGGGAGCATATCTCTGAGATGCTTGTGCATCCTCAATGCCAATTATCCAGTTGTATGTGAATTATGTAACTGTAATATAATTGTAGAAATTCTTCACCGATTAATCATGCTTCCTTAAAAAGGAGGCCAAAGGAGTGTATATTTTGGTGACTCCAGATATGATGTATACTAGGAATGCAAATAGGAAACTCATATGGGTGAATAGCTTTGGACTTATTTTTATTATGGTTGTAGCCAGAAACTGGTGAAAATTTAGTCTCTGTTGTTTATTGAAAATTGAACGAATATTTATTTTGAGCTAGCCTTACATTACTGTAATGGATGGTTCATCAATGGTAAGGTGCTGGGTAAAGACATTTTAGTGAAATTTTTATCATTTTGGGGTGCTGGCTCTTTGAGTCTACACTGTCTGCTAAAACTCCAATCCTATTTATCTCCCTAAGCCCTTTTGATGTGTAGACAGCCTAGGGAAATCATAGATTTTCCCAAGACACTCACTTATTCCCTCCCTTGTGCCACTTTTTATCTTTACGGCTCCGTGTTCAGCAGAGTAATTACATGGTTAAATCTCTCTCCCCTCCACCAGGCTGATACAGAGTTCTTTTAGCATGTTCACATTCTGAGGGGCTGACTAGGACTGTCACGTCGTCAGTGCTCAGTATGAATTGGTTGCATTAAATCCATTTGTGGAGAGCCTAACCACTGTGGAGGTGTTTGAAATTCACCAGCTCCAGCAGCGTCCTGGAGATCTTTATTACATCTCACCTATGTCTTCAGAAGCCTTTTAGCACATTTCCAAGATGAGGAAAAGATGGTTCGTGTTAAAATTCAATTTCCTACAAGTAGAAATAAAATCTAAATAGTCGTTAGCTCTCTCTTATTCCATTGAAGTAGTATTTTGCGGGGAGGGAGGGAGGTGGTAAAATCTTTGTTTTTAGGAACAAGAGAAAAATGAGAAGTGATTTGAATAAATTCTGCCTGATTCACTTTGGAAGGTGGCTTTTCAGTGGCCTCTTGTAACCCTTTGCTAATGACTCCCTCCCTAACCCTGGGTTTGTGACTATGGGCATACATTTTACTTCCTAGTTATGATAACCTGAGTGACATCATTAATATTCGCCTCCTTGCTCTTCTGAAAACAAGCAACATGTCAAGGGAGATGAATGACAGGGTGAGGTGGGAAATAATGCTATTTACTGTGCCAGCAGTGTTACAAGGATCCCTGCTAACCAAACGCTGAGATAAAACATGCTGACAGTGGCTCTTGGGAGAATATTCATAAACGGTCTAAGACTTCATGTTGATTCAAGATGTCATTGTTAATGTAAGAATTTACTTTCATTCTCTGTGTGTTTAAACCCAGGCATAAAGTTATTCAGTTATTGTTCTCAAAGGACTTGTGTGTGTGTGTGTGTGTGTGTGTGTGTGTGTGTGTATAAATTGAAACACTAACTCAATGTTCCTTTAAGCAAAGGCAGAGTTTTCATGGCTTAGAAATAAAGTCATGAACTGGTGGATTCACCTACAAGAATATATAAACTAATGAGATGGGCTGAGGGCTTGGCCACCTGAATGGCAGGCAACCTGGAGTATCGTCTTTGGTAAAGTACATCTTTCTCTGCTGCCTGCTGGCCACCAAATGTAGAAGGGGCTGTGAAGGCCCTAGTGGCTACGTTCGTAGGTGCTTGTGAAGTGTATAGCCTGGAAGAAATGCTTGGTGATGGGCAACCTTGGTGAACCCTCAGTATCATGAGTAGGCAGAGTAGGCTTTAAAAAATTTTTTTGAGTTGTAGGTGGACACAATATCTTTACTTTATTTTTATGTGGTGCTGAGGCTCAAACCCAGTGCCTCAAATGTGCAAGGCAAGTGCTCTACCACTGAGCTACAACCCTTACTCTAAAAACTTACTCTAAAAACTAGAGTAAGTTTTTATAGCTCTATTGGTCTCAAATTTCAAAAATGTGTCTCTGGATGGAATTTAACAAGCGTATTCACAGAATATCATTCATTGTTGATCAACAGGGAATGTGCTATATAAGGCAGTATTAATTTTTTACTGTAGGATTATACATAAATATATTAATATATATTATATATCATATGCTGTATATACTATATATTTTACAATAGGTACATTAATATACTAGAATATGGTTAGGAGCTCTTTTTGAAAATTTTTTTGGAAGTTTAAGAATTATTGATCTAGATGGGAATTTTGGATTCCCTTGGTTAAAGTTTCCTAATTTTTACAGATAGGTGATAATCTATGGTGTTTGTGTGAAGAACAAGGCACATTCATGCCTGTATGGGAACTGGAATTTAGGTCTTATAATGTGCTGCTTAATGTTCTTTCTATGACTTCACATACACTTATTCTTTCTCTGCCCTTCTCTTGTTGACTGGAGTCACATCTCCATAGTGGGAATCCCAAAAGCAAACTCATAGTGATTCCAGATGGTATTTCATGTCTGTGCCTGGAGCAAGAGATCAGTGTAGGCTATAACTGGGAACCCAGGGGGGTCAATGGAAAAGCCAGCCTTAGATGTGAGACACGATGTATCTCTTGTCCAGGATTTAATGACCTGAAGAACTAGAATGCTTCCAAACTATTTTTCTTGGTTTTAATGAAATTGCTTAATGTAATTAAATGCTAGGCAGCAGCAAAGAGCAATACACTGTTTACAGATCTCCCATTGCGTAAAGATCAAAGAGGAAGTGGAAAATTAGTCATGTGCTTGTTAAATTATTTACAAATTACCCTGAGGTCTAATGAGATGGATGTTAGTGTTGAAGGCAAACCAGCTGATTTTCCACATCAAATCACTAAAGGGTGTTTTAACATCAGAATTATAAAACTGTATGGACGTGTAATTCTACACACCAGGAAGGAAATAGCCTAAGCATCCTGCAGATTTGTTCTCTCTATGCCAGCTTTCCCAGCTCCCCACTGTTGTAGGATTTTGATTTGGGTTTGTCTGTCTACTGCCCTCTCCAAGAGGATTTATTAGTGAAAGGCCCAGACGAAGCTGGTCATTGATATTTGTTTCCCTGACTGAGGCTCTAGGGACAGAATTAATCACAACCATCCTCCAGTCCACAAGGCAGTGAAATCATTGACATGTGTTTATTTAGTATCTGCAGCAGTGGACTTTATTTTATGTATTTAAAAAAATTGCCAGACTATTTGTGTGTCTAGACTGATATGTCTTCAAGGTAGAGCATTTCTCTGAATTATTTCTTTTTACAATTGCATGGTTTTACTAGGGTGCAAATAATATTTCCCAAGTCTGTATCATTTCCCTTTCAGTAACTTTGCAAATTTAACTTTTTAAATCATTGATATTTCATATCCTTTGTAATATTGCAACATATTTGTGAAATGCCCATGTCTACTTAAGACTCAGACAGTTTTCCTCTGTGCTTTCCCCTTTTCCCCATAACTGACTGGGGGAATTTCATGACTTGGAAACATTCCAGTCCATATATCGCATTCTCTACATTGTCAAGGGATAGCACTTAGAAATATGCTCATGCCTCCTGTAAGAGTCTTCCTGTAGCTAGTGTGGAAGCGGATAATGAATACTTGATCTAAGTAAATGCTTTAAAAGAGATTGATAAATGATGGCAGGAGAGAGTATACTGATTATAAATGTGACCTTTAAACATACACTCTTAAGGACTAAGCACTTATGCTTAAGTCCTGAAATCTTCCTTAGAAATGTTCTCTATCAGTGAGAAGAATTGAGTAAATTGTCTTCAGTGAGTGCGTGTACTATGCACATACCCTTTTAATCAGATGCTTTTTCTGAAATGCTTTCTCATGGCCCACAGGGGTATATGCAGGCTTAGCACATGCACATGTGTTCTTTATGTCTAGCATATTTTAAAATCCATATTCTTTCACTTTCCATGGCATTTGTATTAGACAAGATTTTAGTTGCAGACATTAGAATTCACAATTGCTCATTTAAACCAAGGATTTATTTGATGATGTTGGTAGCCCACAGTCTCACTGGCATGGTTGAAAACACAGATTCTGGGCTGAGCTCCTGGGATTGATGTCAAAACCATACTGCAGAACCAGACTATCAGAGGGCTTCTGACTTTGCTATCATCAGGGAGCCGTCGGTCACAACAGGATGCCCCAGCACAGCTCCTGTTCCAGAACCATACCTCCTCTGCCATCTTCTCAGCTTCAGTAAATGCATCTTACATGGCTTTCGGTGTGTGTGTGGAGGGGTGTTGGCTCAGTGCTCATGCCTGGATTCTTTGATTCAGATTGGTTGGGTGGTGGCCATCTATGCTCCTTCTTGTTTTTGTGTTTGCATGTACTCTTCTACTTAACTGAGATATCTCCATTTCTTTTCCTCTGGTTGAATTGCCAGCATGCTTCTTTTTACATTTAGCTAAAGATGTCTTATTCTTGTAAGAGTCCTTTCTCAGCAGCCTTGGCTTTAGAACTTTCCTATTCCATAATATCCTATGTATTTATTTTATTTTATTTTTTTTGTGGTGCTGGGGATTGAACTCAGGGCCTTGTGCTTGACAGGCAAGCACTCTACCAACTGAGCTATATCCCCAGCCCCTGTATTTATTTTATATACCAACTGTTCTCATAATAATTTTTAAAACGTTCACAACTTTCATTGTCTAGCTAATTACCTCATGTTTTACACCTGTCTCTATCCCCTAACACAGAAAAACCTGCTATTAATGACCTATACGGTTGTCCCTTGGTATTCATGGGAATTGGTTCCAGGTGCCCCTCATGGATGCCAAAATCCAAGGATGCTTGTCTCTTATATAAAATGGTCTCCCCTTGAATATAAACTCTGTATATCCTCCCACATACTTTAAATCATATCTAGATTACTTATAACACTTGATACAATGTAAATGCTGTGTAATAGTTATTTTATTTAGGGAATGATGACAAGAAAAAGTGCCTAATCAAGCAGATGCAATTTTAGGGGTGTATATTTTCAGTCTGAGGTTAGTTGAATGCATGGTTGCAGAAATTGTGGATATGGAGGGCTGTCTGCATGTATTTGTTGTCAGTGATAAAGAAATATAATTGCTGAAAGCATGACATCTTATTTTTGTTGGAGGGTCTTACCAGTCCTTTCTCAGGAATTCTAAATAATGCTTAACTGTTGACCATCCTATAGCTTATAATACCAGTCAATGTCTTTAAAAAGAGACAAATCTTTGTCCTTTATTATTTTATAAGTTATGCTCAGTTGTAAAACACTTCCCAGTTTTTGTTGAAATCATCTGGGAGGGAATCTAGCAAATAAATATTCTTGGAAGTTTTCAAACAGATGGGATGCTACTTCCAAAAATGTACCCGGTAGGAACTCCCTGTAAATGAATGCCTGTTTCTTGCATAAGCCTTGTCAGCGGTGGCTGAGTCCCAGCAGTTATCCCAGAGACAGGGAAGAGCCATAAAAGATGATTGCATGGCAAAGGGCAAGTGATTTTCTGTCTTCACTTTTGTATTCTTTATGTCTGATTTGTTAGGTTTCACCTTTCATTGTTCCATGAACTTTAAAAAAAAAAAAGCTTTTTTAAATGGAACAGCCATTGTGTGTGTGTTCTGTAGGTAGAATTTTGGTTCTCAAGATCCTCTATGCAAAAAGGGTTCTTGTTGTCAAATACCTTTGGGAAGCACTACAGTTCTTTTCTTGGTGACCACAGTGTGTATTACATAAAGAGCTCAGGGAAGCTCTGCCAGGAAGAAGAAACCCACATAATTTTTCTTAGCCTTCTGAGTTTCCCTTCCTTATTAGCCTGGAGGACTCTTTTTTGCTGGGTTACTTTGGAACATTACATAGAATAATTCTGAGATCGAATACCTTGCAAATTTTTGCAAATGAAGTTTTATACATGAAATATAAGCTTTGGTTATCATTTTAAAAATTTAGTATTGGAATTCTTATGTGATTAATTCCCTCTTCCACTTTTTGAAATGTAAATTTATGTGATCTTGTATTGTGTTTCCTTTAATGGTGTTATTGTTGTGCTTGTTTGTCTATGTATGGATAGTCTTCTAAAAACCTCTGTAATGATCATTTAAAAAAAAACTGGAAGTGGAATTTCTCTTAGGAAGATAATTGTCCTTTTTGCTACACCCTGTGGTGCTGGGATACCTTATGTGTGCCAGGCAAGCCCTACCACTGAGCCACATTCCCAGCCTGAGATTTGTCCTTTATAATCAAGTATGCAGTAGTTAATCAATTAATTCTTTTTGCTTTATTTATTCCCACATTTCTTATTGGTGCATTATAGTTGTACAATATGATGGGATTTATTGTCACATATTCATACATGCATACAATGAAGCAATATTTTTTGGTTGATTTTATTCCCCAGCACTTTCCCCTCCCTCCCCACCTCTCACCCCTTGGTTCTTTCCTCTACTGACCTCCCTTTGATTTTTCATGAGATTCACCCCCACCTTTATTTTGGTTTTCCTGCTCTGGCTTCTGCATATGAGGGAAAACATGCAACCCCTGATCTTCTGAGTTTTCCTTATTTCACTTAACATGATGGCCTCTTGTTCCATCCATTTGCTGGCAAATGCTATAATTTCATTCTTCTTTATGGTGGAATAAAACTCCATTGTGTATATATACCATATATTCTTTATCCATTTATCTGTTGATGGACTCCTAGATTGGCTTCATAGTTTAACTATTGTGAATTGTGCTGCTAAAATCATGGGTGAAATATGCATTAATTTGAATAGCTACTAGCAGCAAGTCAAAGATCCTGTGGATTCATATCACTCCAACACTTATTGTCAGCCTTTAAATTTTTTGCCAGTTGAATCATTTATAGTGATATCTCATTACAGACTTGACTTGCATTTTCCTAGTCACTACTTCTTTGGTGAGCTTTTCTTAGTTTACTGGCCAGATGTGAATCCTCTCCTTGACGTATGTATTCATGTCAGGGGCCCAGCTCATTTTCCCATTGTGTTGTTTGTGTTTTTCTTATGATGTGTAATCATTTACATAATGTTGATGGTAATAAACTGCTTATTATTTTATTCCATCTTCCATTCAGTGACCATTTACTGATGAGGCCATGTGCTAGGGACCCACAGTTTGTCTGCCCAGCCTCTGCATTCCAGGGCTCACTTTCTAGTGCAGGCAAATAAATAACCACATCACAATGTGTAGAATTCTTCCCCAAGGAACTTTGGGAAGCTTAGAGGAGAAGGTGCCTGAGTCTGCTTCAAGCTGATGGGGAGGCTTCATCCAGTCTGTGACGTTTGAGCCAAGTGTCTCTCTCTCTCTCTCTCTCTCCTTTTTTTTTTTTTTTTTTTTGGTACCAGGGATTGATCCCACAAGGGCGCTTTACAACTGAGCCACAACCCCAATCCGTTATGTCTCACTAAGTTGGTTAGGGCCTAGCTAACTTGCTGAGACTGGCTGTGAACTTGCGATTCTCCTGCCTCAGACTCCTGAGTCGCTGGGATTACAGGGTTGTGCCACTGGGCCCAGCTGTTGAGCCAAACCTTGAAGGACAGTTTACCAAACATATGAGGCAGGTGGTGGTGGTGGGAGATCCTGGAAGCCTCTCAGATATCCATGACAGCTCACTGAGTGAAAGTGAATGGACCTGAGGCTTAGCTTCCAATTTTATCAGGGTGGAGGCTCATAATTTTTTGAGGTTATAGGACTCTTTAAAATATAGATAATGCAGTGCTGGAGATTAAACCCAGGGCCTTGCACATACTAGGCAAGTGCTCTATGACTGAGCTATACCCCCAGACTCAACCACTTATTACATAACAAAGAATTTACCATTTTCATCATATTTAGTGTGTATTCAGTGGCATTCAACACATCACATTGTTGTACAACTGTCATCATCCATTGCTGGAAGTTTTCATCATCTTAAACTGAAACTCTACCTGTTAAACTAGAATTCTCCATTTCTCCCTCTCCTGGTCCCTGATAACCTGGATTCTGCTTTTTGTCTCTATGAATTTGACTACCTTAGGTGCTTTGTTTAAGTGGAATGATATGACATTTGTGCTTTTGTTTCTGGCCTGTTTTACTTGGTGTAATGCCTTCAGTGTTCCTTTACATTGTATCAGAATTTCAGAGGATGAATAATATTCTATTGTATTTATATGCCATATTTTGTTTTCCTACCTTCAGTGGACATTTTTGTTGTTTCCACTTTTTGGTTGTTATGAATAATGCTGCCATTGGACATTGGTATACAAATAGCTTGCCAAGTGCCTGTTTTCAATTCTTTGGGATAAATACCCACCAATGGAATTTCTGGTCACATGGTAATTCTATGTTTAATTTTTTGAGGAATCACTGTACTCCATAGCAACTGCACCATTGTACATTCCCACTGTCAATATGCACAGTTATTCCACATCCTAACTAACACTTATAGTTTTCTACTTGTTCTTTCCTTTTTTTTGTTATAACCATCATAATGGGCATGAAGTATTATCTTGTTATGGTTTAGACTGAATTTTTCCAAATGGCTAGTGATATTGAGCATCATTTCATGTGCCTCAAGACTCTTTGGAAGATCCTAAGAAAATTATGGACTTCTGGTATAGAAAAGTGTACACACACACACACCCCCCCACACTCGGGGAGAAATAGATCCAGGCTTAGGAAACCTTTTTATGGGCTCAACACAGCTAAGTCAGGTATCTCTAAGCCATTGCTATAAAGAGAATGGACTGCATGGTTTTAACTTTTGTTAAGAAGTGTGACAAATCCACAGTGCTACACTTACTTACTAAAATGTGTAAGTCTTTTCACAGGGTTTTTGTTTTTCAGGATGTAGTTTTTGTGGTGAAGAGAGGAGAAAGAAGGGATGCTAGTCTATGGAAAAAAATGAACAGGGCAAAAAAGTTTGGTCCAAATGTTTAGATATTTTAGAATGAACTCTTTGGGGAGGTTAGAGTTTGATGGATTTTCTCAAACTTAGCCATAGTGGGGTGGGATAGATATTATATAAATGCTTCCAAGGGAAGGTCTAAACAAGGCTCAAGGCTTGCAACATCTGAATAGAGTGGGAGGCCCAAGTGACTGGTGTCAAGGGATCCAGAAAGCAGAGATGAGAATCCCAGGGCAAGGGAATTGCAGATTTAGGACCGAGAAGTTAATAACTGAGTCATGATGGAATCTGGTAGTACCCAGCAGGGCAGAATGCTTTTGCTCTCTAGGGTCATCAAATGGAGTCAGTGTAGGAGACAAAAGGCTTTTCTTTATCAGCAATAGAACCTTGGGAAGGTCTCGGTAATTGCCTGGGGAGAGTGCAGTTCATTGAGCTTGGAAACAAAGCCTTCATGTTCTAGAAGTGGGATCAGAACATGATCAGGTTCTGAGTGAGACCAGCAGTGAGCTGGTTCAGTGTTGAGTGGGTTGCCTACTGCCCTAGGGATCCTTACTGGAGAGAAATTTGGTTCCATCTGAGGCACACCTGGTTAGGAGGCTTCAGCTACAGGCACTGGAATCATCTAGGACACTGATTCTCAGCCTTGATTGCACATTAGAGTCACTTGGGAAGCTTTACAAATCCCTGTGGCCCAGCTGGGATTCCAACTCTTTAAATTGGAATTTTGGGGGAGGTAGGGGAAGTGAAAACAAGGCATCAGTGGTTTCTAAAATGTCCCAGGTCACTCTAAAAACAGCCAAAGTGAGAGCTTCTGAATTAGGGGTAAGCAATCAGTCATTACACATTCCTAGTTGCCTTTGAAAAAATTAGTTCTCAATTAATTTTGGTTGAACCCAGGCTGCTGAGTCAAAATTGTTTCTTCGCTCTCTACTCACTCAGGAGAAGGATATCTTGGCCTGTTCTAAAGTATCTGAACCAAGCCATTACCTTTTAAACTTTTATGTGCATGCAAATCACCTGTGGCTCGTGAGGTAGTAGCTCCAAGTCTGAGAGTCTGCATTTCTCACAAGTGCTTGGGTGGTGTTGATGCTGCTGGACTGTAAGTAGCAATAGTCTGTGCTTATAACCATTGGGATGATTTTTACTCATTCTTTTATTCAGCAAAATATTGCTTACTACCTGTGGACCTTGGCTTGTTAGGTCCTGAGGATGTGGTTGTGAACATGAAGGAGACAAACACCTGCCCTCAAGGATCATAAAATCGAGGAGGAAGGGCAATGAACCTTCATTTCATCGACAATGACTTAAATTCAGTTATGAGAAGGGCACAGAGGAAAAGTTCAGGCTGTTATGAAACCATGTGATAGGAATCTGGTTAGTAGGATGTGATTGAACTTGAATCTCTTGCCCCAAGAGACCCATGTTGTACACTGATGTTCACGTTGGCTGTGGGAACTGACTGACTTCTTCACTCGACCTCCAAAGGCACCAGCTATATTTAGTATATTGACCCTCTATTCCTGCCTTACATTTTCCCATGATGGTTTTTGCCATTCCTTTGGCTTTTCTTATTCACTTGATCTCAACTTCTGCCTCTCTTCTGGGACCCTGGTTCAGATTTCTAACTAGTGATGCACGTCTCTAGCTAAGAGACCAGTTAGCCCCTAAAATCCAACATATTCTGGAACAAATTCCTCACTCTCTTCATCAAACCAGAACTTCTTCAATATTTCTGACAGTGCCACTTTTTTTTTTTTTGCCAATCAGGTGAAATCCAACATATTCTTTTAACTGATAGGGAAACCTCTATTGTTGGTCCAAGGATGCAGCATCTATTTTTTGACATAAGATATGAAGTAAGGATGTGTTTCATGTGTATGATTCACAGGTGACTTAAGGTGAATTAATGGCCCATTGTAGATACTCACTGAATGTTGAGTGAGATTTGGGGGAGGAAGAAAACTGACATTCATTCAGTCCATATTTTTTTTTTGCTAGGTATTTTATGTACCTCAATTCATTCATTCCTCCCAATAGCTTTCTAGGAATTTATTGTTTCTTTTCATCAGAAAAGAGAGGCTTATAGAATGTCCAACAAGTACATGATATCAGTGCCTAAACCTAGCTTTTCCCAATTTCAGACACCATATGTTATTTTAGTAGGCCTCATTTGTATACTGCAAAGTGCTTGCTAAAATTATTATTATGGATATATTAAAATGAAAGTTCTTTTAAATATCAATTATGAATGTTTTTTCAAATCTGTAAAATATGTTAATCTTATGAAATCAAGCTTAGTTACTTTTAAACAACTGTATCTAGCCTGCAGCATGTACTCAGTAAAAATTAGCTCTTTCTCATAGATTAAAATAGTCTGCTTTCTGGGAGGCTGAGGCAGGAGGATCGCAAGTTCAAAGCCAGCCTCAGCAACTTAGCAAGGCCCTAAGCAACTCAGTGAGACTCTGTCTCTAAATAAAATACAAAATAGGTCTGGGGATGTGGCTCAGTGGTGGAATAACACGCAACAAAAAAAAAAAAAAAAAAAAAAAAAAAAAAAAAAAAAAAGGTCTGTTTTCATTTTCTTTGCATTTTTCTTTTTTCTTTCCATGTTCCACTTTGAGAATATTCTACAGAACCACCATCTTCTAGATCAACAATTCTGTCTTCAGCTGAATCCATTTTGCTAAAAATCTATCTATAGCATAAATTACATTGTATTTTTCAGATCTAGAATTTCTATATGATTCATATATATTCTGTTTTTTGGATGAAATTCTTGTCATCTATTTTCTTAAACATATTAATCAATTATTTTGTTTTTGTTTTTGCAGTTTTGAACCCAGAGCTTGACACATACTAGGCAAGCTCTTTACCACTGAGCTATATAACTCCAGCCTTAATCAATTTACTTTAAAGTCTATAGTTAATAACCCCAATATCTGGATCACCTGTGAGACTATTTTTAGGGTCTATTTTTCTTTTCCTTAGTCCTGTATCTTAGTATGCTTTTCAAATTTTTTAATGGAATGTTGAACTTTGTAAATAAAAAAGTAGGAGGCAATAATCATATACTTTTTCACAGATTGTTTTTTTCCTTTAGTTTCCAATAGAATTTTAATCATCTTAATTCAGCCTCTCTTACCCAAAAGGTACAGCCTTTCAGGGTCCCCATTAGAAACTCAGAGTATATACCAGGATTCCTCCACTTTGGTGAGCTCTGAAATCCAAGTATTATCTCCTTATCAGTGGTGACAGCTCTGCTTAGTTTATCAGCCCTGTAGCAGCTGTTTTCTGCTCTGCTTCTCTCCTCTCTGCCTGTGAAATTTACAAATCAGCAAATGCCTAAGTGGTGGTGGTGGTGAGGAGAGAGTGTTGAGTGATTTCTATGCTTCCCCAGTCTAGAAACTTGGCCTTCAGGTTCTGGTTGTCTTGGTAACTCTTAGATGCTTTCAAAGAGATGCTTTGTTTTAAAATTTCATCCAGTTTCTCTCTATGCTTCTCTGCAATTGTTGAAAATGACACGTCATCTTTTTTTTTTTTAAGTTTTGATGTTTAAGTTAAGTAGGGTGGGATTTGATTCATGAGTTCCCCAGAAACAGGTGTTGGACAGGTGTGTAGGTGAAAGATTCTTTGTGGGGTTGCAGTGTAGTCTGCTGCTTGCTCATCCCATGAAAACCTCTGATTTTTCTTTGTCATAACTTTTTACTTTGCATTCTGAGGAGGTAACTTGAAAATGAGTGAATTGAATAGTATGCACTTTATGAGATAAAGAATGTAGATTTATTCTGCAAGGAACAGGTTTAAATGAATGTTAGAGACAGGGTATCTCAGGGAGACTCATCTCTATTTGGTCTTCTAGATAGTAACAAAAACAGTCATTCTTCTGTAAAAGAAGTTTAGAGAGATTTTTGCTGTATTTTGTACTCTGAGGGTTTGCAATTTTGAAGGGTGTGGTAGTGATTTTTTGGAAGTGTTTTCAAGTCATTTCTTTTTGTATTTGTATACATGCATAGATAACGTATGTGCATAGAAACACACACTCCACACAGTTTCTTTTCTTTTTTGAATTTTGTCAGAAAAACATAAAACACAAAAACAAAAGTTCTACTTAATCTTTCAACCTCTAGGAAAGAAAACATCAACCCAGAGATTGTTAACCTCTGCAGGAGTTTATAGTTGTAAGATTTTATCATCTTGCTCTGGCACAGTTACATCTGCTTGTTTATTTACTTTTCTGTTTCCTTCACTGCTGTTCCAGTTCATTGAATCTGGAACTTGAAGGAGGCCAACCTTCATTCCCTTATAATTATAAGGGAGGAGCCCCAGGTCTTTGGAACCTGAAAGTTGGTGTGACTGTTTTCCTTCAAAGGAGTGAGCTTTTCCAGTCAAGGTCACTAATATTCTGTTCACTCCCTCTTCCTCTTCCATTATCATTCTTGTTAGTGGATTGCAAAGAAAGCATGGGATGCATTTTCTGTCCTGGAGGAACTTCAGGTCTAACTGTGGGGAAAGTCAAAGACATAAGAACATTTAAGTATCAGTAAAAAAAAAAAATTGAATAGCAATAAAAGTTAGTAAAAGACAACATGCTGAATAGAAAGTACAGAACCTGCTATAGAAGTTAAATGGGGGAAGACTGGACTGGTGTCATGTGGAGGAATTCTGTGGACTTGGGGATTGCGAGTTGGCAAACAGTGGGGGAACATCACAAGTCTTTGATGGGCAAGTATAATGAAGGATGTTTTGGGAATGTTAAATTGGCAGAATGCAGAGTGAGGTAGAAGTGGGGAATATTGTAAACATGGTGAATAAAAGGTTTCACTATGATCCCACTATGAGTGTGTGGCACATGAAGAGGAGGATTGGAGAATGCTTTAAAAGAATACTGATGACTGATGGATGCTAAGTAAAGGCTCCTGGCATCTTATGCATTGATAAATTATGTGCATTTGAGATAGTGAAACACAAAATACCAACAAAAATATTTTATACGAAAAAGGTTGAAAGAACCCAAGCCCTTCCTCCTTACTGTGACGGGAGTCACCTCTCATGGCACAGCTTTCCACATTTTACCAAATGGATCCATTCAAACAAAAAGTGATTTTTCAGTAAAGATAATCTGATTTTTCTGTTGACGACCTGCATTATAAATTTAGAGGTGTGTTCTCATGAAATAAAAAGTGCCTGATGAATACTGTGTGGGCCCTAAATGGGGAGGAGCTGGTCCTTGGTGGGTGTGGTGTTCCTTTGGCTGGTGTTCTCTTTTCCTGGTGACAGTATCATTTCTGACTCCAAAATGTCTCCTCTCTCATGGTGGTGTCTGGGTAAACACCACACAGGGAATGTCACACCCAACTGGGTGACTGGGTGTGCACTCTCTCCCATGCATTACTGACCTTTTATCCTGATAATAAACTCTGGGTCAGGAAACACTCTTCCAGGGCACATTAATGTGCATGTCCTAACAGGAGTTCTTGCAAAATGAAGTTTGATAAATGCTGCATATTTCATTTCTCAACCTGGAGTCTTCTCTGAATATCAGAGTACACATTGGCATATTGATGGGTCTGAGAAGTTGGGTAAGTGAGGAAGCTGGTTTAACATTATTGAACCTGGCTCTTCCTAAATTTATTTGACCACAGAACACTTTTTGCATTATACTTACTAACATCTCAGATGTAGAGTACTAGGGAAAACCATGGTGGGAAACACAATTTTCCCTGTGGCTTTTCTGATGGCAGCAAAATTCTTTAAATTAATGAGAAAATGAATGTTTATGAGACCCCTGTTTTGTGCTGTTGCTAAGTGAGCTGACTTATGTGTATTCTCATAGTCAACTTCAAAACAACCCTCTGAGGTGAATCTAAAGAAACCAGGACTTCGATGAGTTAGAACATTTGCCCAAGGTTATGTGGTTGGAAATGACAGGCCCAGATCTGGCATTCCAGATCAACTTCAAGTCCAGTGCAGGACCCTATTGCTTGCTCCCTGGTGAGAATTTTGGATTCAGTCAATAAAACAGCAGCTGTTTCATCCCAGGGGTTTCATGCATCACCACTTAAACAAGTATGAGTGTCTCTGTTGGTAAAATAAATATCTCAGGCCTCTTCAGAGGCCATTAGTCCATTGTGGTCAGAAAGGAAATGCTGAACACAGTGTGCAATGATTGGCCTTCATCCCTTTGCAAGGGAGAAGATGAGTAGGAGTGCCCACTGATGCTTCTCTTCCTTGCATTGAGTGGTTTGGGCTGTCTTGGCCCAATTCATTCAGCCCTTGTCATCCTGCCTTCACTTTCCTCTGAGTTAGTGTCCCACTCTTGTCCATTGATCTGACACTCATGTTCTTCTCTTGTGATCTCATGAGCATCATGGCATGAGGCTGAATGTTGAAATGAGAGAATGGAGCAAGGCTTTCCAGATATTACCTGTGTCTCCAGTTATGTGTCAGGTTCTAAGGCTTTCTCATGGGACTAGGAATTTCTCAATAGTCCAGGATGGTTCTTTTTTCCTGCTTTACCTTCTTAGTACATGTGTTGTGTTTGGTCAGGAGACCAGATCAGTTCTCTGTGCTTGTTCTTCTTTTCTTCTCAGTTCCCTCTTACCTGTCAAGAGGCAGAAAATGGCACCCTGCTCCCCCTCCTCAAGTCAAATCAGAACTTTATAGAACAGACTTTAACGTGTGCAGTTTTCCTCTAGATTTAGATAGGACCATTAAATTGCTCTTAGTTTCTCTTTGCTTCTATGTTCTGTTAGTAGCAATTAATTAGTTTTAAAGACTCAGAAACTAAACAGGTGGGGGAAAATGCTCTAGCTCATTTAAGATTGTCTTTCAGTCACTTTTTCTGAATGTAAAGGAAAAGGAAAATCACTCTAAAGTGAAACTTACAGGTTATCTTCAAGACTTCTTTGGGTAATTTGTTCCTCACACATTCATTCATTATTCATCGGCACTGTGCAAGGCAGTAGGCATGATCTTGAACAGTAGAAATCATCACATTACATCCCTACCAGGTGAGCCTGTGCTTTCTGTTCATGAGTTCAGATCTTCCAATGAGGATCTTCCTGGGATGGTGTAGGTCTGCATTTCCCTCAGACTAGGCACATACTGGTATGCAGCAGATTCAGAAAGCTGAGTTGTCACAAGACAAGGGATTTTTGAGGCTAAAACTCCAAATCTACTCTTTGGTTGCAGCATAGTCCCTTAAATGAATGAACTAAAGACTCTTTATTAGTCTCCTTCCTTGTGTAAGTCACTATACAAGGTGATTTACATATATTCTCACTTAAATCTTCAACCTCCCTCCTGAAATCAATCTAAGGAAACTGAGGTGCAGAGGAGTTGTCTGAAGTTATATAGGAAATGGCAGGACCAGGATTGGAATTCAGATCAACCCTAAGTCCAGTGTGGGGTTCCATTGCTCCTTCTCTCATGAGAAGTTTGGGTTCAGTAAGTACAGTAGGGTGGGATCTGGAATCTTCTTTCGCCTTTTCTAGATGGGCTGTGATGGAGAGAGAACTATGTCTGGAGCTTTGGAGCAGCTGGAATTTGGGACTGAGTCCTTAGTGGTCGAACCTTCCCCCCTACCTCCTACCCAGTATTCTTCTCCCTCCCTCTTCCATTGCCCTTCCCCTGTTCCTCCTGGTTTTCCTTTTCTATCTTTTACATATGCTTTATCAGTCTTTCCTGGGAAAATGGGAGTAGTTGAATTCATAGTTCCTTGTAGCTAGTTTCAATGGTTTTAATATCTGGGACCAACTGTACCTTAGAGACCCATCCTCAGAGGTCCCCAGTTTGGGAATCTCTACTTTTACAAGTTCTCAGGGATTCAGACATGCATATGAATCTGACAACTAGTGGACCAAGAATTATTCATTCTGGCCTTTCTAACTAACTTGATACTACTCTCCCCCACCCCCACTGTAGTTCTCTGAGACATCCCATTGATGAGGAGCCACTGGCCACATGAACTTTAATTATGTATGACCATGGAGCCTTTGCCTGACAATAGCTGGTTTCTAATTCCCATCTTGGTTTTGAATTCAGTCTTCTCCAGTTTAAACCACCCCCCCTCATCTCTCTTTGTAAAAAAGAATGGTGTTGCTTTTATTTCATTCCATGTTTTCCACGAGGGGATTTTTGCAGTTTTATCTTTATCAATGAGTTTGGAAAGGTGCAATCATTTGATTTTAGGCTTGTCCTCCACAGTGAGTGATAGCCTCATGAATAAGATATGACTCCTTTTTCTCACCAGGCTCTTCCCTGCACCCCTTGTACTCCCTGGTTTGCCTTTGATATTTTGACCTGTGAAAGTTCAAATTCTCCCTATCTGGTGTGAAATCTTTAAGTCCCTTGACCTATAGATATATCATCTAATGAATGTCTAAGAAACCTGCTGACTTTCTTAGTAGTGTCTTTACCAGAGGGAAATTCTGAGTGAATGCCTGCTGGATTGATTTTGGCACAGCTGAGCTTTCTGGAGCTGCTCAAATAGTAGTTAACCCTCAGCAGTGAACTGCTACTTCCACTCCTGGGGATAAGATTCTGCTCTTTGCTTTGAGGAAACTGGGGTTTTAACTTTTGTCTCTTCCTGACTGAGGTTTGCTTGGTGATGGATTGTCTCCAAGTAGTGATATTGCTCATCCTTGTTGGCATCTGTATCTTGTCACGTTTTAGTTTAACTGCCTTTGAATGCTTTGCTAGTTGTTGGACATTTGTAGAACATATTGGGGAACCATGCCTGAGTGAGATTTAGTGGCTATTGCCTTTTGGCTCTGGACATTTCCGTGCTGATGTCTTTTATCAGGTTGGAGTGTTTGGATATTATTTGGTCAACATGCTATCAGGGATGCAGGGTGGATCTGGAAGTCAAAGTCACAGTCACTCTCTGGCTGCTTTGCTGTTGTCATGGCTTCAGCTTCAATGAAGAACTTCCTTGAAGCAGAAGAAAGGGTGAAATGGAGCTTCAGAAGACAAGATGGGAGTACTCTATGGTCATAGCAGATCACAGAATGACAAATTCCTCCTGTCTCAACAAGGGAACAGAAGGCTTGCTTGTGCATTTCTGAAGCTGTGTGTCAGTCAGTTAAAATGCAATTGATTCGGGCACACTTTTACTTAACAAGGTACATGTCTTGGACTGGTAGGTGGTGCTCTGCATTATTTTTCCTGAAACAAATTAGAAAGAGATGTGAAATGCAGGGGGATTTCTTTTGGAGAGCTTCTGATAGGTATCTTGAAGACCCTTTTAGTTCCACTTAATGGTCTTTTGAGAACTCAAGCCAGAGCTCTATTTTGTTATCTTTTCCCCTTAGAGTAAAATTTCTCCAGATTCTGGTGGCAATAATGGTTTTGGAGGTGGTTTGTTTCCATCAGAGAAGAGGGTCTGAACTCCTGGGCTTCCTGCCGAGGTCAAGATTGAGATGTAATTCTTTAAAATTGGGTAGGCAACATATTTTGGTTTGCATTAACACCTGCTGTTTTCTCTAGTTTGTGAGAGAAATCTTTGTACCACTACTGCTTTATTTTCTGATATGGACATGATGGATAGTTTGGTGGTTTCTCAGAGGATTCACAAATTTAAAATTCTTTTGGTTGATTAAGAGCTTTCTGGTTAAGATTAAGTCCTACTGTTTCTCTGTCAGACTCAGGTCTGGGTACCATTTATTAATACACAATGAAGGAAAAGGCAGGTGGAGTCTTGCCTGTCAGCAATCAGAATATGAATTTCCCAGCCTCTCTTGTTTTATTTCAGCAGCACCAGCATCTTTTAGTCGGATTCTTCCATTTTAAACATTCTTCCAAACAGTCACCATCTCTGCCTTATTTATATCTTGTACACACATACTTGTGTATGTAGAGAGACGTTGGATGTATTGTAAAACATTCCAAGGGAATCACAGCTGATGTTCCACATGGCAGAGATCTGTTTTGACAGGACACACCTCCTGGCCCTGTTTGAGGCCTGTTTGCCTGTTCCAGGGGCTGTATATTTTTTTCACAGCCTTCTAGGTACCTGGCTGTAGAGTGGCTTTGTGGAATACAGGGACTGATTAGGTTAATGCTCAGCATTCCTTTCTCAGAAATGTATAGCAAACAAAGCTGCACCCAAGGCCCAGGACATGGAGTCTGGCAGGACTATAGAACTCAGCTTACTAGCCTCTCTGTTTGGAGAAGTGTGAAAGAGTTTTCCCAATTGACGGGCAGTCTTCGTTACCAGAGGAGGAGCATAATGTCTTTTTGAGGTATTTTACTCTACCAAAATGTAAAAATGTCCCCTTGTCTTAGGATTTAATTTCTACATTTTTGTAAAGAAGAGTAATGAATGTACAGTATATGTGTGTATAATATCTATATAATTTTTCTGATGACTAGTTTGGCTAGAATGAAGTTTGGCTAGACTGAAAAAATGATACACTGACATCCTGGAAGAATTTATAGGTACTTTAAAAGAATAATGTAGATCTACCTGTGAGCTAACATGATTAGAAACTCTCTCTCCCTCTCTCTTACTCTCTCTCTCTCTCTCTCTCTCTCTCACACACACACACACACACAGTTTTTCTATGTGTAATTTCAAAGAGAAATAAAATGCAGAAAAAGCAACCCCACCTCTGCTGATCATGGTAATTTCCTAAGTAGGAGCTTTGCTTCCCTCAGGGGTCCCTCCTTAATTACAGGGAAGGCCACCAGCAGCCAGTCTGAATAACAGGGTCTCAATAGCAATTCTTGTCTTCTCTTACTTTGTGCCTTTTCATTTGCCCTTTAGAATGGATGCTCACTGTCCTCGTGATATGGAGTATTGATGAGTTCAGTTGCTGTAGGAATAAGGGCTATTTGTGGACACGAAAGGATATGAAGGAATTCCATGTGATAACTGCTTCTTACAGAAAGTTCTAAAAGAGTCTAAGTAGATGGGTCCTCCCAGGCACTTTATAATTTGCTTAGAGAACCCAATTGGGCATTTTGTTGTTAGTCCATTTGAAGTCCATAGGTAAGACTTTTCCAAATTAAAAAAATAAATACAATTTGAATACAGCTTCAATTGATTAGATGAGAAACAGTCAGTAGTTTGTAGAACTTTTCTTCCTCTCTATTGACTTAAAACTGAAAGACACAATTTCAGTTCAGCCAATGTAGCTGGTTGCCAGGGTATATAACTTGTGTGAGGGTCCCATTGTTAGGTGTTATACTATCTTTATATAATTTTTATTGCTATGATTTGTATACAGATTTCCCCTTTCCAAGAAATTCAGGCATACAGAAAATGTAGAAAGCACAGAACCCTGACAAAATGAAAAACAGAAAAATCAAGCAAAACTTTTTTTTAAAAAAACTACATTCTTTAGGGAAGGATTTATGTGATGTCTGTACTAGAGAAGAAGAAGGACAGCAGGAAGGGAGGTTGTTTTGGGCAGAGCACTGGAACAGGAGTCAGGGCACTGCTGCCATGGACTTGCTGACTCCTGTGTCTTCTTGGCACAGGACAGTTTCCTCATCTGTACAATGTGGTTAATCTCTACTTGGCTCCATCAACCATGCAAGGTGTTGTTGAGATCGAATGGATAATGGATATAAACTCAACAACAAAGAGTCAGTTCAGCTTAAAAGACTTCGCAGGAGCCATTAGTTTTATCTTTAAGGAGCCTCATTAATCTTTGATCAGTTTAAATGTACACTTGGGAGAAGTGTTTTCAATGGGAATTAAAACCCATAACTTGGGTACAGGGTGTCCCCTGAAAGTGTCGAAGGTCATGAAATTGTCTCTCTGACATGAATTGGTCCCAGGGGAGTTTGGGTGAGAGTCTCCTTTCCTGGAAATGTTGACCATTGCTGACCCAAGCATTTGGGAGAGTGACAAGATCTGGTTTTAGGGTAAAGAGGGGTGATGATGACCTTCTTTTATCCTCGACCTTCTAATGTGACTGAGCAAGAGCGAGAACCCAGCTGGTCCCACTTGGGAGAGGTCACTAGTTCCTGAACCTGCAGCCAGGACTGAGAATTTGGGATCATAAGAGAAGGTGATAGGCAGATGGGTCTTTGATCAGGACACCACAGACTCTGATCAGAACAGACCATGCTTTGCCACTCAGATAAAGAAGTTCTTGAGTAATTTATGAGATTGCTGCTGGCAGTAACAATAGGAATGGTCCAATCTGAAGTTCAAAGAGTTTTGGCAAGATCACGATGGGAGAAAGTCTGATGGCTTTCGCTGCCAGTGAACAATGATCAATCTTGTGTTAGGTGTGTGCAGTTAGAGTTGGGCACTAGGACAGACATGCTGTGGGTCAAAGAAGATGCTCAGGAATCCTGAAACAAAGAGGGATGGCAGCTGGGCTGGGAGGATTAGAAGCACACCAGCCAGAGGTATCTATGCATGAGATGACATATCCTCCCCTTGTCCTGCCTGCCCAAAGGTGGGCAAATTCTGATGGTACCTTAGCCATCAACAGACAAGAACCTTATTTCTCTATGGAGCAGGTGGCAGGTAAACATCCCACCAGATGTGAGCTGTTTTGTAAACAATATTGCACTGATTCTAGGTGAGTTTTCCCCATTTCTAAGAGGAGAAGGGCAAAGCATCTTCATTCTAAGCTGGAGTGACTTTCATTGGCAATAGCAAAGTGGCAAGCAGGTTATTATTATTATTTTTTAAGCCAGGAAGAAGCCACTTTGTTGGCTATCATCCATGAGGAATCCTGAACATTTCTGTGTTTAAGGTTAGCAATTTCTTGAGCAGGATAGAAAAATCTGAGCCAGATGCTTGCTGATTAGCTTCTTAGGCTCGTTCTGATCTTAATTGCTTTCATTTCCTTTGCTGTCAGAGAATCCCCAGAACATCACGGTGCTGTTTTTACATCTTTCTCACACAGTCTAACAAGTTTAGAATATTTATGTGGCCATGCCAACCCCCAAACAAACATGATCATACTGAGAGAATATCATATACTTATTTTGGGTATAATACTTATTCATAAAGTCACTTTATGGCCATAAATGCTCAGGTAGTTTTTTCCCTATTGAGCTATGTACTAACCCACATCATTATCTCCTGTTATTGAAACATAGGTGTGCCAGGATCATTGAGATATTAATTAATACACACGTGGTTTCCTTCTATTACCTACTGTCTTCTCTGGTCTGACTAGGGAAGCAGCTGAGACCACTACAAGATTGCATTTCTTCTATAAAATGTGAAGTCTAGGAAGGAAAGTCTCCAGGTGTTCCTGATGAATAGAGGTGAGGGCCTTTAAAACCCAGAAAGAGAGGAGGGAGATTCTCTGAGCCTGGGAAGTGGTTGCTGTGAGAACAATACCATAGGGAGGTGGGAGCACCATTATGTTGAAATAGCATCATGGTGATCCCACTGAGGATGGGCTTAGGAACACAGATCCTTTGTCTTGCCACAGAGCATCGGGACCCTAGAGACGTTGGAACCACTGGATCTGAGATGCCACGTGGGACAATGGGCATCTTAGTTGTAACCAGTGAGGACCAGTGACTTGACTAAGAACCCAGGGGCTTCCCCAATGCTTAGATGCTTCTGAGACCTCAGGACCTTGGTACAATCATGGCCAAAATAAAGGGCATATATGTGTATTAGGAATGACTGAATAAAAAATTCACTGAATTTTCCTTCAGCTAGAATTTCCTTCAGCTCAATGAAATGGGAGGCAAGATTCAGATTTATATCATAAAAATAGAGAAAAGTAATATTTCTTGCATAGTTTAACTCATTTGCTAAGTAGACATAGATAATGTTCAAACAATGTAAATTCCTGTTCACATGTGAAACTCAGAACTTTGTGATTTTTGAGATTGCTCAATCTTCCTAGTTTTCTGTAAAACAAAGGGAATTGATTAATAGAATTCCTAAGAGAATCGCTTGAGAAATTGCTGGAAAAAATGGGAATTTGGCCAACAAAATCTATGATTTTAACATCGTGAATACCTTGTGTTCTTCAGGGTCTCAGACCCTGGGAAACAGATTTGGGATCCCAGCAGATGAAAGAAGATGCAAGGTGCAGTTAGGATATTAGACATGCTTTATTCGAAGGTGGAACCTCCCCTCTGAGCTTCCATAGGTTTCTTTATGTGCAGGCCAAACGAAGAAGTCATAGTGCCAACAGGTTAAATTAGTGGGTACAGGCTCACAAGCAGATATTTACAGCCTTGAGTACATCTGGTGAATCAGGGTATTAATGACCTTGAGTCCATACTAAAACAGCTGACCAGAAGTCTTGGGGAGGGAACCTAACTATAGCCCTCTTGGGCCTACACCACAATATGAAATTCCCTGATACGAAAGGACTTTTTATGTACTACATCCTGGCCTTGGAGCTCCCATATCACAGATCTTATTCATTCTTAGGACTCAGCCAAATGTCATCTTCTTTGGGAATCCTTCCCTGATACTCCTTGTCCCCAAAAACTGGCATCCTGGCTTCACCCCATGTATTAGTTCCCTATTAAGGACATAACAAATTACCACAAATTTGGTGGCTTATAACACATTTCTATTATAGTTCCAGAGCTCAGAAGTCTGAAATGGGTCTCAGGGCGTTGGGACTCTTGGTGTCAGTAGGGCTATGCTCCTTTCAAAGGCTGTAGGGGAGATTCCTTGTCTTTTCCAGCTTCTAGAGGTTGCTGTCCTTGGTTTGTGCTACTCCTTCATCATCAAATTAAACCTTCAAATATCTTGTTGACCCTGAACTCCTCTGTCTCTCTGTTCCACATCTAAGGATCTTGTGATTACATTTGGCCCACCTGGATGATCAGTGATAAATCTTATTTCTAGGTCAGATGATGAGCAACCTGAATTCCATCTGTAATCTTCATTCCCCTTTGCCATCCTTGAGATCTAGGGATAAGGATGTGATGTCTTTGGAGGGCCTTTATTGTTCCCACCACACAGTGTGGTGGTTTCCTGTCACTTTGGCTGTCTCCTCTGACTCCCAGAGCTTGGGGTCTGTCTTTATTTCCTGCTGCCTCCCAGCAGTTTGTGCAGGTATTTCAAACAGAAGCCTTGAATCTGTTCTGAACCATGAATAGATTTAAATTATCTACTAATCTTTAAGAATTGGGCCTCTGCATACTTTATGTAATTTTTTTAAAGCGGAAGGATAACAACTGAATAAATAATTACTCATGGGGGAAGGGAAAACCAGGTAGAAGAGATAGAAATGTGTCTTTTTTGAATGTATCTTGTTTTGTATACTTAACTTCAGAACCATATAAATGTTTTACATCATTACAAAACAAAATTAAATTAAAAGGAGGTAAAATGCCACTTTAATAAAAATAAAAAATTTCCAATTTTTAATGGAAAGCATGAAACTTTATGGCATTGGTCACGTGACCCGAAGGACCTTGTTCCCATCTGACCCCTGTTACCCACATCCATGAACTGAGAACTGTGGGCATTTTGCTATAGAATCTTGACCTGTAAAGGAACCTAGTAAGTTTATTTGTTGGATAACTTGATGGCTGACTTAAAACCTAAGCAGTGGGGTGGATTAAATTGGAAGGGGGCTGAGAACAGAAGACCATCCTGGGGAGAGGGACTGGCACTAGAACTGGCAGAGCTCAGAAATCTGTGGCCAGGTGGGATCAAAGCATGGTGTGTGTGTGTGTGTGTGTGTGTGTGTGTGTGTGTGTGTGAGAGAGAGAGAGAGAGAGGGGGAGAAAGAGAGAGAGAGAGACGTGCCATCTTAGCTGGGGTCTTGGAAGCAGAGTGTGAGAAGACTTGTGCACAGGTGATTTATTTGGGAGATGATCCCAAGGTGCTGGAATGAGAGAGTGGGGAGGGAAGGAGAACCAAGATAAGAATGTTGTCATGAACTGAATGTCCCCCACTCCCATTCATATGTTGAAGCCTCCAGTGCAGCTGTATGTGGATATAGAGACTCTAAGTAAGATTAAATGAGGCCATAATGGTAGAGCCTGCTCCAAAAGCATCAGTGTCCTTATAAAAAGAGAAGAGCTTGCTCTTTCTCTTCCTCCTGTGTGCATGAACGGAGGAAAGGGTATGTGAGGACACAGAGAGAATGTGGCCATGTACAAGCCCAGTGCAGAGCTTTTGCCAGATGCTAAACCTGCCAGCACCTTGATCTTGGAATTCCGGTCTTTAGAACTGTGAGGAAACAAATTTCTGGCCACCCAGTCTATGGTATTTTGTTACGGCAGCTTGAGCAGAGCAATATAGAGGTTGTTGAGGTCCATGCTGTGGGCTACGGCAATCCCTTCTGCTGGGATCTGAGGGGAGTTCAGAATTGTCAGCCCAGAAGACAGGAGGCAGTGGCAGCATTTGCCACTAGCATCTCTCCCCTATTAGACAGGAGTGGGCCCTGGGAGTGTTAACTCTCTTGCACTTGTAGGCTGTCCTTGTGCATATGTCCAGGCATCGCTCAGAGCCTCTGTGATCTTGGGGAAGCCCCTGGGGAAAGAGAGGGTGTTGTTAAGGAATGTCCACCCATGAAACTTGCATGCATTGGTCCACTCAGACATGGCTGAAATTAGGGGTGAGGTCAAGAGCATATGAATTAGAGCACCAGAGGTGTCTGCTCATGGACACCTGTTTCAGGTGTGTGTGTGGTGGTGGTGGGTGGTTGGGGAGCAGGGTTCAGGATGCTCAGGGTTGGGAAATCAGGATGGAGCAAGCAGGCAAGCTGAACTCATGTCAAAGACCAGGATTAAGTGGCCAGAGCTCTGAGGAATATTGAGTGGGGTTCACAGTCATGCAGGCTCTTAAATAATGAATAAATGGAATCTGATGGTTCTTTACAAGACTCAGCTTCAATACTTTCTTTATCGATAGCATTATGCCATGCAATCTTTTATTGTTTCTTATTGAGTAAGCTCACCTGCCAGGTGTTTTAACTTTTCTCCCTGTTCAGTGAGGTCCAGCTAATGAACAGTCCCAGATGAAAGCCTGACGGCATGAAGCAGAAAGGTAACTGAGTATTAAAAAAGTCCAGAGTAAAAAATATTTGTTAAGAGAATGAATATTAATTTATAAATGGAAAGTGGTGGTTGGATAACTGACTATCTTTCTTCCCATTTTAGGTATTCAGTTTTGTTTCTTTGGATTTTTTTCCCCCTCCAAATCCCATGTTTCATTTACTTTTCGCCTATGGGATTTCTCTATTTGATAAACATCACCATTCTGAGTGTATCTTGACTTTGGATATTTTCTGTTAGCTTTTCCATTTTGCTAGATTTTAAGTTAATTAGATGTGTCATCTTATTTTCTTAATCCCTTTGCTTTCATTCCCATGGATAGCACTCTTGCTGGAAATTCTCAGACCAGTCATCCATCTCAAGTTTTGTAGATGACACTTGGAAGATCATTTAATGAGTCCATTCTTCAGCCTTGTAACAAATGTGGGAATAGGTGTGAAATAACCAGTACTATTGCAGGAGTCTTAAGCTGAGTAAGTTTCTTATCCCACTGATTTAATCATCAATTCCAAATTTCAGAATGTATTTTCTCATCTCTGAGTCATGGCATGTGATAGAACACACTCTCCTGTCAGTTGACTCCTTGGACAGATCCTGGGTTATAATACTCTCTTTTTTATATATAAATGTATACATGCATATATATATTTAGTTGTAGATGGACACAATACCTTTATTTTATTTATTTATTCATTTTTATGTGGTGCTGAGAATTGAACCAGTGCCTCACATATTCAGGGAAAGAGCTCTACCACTGAACTACAACCCCAGCCCACTCTTTGTATTTTTTTGGGCTTCGGTGATTACTGGTCACCCCCAAACTATAGCCATACTTCCCATAAATACATGTTAGAGGCTTCTGTACATATTCAGTCTTGGAAAAGCCACTTTTCTGTTAGTCAGTAGCATCAATAGTATCTGTCAACTGGGAAGGACTTTTTATTTTTCAGTGCTGGGAATGGAACCCATGCTAAGTGAATGCTCTACCACTGACCTACATCCCCAGCCTGGGAGGGACTTTAAACAAGAACTGAGTTCAACCTTTTCATTTTAATAGATGAGAATCCAGAGGCCAGAGGGATCAAGTGAAATGACTGTTCACTCACCAAGTCAGTGGCCACATCCTGGTTCAGAATCCAGGTGACCCAGCTCCAAGTCTACTGTTGAGCTGGTACACAGGCAGTCTTGGGGTCAGTAAGGGTGCGTGACACTCATACACTGGGAGTAACCACTTTCTTTATTCTCAATTTGTCCTTTGTCTTCCTTCTTCTTTTTTTTTCAACCAATTAAATCCAGGAAAGCTGTATGTCATAAATCAGACTCTCATGTGTAGTACTATATTCTTAGTAGTTGAACTTCAGACAGCTGCTGGGTGTTCTCTCTGTAGGAGAACCCACCCTGAGTTTTTATGTACTGTCCTTATGTCAACATTCTGAATTATTTTATTATAAGAGGTTGCGCAATTTTGTAATTAGATGTTTGTCTTTGTTGCTCCTGTGAATCTAATAAACCTTTTTATAGGATAATCCCAGGCCTTGAATTTTATAGCACCCCATCCCTCCTTTTTTGTGGTGCTGGGGCTTGAACTCAGGTTCTAGTACATGCTAGATAAGCACTCTACCTCTGAGCTACTGCCCCAGACCCATGCACCTTCCTCTTAATAAACTCAGGGTATTTTATTCATTAGAATTCTTATATCCTCATTTTTATTGTTTTAAAATTGAGGTTGAGCACTTAAATCATATCATAAATTAAAACCTCAATAAGATACCATTTATCACTTAGCTTGCTAAATAGAGCACATAGTACACTATGCTGACAAGAGGGTAGGGAAAAAGTTACTTTCATACACGCTGGTGGGAGTTAAATTGTATGACCTCTATAGTGGATACTTTTGTAAAAGCCATCAAAATATTTTGTATTTATCTGTTCCTATCTATCTTCCTATTCATTTACCTACCTATCATCTATCTTACTTTTTAACTCAGTTCCACGTCAAGCACTGTGTTGTGAATATTCTTGAACATTGTGAAATGTATACAGGGGTTATTACCAGCAACACTGTCTTTTTTCTAAGAGATTTGAAGTTACCTCTCAATTGATGACAATAGGCTAAATCAAGCATGACACATCTATGCAATGAATGTGACCATTGGAAAGAATGAGGTAGCTCCATATGCATCACTATTAACAGATCTGTAAGATAAACCATCAAGTGAAAACAGCAAGGTGCTGCCATTTGTATTAGAAAAAGAAGGGAAGAATATGTACACGATTTCTTGTTTATATGTGGAAAATTTCTGGTTATATATGTAAGAAGTTACATTGATTACCTATGGGGAGGGTCACTGGCTGGCTTGGGGGCAATGGCAGAGGAGGCTAACTTTTCACCGTAAACCTTTTTATGTATTTTGTAGCATTTGCAATTCTAATTTAAAGTTTCTTTATAAAAGCACGTATGGAATCCAATCTGCCCAAAGTTTTTAATGATTATGGAATACACTGAACTCTATTATAATTATTGCTGTGAACTCTAAATGCTTTGTATATACACATATATAGTCATATGTATAGTCACATTTAAATTTGTACTCATTTTTATGTTTCCTGAGTGGGAAGGAAAAAGAAAAGTTTATTTTTCCATCTGCAAACTTGGTAAATTGTTGAGGTTTCTAGTACATTCAAAGATATTTGCTTATCTTGACTTTAGATTTTTTAAAACACCTACTTACAACACTATGTACATACAATTTTAAAATATGTCAAACCACATATTGCTTAGGAATATGAGAATGTGTACTAAAAGTGTAAAGAAATGCGCAGACATAACAAACGTAAGTTCAGTGGGGCAAAAATAGGGATATGTAGGATATGGAATTCAGGAGGGATGTGTGGGTCTGTGGTTCTTCATTGCACTTTCCTTTATATCTTCTTACAAATTTCAGACATTGAATAATTAAAAATTAATCAGTGTTACTCACTGTCCGAAAATAATAGAGTTCTGTGAAATCATAAAATGACGCAGAAACAATATTGGCACTGATGAATTTTGTTTTCCTTGTTCTCTATTGCATCATACCAGCATCTAGAACAGAATCTGGACCCTAAAAAATGTTTGTAAAAGTGAATAACAGGCACAAAAATTCATTAGGCTACTGAATTGGTGGCTGGTGGGTAGTGTGATGTTCCAGTGTGTCATCTTCTGTAATGGGATCCCAGAGAAAGAAGTGGACATACAGATGATGTCTGTAACCCTTAGGATGGGTAGGAAAAAAGAGCCTGGGGAATTTTCTCAGTAAGTAGAAATAAAAATGAAATATAAAGAGGTGATTGGGTCTATAATAAAGTTTAGTTGCCACCTGTGCTTTAACTTGTTAAAGATTAGGTCTTGAGAAAGACCTTTTCATAGTCCTCAGTGGGACTGGGTTGTTGTCTTTATACATCACACTCAATGGTCCCCTTTGTACATGCTGTGTATTTGTTCTAGGTGACTAATGTAGGTTTGCTCTTGAGTTCCCCTTAGCAATGCTATTGCTGTCTCTCATGTCTTTCTCCATCCTGGGTGCCAGGTTGTATAGGTGTGCTGGGAATGACTGGTATCTACTCAGCCCACGTAGGGGGCAAATTAACTTTTGTTAAGTTAATGGCTATCAGACATTTGGTTCAAATGTTTGTTTAATGTTTAGAGATAGCATGAAAGGAGTGTGAGATAGTAATAAACATGATCATCCTACAGTAGCCACAGAAGATGTGTTCATATATAGTGACAATAAATGAATCGTTATTATGTGCATGTATGAATATGTAGCAATAAATCCCATCATTATGTACAACTGTGATGTATCAATAAAAAAGTGGAAAGAAGAAAAAGGGAAAAATAAATGAATAATATGCTATTGTTGTTTACTACTGTGTATTGCTAGCTAGAGCAAACCTACTCAACAAAAATATAACATAAGCCACATATATAATACAAATTTTCTTTCAGTTCCATTAAAAAATAAAAATAAACAGATGGTAATTAATTTTAATAATATATTTGATTCAACTAAATATAAAAAGGTTTCATTTCAATACATAACCAATGTTAAAACATTATTAAGGAGATTTTATATTCTTTTTTCTTCATGCTGTTTGAAATCCTATGTGTATTTTATATCTTCAGCAGGACACTAGAGTTTTTTTTTTTTTTTTTTTTTAAGGAATACTTGATCTGTACTCAGATTTTATAAAATCTAAAATCAAAAAGTAGATGCATACATTTTAGTTGTTTTATACATACTTAATTTTTCTTCTAATAACTGAACCAGGCATTTGTTTTTAAGGTGTAAATTAAATAAAATGAAATATTAAGCTGGTCATGGTGGTGCACACCTGTAACCCCAGCAACCTCGGAGGTCGAGACAGGAGGATCTTGAGTTCAAAGCCAGCCTCAGCAAAAGCGAGGCGCTAAGAAACTCAATGAGGCGCTGTCTCTAAATAAAATACAAAATGGGGCTGGGGATGTGGCTCAGTGGTCGAGTGCCCCTGAGTTCAGCTCCTCAGTTCCACTAGCCATTTTTCACATTCCATACGTGGTAATGGCTCCTCTGTTGGGTAATTATAAATTTCTACATTAGACTTTACCCCCTGATTCCAGGAATTTGTCTGTCAGTGTGTTTTTGAGGGACCATAATAAAGATGAGAAATATTCTTTTGCTTGAGAAGCTTACAAACTAATAAAACAGATGTCTATATTGCTCTGTGTTAAATTAGTTTCCTGAATGAATGTTGCAGCTGTTTTGATGATTTTGACAATTCAGGTTTAAGATCCAAGATTTAGGGTGAATAAAATTGGGATTTTAATTTTTTCACAAGTGTTCTTAAGTTCAGGTCAAAAGATCCAAGTAGCTGTTACTTTAAGAAGTGATATATAACTTTTCTAGGTTTTTTTTTAGAGAAAAATATAATAAATTTGAAAAATTTGAGTCTTTCCACAATTAATCAAATTGAATTTCAAAAAAGCTGGAAAACAGAAACTTATGGTTTCACTGATTCAAGAATTAGTTAACAAGAAGAGAGGTAATTTAGTTACTGAATATTAATAAGGAGGAGATTCATGGTGTGTGTTGATATGAAGAGTCTATCATATCCAAATTTAAGTTAGCTAGACAAGAATGGTTGGAGGATGGCCACAGTTAATTGTTCCCCTTGAACATGGCTTCTGGAAAGTTCTAGAGGCCCAGAAAAAGGGGCAAGTGTCAATATGATAACTTGTTAAGAGGATTCAAGTCCTGGGACTTGGGGTTTTTATAGGTAATGGAATTACTAACCACCAAGAATTCACTGAGGATCCTTGATCATTATTAGTAATTTAGAAATGCTCATTATTAATAACTATCAAATTATTAAGCTCAGGCTGGGGATATAGCTTAGTTGGTAAAGTGCTTGCCTTGCAAGCACAAGGTCCTGGGTTCAATTCCTAGCACCGCCCAAAAAAAAAAAAAAAAAGATTATTAAGCTATCAAACATTAGTTATAATAGCGAATTACTAAATAATCAATTATTCATAATACTTATTACTTAAAGTAGTTATTATTATATCATTGGATTATTGGATTATTAATACTTATTAATCATTTGTAAGTAGTTCTATCTGTCAAAATGAGCGGCAAGGAAGGAACTGAACCTGATTTGACTGCTATTTGGTGGAATCTTGCTGTGGAGACGATCCCTGCTCACTTGTCCCTGCCAGTTCACACTTCACTTTCTTGTCTGGTCATACCTTCCACCTGATGTCCCAGCACACCCTGTAAGAAACTGGCAATGGGCATTTCCTGAAAAGTTCTTGCCTGCATCCCAGTCAGGCCCTGGCTCAGGCTGTTTGGCAACAGGCTAACCAGCACTCTGGCTGTCACCCTGCACTGTTTTGCGACAATCTCCTGCATAGGTAATCATTATTCCTCATTCGAATAGTGCAAGAACAGGAGAACAGAAGTGGTTAGTATGTACATGTGTGTGTGTGTGTGATGTATATGTTTGTATGCTTGTGTATATGTGTAGTGGGGCAGCTTAACATTTCCATCTGTTGGTGTTTCATAAAATTCAAAAACTGTCTTCCTTCCTTCCTTCCTTCCTTCCTTCCTTCCTTCCTTCCTTCCTTCCTTCCTTCTCTCTCTCTTTCCTTCTGTACTGGGGATTGAACCCAGGGACACATTACCACTGAGCTATATACCCAGTACTTTTTATTTTTTATTTTGAGACAATATCTCACTAATTTGCTGAGACTGGCCTTGAACTTGCAATCCTCCTGCCTCAGCCTCCCAAGTGGCTGGTGTTACAGGCTTGCACCACCACACCTGGCCTCAAAAACTGCTTTCTAATTGACACTTGTATTATGAAAAATACCATCTACCCTCTCCTTGTCCCCCACCTGAACACAGCACTGAAGTAGTATATTTCCTTCTAGTGTTTAAAACCCTTTTATGAAAAATCCCATTGACTTTGTTTAAACGCATAAAGTATATTAAAAGGATAAAGTGCAATGAACTATAAACAAATTGCTGATAGTTTAAGGGATTCATGCTCAGTGCTCTTGGGTTAAAGATAATTTTGCTTAGATTGCTTAAGCTTCCTACTATTCATAATCTTTTTCATGTTGGGGCACTTATTAAATGTGTGTTCATTAAAGCCTCACCTTCATTTAATCCATTTGGAAAGATCACCTCCTCCTCCAGTTCCAACTCCTGCCTTTTTTTCACTGCTCCAGCTTTGAATGATCTCACCACTGCCAGCATTCAGATGTCTCCGTTGCTGCTTTGGCATTTGATTTGATTTGCAGCATGGTTTTTTCTAGGGAGGGAGTTTCTTGACAGTTTTCTTTCTCCTGCCAGGATAGGAAGGCAGGCAGCCCCAAGAGCAGCTGATCAATATCCAGCTCTGGTAGCCAATGAGACTCCAGCTCTGCCATCTCCTTGGAGTCAGAGCCCTCCCCTCCCGGGGATCTCAGGGTCTTTGTTCCAGGCTGCCACGTGGGGACTCTGCTTTCCCAAGAAGGAGGAAGGCTGATCCTATGTATTTTGCCCTTAACTGCCTTTTGGACAATGGTCTTGGAATGAAAACATGAAAAACAAATGTGAAAACTGAGGGTGACAGTTGGGATCTCATTAGCTTAGTGGCTGTCACAATATATCTAGGAAAGAGGCTGTAGGCTTGTGAATGGCTGGCTGGCTGAGAAGCCTATCTCTCTGTGGTGCATGCATGCAGGCATGCCTGTGTGCCTGGAGGTGGGGCAGACATTTCAGGCTTTGCCGTATAATTTATTTGCTTAAGCTTTAAAAAAATTGTCAGTTGGGTTGTAACAGGCTTGGTTATTTTTCTTTATGGGTGTTTCTGGAAATATCTTTAAATTTCAGCGTAGGCTTTTCGGGACATTCAATGTGAAGAATAAACATATTATGAGTTTGCTCTTTTTATAAAAAAAAAAAATGTTGAGATGTGAAATGCACACAGTAAAGTGCCCCCAGTGCATTCTCTGAAGTGAACAACCCAGATTCAGATGAGAATATTTACATACGCTCCAGGGCAGAGGGCCTTGGTTTGGTCATTTAGGGAATACATTGGGTTTCCAGAGTTAGCTTACCACCACTGCCTTCCTTATCTGCCTACCCAGCTTCCAATTCTCGGATCTTTCTAGAAAGCTTCTGGATCAAGTTTGGACTTGGTAGTCAATTTCCATCGATGAAGATGAGCCTGGAACTGATATATCAACTCCTGTTTCCAGACAAAGCTGAGCTGAGAGTGACCAGTGCCTGATGCCACAGAAGTCAGAGGGGCCTGTGCAGGGTACATTTGTGGCCTGATGATTCCCAGAGTGGGAACCAGAGGCCTGGATTCTGAACTCAGCTCTGTCACTAGCCTGCAGGGAATCTCACTGTGACTTCTGGAGTCCTGTTCTCTCATGTGACTGCATTATGATCCCAGTGGAAAGATGGCCCTTTGTGTAAATAAAATAAACCCCATGACCTCAGAGTTCAATCAGGAAACTTTGGTATCCAGGAACCAGACCAGATGTCCTTCTTCTAAAAGACACTTTATAGCTGTTCACTGGTCTCATTCTGTCTTCCTGGAGGCAGTGGCCTGAGCTTCCAGCAGGCTGAATGGAAGCTTAGAGAGCCATTCACTTGTTCTGTGTTAGGTTTTCATAAAACTGCAAAATGTAAATAATAACACTACATTCTCCATGGGGCTGTTGGTGTGGCATGCCAGGGTCGTCATGGAGGGCAATCCATCTGATTTGGCAGGGATGCCTTGTCCTCCCCTGTTAAATATTTTGAATGTCACCCCTAGCTACTGAGGGCATCTAGACCCCTGGCATATCCCCTCAATGGATGCTGTTTTCCTGCCTGATCTCCCTACTGCCTATAATGGCTTAGCAAGCCTCCTACTCTCAAGCAGCCTATTGCGTGTAGTTAAAACCCAAGGCCCATTTGGCCACCTTTGCAGTGAGCTGAGCAAGGTCCCAAGTTACAGGAGACCTGGGAATTGGTGAGGAAGGTTGCTGTCTGGGTGTGCTCTTCCTTCATTTCTTCCAACTGAACCAGTAAAGCGGAAAGGAATTCAAAGAAGCAACTGTGGGTCACTGCCCACCCACTGCTGCCAAAATAATTGGAAACTCATGGAGACTAGATGCTTTTGAGGTTTGGATGGCTAAAGTCATTTTAGCCAAAAAGTGAAAGCTTGAATATCAGTTCTGATTCCAACCATTTTATCCCTCTGTGAGGTGAATGAAGATTGTCTCATAGGCCTTGATTTCCTTGGGCAGTTGTTCCTATTCTGAGATACAGAGGAGCTTTGGAAATCTGCATGGGCCACCCCAGAAGGCTGCTGATGCACATCCTTCTCTCCCCCGACTTGCCAAGGCTGCGGTTTGTCTGGTGCTGCCGGAGCTCTTGGAGCTGCTGTGCTGGGTGTGGCTCTGTTGCTGGGGACCTGTGGCTATCTTCAGCAGTAGGTTAGGGAGGCTGTTATTGAATCATGACTGTTTAGGATAAGTTTGAGGTGGGTGCTGCATGTTCTTTTGCTCTTCACTTCCCAGGGCTGGGACTCTGCCTGCAACTTGCTCTGACTCTTGTAGGGTGAAGGTCAAAAATTCAGATGCCTGCAGGGATGGGTGGGTAGCATAAAGGTGAATATAGGATCAGGGGCAAGACCAGAGGGTGAAATGGGTACTGAAGCAGAGGTGGGCATGCCCCTCTTCAGATAGGGTTTTTAGCTATGTGTAATAATGTCTCTCATCCAGTGTGTTTAGGCATACCTATGGGAAGACTGGAAAGGTAAGACAGCCACAGGGGAAGTAATGTTTAAACTGGACTCCTATACATATTCAAGAACTGTCTTTTAGGTTTTTAAGCTAAAAGAAAATACCTTACATCTGCAGGTTGTACTTAACTTGAATTTGTTAAGAATTTGCAACTTCTGGTAGAGTTTTAAAGGAAAAGAACATTTATGCTAGCTAATGCAATAACTTCTTAATACATGTTGTTTATTTTTGATTTAATTTTTATTGGTGCATTAAAATTATGTATAATAATGGGATGCATCATGCCATATTCATACATGCACATGACATAATTTAATCAGTCTCTTTCTCCAGTGCCTTTCCCTTCTCTCCCTTCCTCCCTTTTCCTTATCCCTTTGCTCTACTTACTGATCTCCCTTCTATTGTTATCACTAGTGCATTATAATTTTATATAAAATTGGGATTCATTGAAGTATATTTGCACATGGACATAGCTTCATTTGGTAGCAGCAATTCTATGAAATAGCTCTCTCACTCCCATATTTTGGATTATGAAATATTGGCACAGAGAGGACAAATAATGTGGTTGGGGTTACTCAGTCAGTATATGGTGGGACTTCTGTCTTTTGGTCTTGACCTGAGCCATGGTAACACTGTATTTTGTGGCCCTTATCAGCCGCTAGTCTCCAGTGCCAGTGTTAACACATGTCCTCCCTGGAACTCTGCCTGTTCTGGGGCCCCGATCTGACTTGCTGAAATACTGACCTTTGTTGCAACCTGGATCCCTCCAGTGCTGACTGTGGGTCCCCTTGTTGCTCCCTCAGTGAGTCTCACCCTGGGTCTGTCAGTGCCCAGGGTCTGGCTGGTGTTCATCCAGCATGGCTTGTGCCCATAGCCCACCCCACAGGGCCTCCAGTGGAAGGAGGGAGGCTGCTCTGCTCTCATTTCTGGAGCTCCTTGGACATGATGAATTAGGAACAAGACCTTCTGTTGTGAGCAGGATTTGGGAGTTGACAGTGTGGTGTCGGGGGAGGCAGGTGTAAATCGCTGTTCAGGGCTGGTTGTGTTTTCATCCCATTTCACATCTACTCGATTATAAATAAATTAGAACATTTGGAATCCAGTAAATTTAGCACCCCCTACTCAAGTGCCCCAGGAATGCACATATGCAGGGAAAAGGACCAACAATTGGTGGTCCAAGTACAAGAAAAGAACCTTTCTAGTAGGCAGGTGTTTTCTTGGGTGTGAATGTTGCTGCAGTAGACAGGATTTTATTTTCAAGTGTGGGTTATAGTTTTACTCGGAGATCTTCTTTTAGGAGTACTTAGAGGTAGACTGCGTGCTGTGAAAGCTGCTGGCTCCTGATGGTGGGATCTGATCTCACAGGCTCGATTGTCGAGCTGAGCCTGAGGCCGTGTGTCTCTGCTGGGTGCTCCACATGCCCCACATGGTTAGGCTCTGGTTGGCTTTCTGGGACATCTCCTGGTGGAAAGGACCTGTGTTTTTTATCTCCCCTCTGAATGACTGGGTACCCTTGGACAAGTTATTGACCTCTCTGAACAACAGTTTTCATATGTATAGAATAAAGATTGTAGTGGAAGCACGCAGGGTCACTTTGAAGACTGAGACATTACATGTAAATTTCCTTGTGAACACTGGAACGCTGTGAAGTGCAGGTTACAACAAATGTCAAGCCCCTCACCACAGACTCGTAGGCTTAGGTCTGAATCTTGCACCTGATTGTGAAGTAGGTAGAATGAGTCTTAGCCCATTCCTACTCCTTTTGCCAAGTAACCTTTTCATCTTATGACCTTGCTTGTCTTAGAAAAGCAATTCCTCAATGTGCAAATATTCCTAATCCTCAAACATTCCTTAAATCTTTCACCAAACTCAATTGTCCTTTCTCTTATTGTCTTCTTTCCCTAAATCTGCACTTGTGCTTAGCCATGTATGAGTAGACTGGATCATAATACCTATCTTTGCACTGGTGAATAATGAGCATCCTTCTTAAGTATATTTGCCTTATTTTATGAATGTGAAAACTATTTTTGACAAATGAATGCATTTCAAATGGTGAACTATTACGTAACTGAAACTGTGATAGGGAAAGGAGAGGCCTTTTCTGGTGTCCTTACGGACCATATCATCTGGATGACACTTCTCTGACCAGTGTCTTGTTAATGAATTAATTGTTTGGTGCTGGAGATTTAACCCAGGGCCTTGTACATGCTAAGCAAGTGCTCTACCACTGAGCTATATTCCTAGCCATATTTATATCCAACACATTTTATATGGAATTTGAGTTGGGTAGCAAGTAGTTACTAGAATAAAATGCTAAAATATTAAGAAATAATACAAAGTAAGAATAAGGGTAAATATAAACTAAATGAAATGTCAAGAACAGGGAAAACTGAATACAAGTATGCAGGCTACAGGATGTAGCATATTTACTGCAGGTGGGCCCTGTGGTCTGGCTGTGAGCTTCCTGGAAGGCATCTAGAAAAAGGAAATGCAATCTAGTCATGAGAGAAAGAAATACATACATCAGTTTCTATGGAAGGTGAAGATCTCTCAGTTCTTTACTTCAACTTGGTGCTACACCAGAAAATAGTCATCTCAGTCTCAATAATATCTCACAGCAAAAGCAGGATTTTAGCCTATTTCTTGGTTAAAGCAGAGGACTTCTAGAACCTCCTATTAGTGGCAGCCTGGTAGGTGGTCAATTTGGGTCAAAATGGTGTACATACTCTGCTTTCTGAGTTGACTTTGCTTGGGGACAGTGAGAACTAACTTCACTGACCACAGAGCCAAAGGACACATGATTTTTGAAGGAAACTCCAAAGAGTGCACAATGCTTTCTATTGTGCTTGGGAAAATTTAAGGAGAAGGAAACTCACCTTATCCCTGGTTTGAATTTTCTGAGTCTGACTGTCTGGGATGATTATCAGCCATTAGTGACGTGGGAGCTAACCAGACCTTAGTTTGATTTTCTGTGTAAACTTAGTCACTTTGAAAGACTGAGGGAGGAGGAGGTTGTTGGCAGTTGGAAAGAGCTTGGAAGAACTAGACTTTCTGATGGAGAACCCCTCTCCCTTGCGAGCCGGTCAGGTGTCCATGTGTGTGGTTGTCTCAACCTGCTCTGGAGTGAATGTGTGTCATCTCAGGCGCACCTTGTTACAGTTGCCTGTACCCAATGCTGAAAGAACTTTGGCCAATTGGCTCTAAGTACAGACTAGATTTCTATACATTAATTGCAGCATTTAAACATTTTTTAAGTAAGCAAAAATAAAAGAATATATTTTTTTTTTTTAGTGACCAAACTACTCTTGTTTATTTTGGAAAGCAACAAATGCAAATACTGAAAAAATTAAAAGTCCAGTAGTCTTCTTCCATGGCCTTAAAAATATTTATTTTTTTTCCTATTTGTCAAGGAGATATACTTTTATTAGACACAGTACAAAAAAAATCTTAAAGATCACAACCGATGGATTGAGAACGTAGCTTGGTGGTCGAGTGCTTGCTTAGCATGCCCGAGGTTCTGAGCTCAATCCCAGCACTGAAAAAAAAGAAAAGAAAAGAAAAGAAAAGAAGAGAAAAGAAAAGAATCACAATTGCTGTTATCTGTGATTCTGTCATCCAGTAATAATCACTATGGATGTTTTCTTCTATTTTTCTGTATTAGTATATATACTTCTAAAATTATGCATATTTTCCTGGTGCATAGCCTAGTGGGAAGATTAATATGAACATCAAGATTTATCCCAGAAGACTTTTTAAGACTTGAAAAATTTGTATTTAGAAGGAATATACCAGATAAACGATTTGGAAAAAGATGGAGAGATAAAGGTGATAAAATGAAATGGGCAGAGGAGGGGAAAGTGAGGACAAAGAAACCAATACTGGGTATGTGTCAACTTTGGGACAGGGACAGCACAGGGAGTTTTACCCTACATACTGTGACTTCTAGAATCCCGAGAGGTAGGCAGTGGAGTCAACACTCTGAGGAATAGGAGTTCAGGTTGAGGAGTCAGACAAACCTGAATTCACATCTGGGCCTTATTTATTTATTTACTTATTTACTTATTGGTACTAGGGATTAAACCCAGGCGGGCTTAACTACTGAGCCACATTCCCAGACATTTTTAAATATTTATTTAGAGACAGGGTTTCACTGAGTTGTTTAGTGCCTCAGTAAGTTGCTGAGGCTGGCTTTGCACTCGAAATCCTCCTGCCTCAGCCTCCCACCCAGTTTAGCCTTTACTTTTTACTAGCGTAGGGCCTCCTTTTCCCCTGTAAGTGCCATAAAAATCTTCTTTCGTATAGTTATTATAAAGACTTAAAGATTTAATGTATGGACTGCTTTTATGCCTGGCTTCTGGGAGCTCTTCTCACAAATGGAAGCTCTTATTCTGAAAGGAGTAAACTGAGTCTGAGATGGCAGTGCACCTAAGATCCCACAGCTGGTGTGTGGTAAAGTCAGGATTTGAACATCCATATGTTGGACTTTGGAACTTGTATCTCAATATTGTATTAGGTTCATGGTTAAGAAAAAAGATTGTTTCCCCAGTAGTCCAATATATTTCATTTCTTCTATATCAGATGTCTATGGAAGTGGATGCTAGTGCTTTGGAATTCATACTGGCTCTTTGGGGGCATCATCAAGAAGAGAAAGGCATACTGCTCTGTTTGGATATAAAACATGCCTCCCTTTCTGTGGTGGTATGTACAGCTGGTGGCATCTGCTGCTAATAACTGAGGAAGGGTTAATGTGTGTGTTTGTTTTTGCCCAGGAAAATGGCAATGAATTTCATGCTTAGGGGTGCTGACTACTATTTAGCAATGAGGCTTTTTTCCACTAGATTAGGAAACAGATGTTTTCTGGTTCATTGAGGAGTTTTAAAGGATGGGAATACTTAAGAGTTATTTTCCAGGGCTGTTGACCTCAATTCTTGGATTATGATCACTCTGGCTGGGATCCAGAGCTCCAGAGCTTTTAATCTGTAGAAACTCTTTTGTGTATTTATTTTGCTAGACTCAATGTGACCTTTTAAATCCTTAATTTACGGAGGCATAGTTTAGATCCAGAACTGGGATTTTTTTTTCTCTTTCAGGTCTAAATAACTGATGTATCAATATCCTTGCCTGGTAAACTGCCTTGGCATCAGTCTTGGGATCAGTTCAGTTGGAATTTCTGAACTCTCAGGTGTTCCCACCTTCTTTTCAAAGGTGACATTTTGAAACAACAAAAGTAGAATTGACATTGTCCAGAACTCACTGGATTTATTCTTTTAGTGAGGATGGGAGAAGTCATGCTTCAGTAACACTCACCCACCCAAATATCAGTGGCTCAATACATTTTTATTCTTGTTCATGTTCCATGAGAGGCTGTGGAGGCAAGCTTCTCATCATGGTCAGACAGTGACCCAGATGATGCAGGCTTCATCTTTCATGCTCCTACAACCACCTTAGTAGTGGAAATAAAGTGTGGTAGATCCCTCACTAATTAAAGTTTCATTGGCTAAAAAAAGTCACATGGTCAAGACCTACTTTAAATGGAGCCAGAAAGTACAGTTAAATCATGTACATGGGAGGAAAGGAGAATCAGAATACATGGGTACAGCCCTAATGACCATCATGGCCCCTGGGTACCAGACACTGTATTAGGTACCTCACCCTCACTCTGTTATGCACAGGTTCCTATTCCCATATTATATATGATAAAAAAACAAAAACAGACTCAGAGAGGTATGATGAATTACCCATGGACAAACAGGTTTGTGATTGAAATCTGGTCTAATATTAAAGTGTATAAATTTTCCTTTCTGTTATCCTGCTTTTGACAGCATAGGTTTTTATCTTCTTCCCCAACTGGGCACTTTTCTTGGATAGTGTTGCGGTCAGTTAATCATCTTCCTGTGCCCTCTGTATGTTGAAAACTGCACTGGGAGATAACAATTGCTGATGGCCCCATAGGGGTGGTTCAGCTGAGAGTTCATGCATTGAATCAAGTCTCCAGGAATATGGAGAGTGTGGAGGTCAGGGGAGGCTAAAGAGCAACTGCAGGTCCTTTGGGGCCATCCTGAAGTGGCAAATACCCTCCTTGGTCATTAGACTCCAGGGACCACCACATGCCTGTTATACTCAGTGCTGACAGACTGATTACGTTTACATTTCCACAAGGAGCTTTGTGTTTTGTTAATTTAAATGACAGTTTGGTGGAATAATATTTAGCATACAGATGAAGTGCTGTCCTCACCTTTGAAGTGACCCAGGTTTGTGGCCAGTGGCTATAAAGAAGGTGGGCTTGGTCTCTTCTGCTGGTAGAGACAAGAGCATTCTCTTGGGTAGCCAGTCTATGACAAGAAACCTCTTGATGCCCAAGATCACCTTATCTGATTTTTGTAATGGCAGTTGTCAGGGAGATACTGCCACTAAGGTGGAAGTGTACGGTTTTGGGACCTTGAGATGAATCTTGAAAAGCAATTCCCTATTTGAGAAAAACAAACCCATTATAAATTATAATGAAATAAATTAGAAATTGCAGATTAGTGTCTCCTCTCTGGTCTTCCTACTGATTTCTCCATATTTCATATGTACTGCTGCTAGTATTATTTGTTTACATGCTAATGACATACTGTCACTTGCTGGCTGATCACCCTCTGATGGTTTCTCATGCCCACAGGGTAAATTGAAGCCCTTATGGAGTCGTATGTAGCTCTTCCTGTCTTGTCTGTATCTACTGATAAAACAATCATAATATATGTCAAGATGTGTAGAGGAAGTTTCTGTTCAAGAAAGGAGCCATTTTCAACTGCCCACTAAAAAAATATACAAGAATTTCTTCTAGAAGGGGTTTTGTCTTTCTTTCCAAATTAACATTGTGCTGTGAAAGAAGCTAACTTTAAGAGGCAGTGGATGTGGAATGGTCACATTATGGAGAAGGTGCTTTGGTGTTTTATAACCATCTGGTTGCTGTAACCAACACAGGTTGAAATGTCTGCTCTGATCCATCATAAGCCAAAGGTAGGCTTCTCAGAACAGAGTAGAGCTGAGGAAGAAATGTCCCATGTGGTCACCAAGAAAAGAGGATCTAGATCTAGTTACAATAGGGCTCTTCCCTTGGCTACTGGTTATGGGTTAATACCATGTCCTTAGCAAGAGGAATTGAAAACTAATATCATAAGCCTCTTTGGAGCCTTATGGATGTAGTCAGTTTATGGACATTAAATGTTTTGTGACATTCATGGCCTAAACTATATTTCTCCATGTTTTTCAAGTTTTAAGTCAAAGATAATTATTATGTATAATTTTTATATATGTACATATGTATATGTGTATATGTATATATACATACACACACACACGTGTATATATCTGCAGGTGTAGCTTTCACATAAAAGGTTAGGATTTGCAGATGTCTCCCTCCCATGAGTTTCTTTGTCTAGAGAGACCTGTTGCTGCCATTCCTTGTGTGGGAGAAGGCTACACTGAGGCTCAGCTCAGGCAGGAACTACTTCTGATGGGCCTCTCAACTGTGGGACCCAAGGACACTCAAAACTAGAAAGGGTTACCCCTGGTAAGATTGTTCACCCTACTTCAGGGCCTATGTCCTTGGTCATCCCTGAGCATACAAGTCCACATGTGTGTGTAGAAGGCACTCAGTGTCCTCTGAGACACACAGACAGGCAGATGGAAACTACCCATGACTTTCTAAATAGCCATGTTCAAGATTCATTCAGGATATCATCTGTGAGTGACAAGCATGATTTTTTTTCCCAAATAGTTGATGAGTATTTCAATTTAAAATATGGAATTCACAGATCAATTTCTCTGAAGTAATGCTATATGCACTAAACTACCCCATACTTGGAGACTTGCTTTGGGAAATGCATCTTCCCTCCTCTTCTTTTCTCTCCATTTCTCCCCCCTCTCTCTTCCCCTTCCCTATGCCCTCCCTATCCTTCTTTCTTTTTTTGGAAAATCCCAAAAGGTGTTACTTTGAGTCAGATCTTTTCTTGGTATGTTTAATAGTAATTTAGCAGAAAATTTTAGCCTTTTACTGGCACTTCCAGCCTCACTGGGAGTCTGCTTATAGCACCAGAACAGCCAGTGTGTGGGAGGTGAGGCTGAGTGTGGAGGCTAATTCTGCAAAACTAAGTGTGTTTCCCACACATGCCCTTGCATGCCCTCGTCTCTTTGTTTTATCCCACGCTGGCTTTTGTGCTCTTGAGGATACCCACTGCTTCATTCACTTAGCTTTGCTCGGGCCATCACCAGTAACATACCCATTCTTTTAGAATGGCAAATCTGATACAAACTTCAAGCCTAATAGCAAAAATGAAATAGTGTACTGGACCTAGGAAGATCCAAGTGTGACTTGCCTCTTTCTATGTATTGTGTTCTACCTCTATGGCAGACCCAGGTCTGTGTGTCTCTTTAAACAGTGAGTCTTGGCCTGATCAGAGGATGGTGGGGTCCCTGTAGGAGGAGCTGTTTGGTGTTGGCTGGAGGAGGAACCACTGGGATTGTGGTCAGAGGTAATGACAACTGTGAGCCCAGTGGAAACTCCTGAGCATCAAGGTATTTTTTTTTTTTTTTTTTTTTTGCGGTGCTGGGGATTGAACCCAGGGCCTTGTGCTTGCGAGGCAGGCACTCTACCAACTGAGCTACATCCCCAATCCCGCATCATAGTATTTTTGAAATAATTGTCAAGCTCAGATTTTAGTGGCAGAAAACTGAGTAGGCACTTGTTTCCAGGACAGGGAGATGTCCATGGGTCAGATGCTAAAGAATGTCTCAATGTATGATTTTCAATAAATTAAAGTATGACTCTCATAGAAATATACAGTGGGGCATGTGTCCAAGATTTACTCAGCCCATTAATGAGGGAACTAGCAGGATGGCAAAGCTGGTTCAAAGGTTAGTATGGGAAGTATATATGGTCAGTGAAACATAATAATGACAGCACAAGATTTACTGAGATCCAACAGGGATAGAAAATGGTGAGGTGAGAACACTGCAAACTTTGGGTTATTTCTTGTAGGGGACAGAAATTATTTGCACCTTATCACTCTTCTGTGAGTTAATATCTAATGATATAGTATGAACCCTAAAGAATAATAAATATTAACTTGAGCCAAGTTATGATCCCTAAAACATCAGGTGTCCCTTATGTAGCTTTGTTAGACAATGTTCTATGTGACCTCAAAAGAGCATCTAGTCATATTTTTTGCCTTATTTCCAAATTTTGGATATTTTTTCTTGATAATACATGACGGAACCATTGCAGAAGGGTGTCCTGTGGTCAATATCCGAACAGGCTTCCAATTTCTTGGTTGTTATTTATTCTGAATGGTTAGCTATTTCATGGGCTCCTATAGCTTCTGGATTGTCTCTGTTTGCTTCATCCTTCTTTTTTTCCATTGTGGTATGTTGTGACTATTTTCAGGGATGCTGGCTGCTAGGTAAACCATCTGTATTGATATTCTTTTTCTGTCTGGCTCTCTAGTTTTATTTTTCTCCCTCTTGCTTCAGGTTGGAAAACTTCAGCCACAGAATAAAAATGTATATCTTTAAATGGCATGGCTATTTTGGGGAGGGCATAATTTAAAAACAAAACTGTGTTTTTAGTCTAGGTCCAGGACAGAGTTTTAAGTGAATCTTGTAAAGTAACTGGTTTCCATATAGGAAATGACCATTTTATGTTTAAGATTATAAGCAGTAACATTTTTTTATTTTTGAATTTAAAAATTCAGTTTATCTTTTCATTGCCTCTTGAAACAAGAACTTCTTTGCTAATACGTTGATTCCCTTGAACATACACAGGCACAACCCTCCCCATCTTGTTAATTTAGATTTCACTAAAGGAAACTGTGTGATTAATTCAGACACACTAGGTTCTTATTTAGCAAAAAGCTAAATATAGTGAAGCCCCTGGAGTCCTTTGTAATTCCTGCTGTGCAGACAGTTTCGCATGTCAATTACTTTATTTAATTATGTTTCAGGAGCTGTGATCTGACCCCTAGTATGACAGAATGACAAACAGTTTTCATGGATTTCCATGGTCATTTCTTACTTTTGGAATTACTTAATCTCAAGGAGATGCTGCAGATCCAGTGACTGAGATCAGAATTTTAGAAGAGGGATTGTAGGAGCAGAGACAGAGTGAGCTAGAGTCAGTGAGGTGAGGACCTTGGAGGAGAAGTCAGTGTGTGCCTGGCTGCCAGAGAGGCATTGGTGCACCTGGAATTCCTTGCATCTGATTCCTGAATACATCTGTATTCCAGGCTCTCTTTTCCTAATAATTAGTTTCAGGGGATTTAACTTTTGTCTTAGGCCAAGTTCTAAGGTTCTGGAGATTTTCAGGTGTCATAGCCTGGGTCAGTTTCTTTATGTTATGATCTGAGGATCGCATCAGAGTCACTGGGGCAGAGGTTTGTTAAAATAATGTAGATGGATGGTTTCCCCCTCAGATTTACTGGATCAGAATCTGAGAATGGATGAAGGAATCTCCACTTTAAAGCCTTTCAGGCCATTTTTAAAAATTTGTGAATCACCAAAATGATGTTTATGATAATTCTGCACTGCTCTCTGTCCCCAAACAATACCACACAGCACACTCTTTTATTGAAATCATCTTGATTTTTTGTTAAGCTATGTAGATTTAAATAATTCATACCAAGGATTATATGACTGAAAGACAGTGTTCCTGGGTATTTGAGATATGGGGGAAAATGGTGTGACCTCATGACTCCCCAGTGAGACATAGGGAACTTTTTGATCCAAACCCCTGAGTCTCCCTGCAGCACTGGCTTACTGGTTAGCAGTGGCTTTAGACCTCACTTTGAAGAGGCACCAACTTGTAAGCAGGCTACTTGATGAGAGTCTCCCTTTTGCAAACCAGATTGGACAAGAGGCTTTTCTGGGTGGCCCTGGGTATTCGCATTCAGAAGTACACTGAACACTGTGCATTGACTAGGAGGAAATAGAACGATGTCCTTGTGGGGAGCAGGATTGCTCCAACATCTACACATGTGGCTGCAGAACTGGGAAGCACTGCATGAGGAGCATCAAATAAGGATTCAGATATTAGCATCCTGTGTTAATTACAGTTGCCTCTTTGAAGGAAAAGCTCTGGATTCTTGATGTTATAACGCATTTCCCCCATCCCCATGCTCTTCATTGGAAACCACAAGAATCTCTAGGCTTTAAGTGTAGACATTGGGAAAGAACTGTTGATTAGCATAGCTTGTGTCTTCTTAGGTATGAACAAGTTTACTTTAAAAAAATTATTAAAATGACTTAATAATCCAGAAACCCCACTGTTCTACTGCCAGGTAAGCAGGAAGGGACATTTGAGTGGAGGTCTGTTGGGTTCATGCATACCATGGGGCAGGTGGATGCCGAGTGCTTCACATGCACCCTTTTGTTTAATGTAGGACATTTTCCTCCATTCATAGTTGAGGAAACAAAAGCTCAGAGAGACAAGTATCTTGTCCCAGGTTATACAGCCAAGAAGGCACAGGGCCAGGATACAAAATGAAGTCCTCCTGTGTCTAACACCAGTGACTGGAAGAACAGGCCAAATTGTTTTTTTCCCCCAGATCTGTGAAGACCAATGACATGACGTCCTGGAAGTGACCTCAAACTTCACCTGAGGCTCCAGTGGTGGAGAGTCCAGTGTTGGTGAAGGCATGAGAATCCCAGCCAGAAGCAATGAACGTTCACTTTCTTGTTTTGGAAGAATTTTATGTTTGTTAAAGCAAATTACTAAGCCTCATGCTTTGAGGAAAGAGATTTATGAAGTAATCTTCTGCCTCCCTGTGGATGTCTTTCAGCCTGGGAGTCCCAGACAGGGCACTTCGTTCTATCTTAGAGAGGAGGTGATAAAGGGAAAATTTGCAGAACAGTAAGGGGGTGGCTTCTGATGCAAGTCCTTAATGAATTTTCCCTGTGAGGTAGATGTGAGAGGGCAAGGTACAGTTCTGGGGAAAGGACCAATCCCTCTTCCCCTGATCTTAAGGTCTCCTAACATCTTGCTTCCCTCTTTATTGCTGAACACACAGATCTTGATGTTGTAGTTAAGGGTCACTTCCACTCATGTCCTTTATTAATACAGTGCACTAAGATAGCACCTACTGGCTTTCTTCTGCAATTTTTAAAAATAAATGTTTTTTTTAAGAATGAAAAGGAATCCTTTCATATGGAGTGTATTTATTTGATACTGAATTTGCAAACACATTTCTTCAGGCTTTGGATGAGTGATCTCTGACCTTTGTTTTGAAAGTTTAACCTGCTGGGCTCTGAAAATTCCAGAGGGCTTGGGACAGTGAGTGGCATTTTCTGTGGTGTGGTGGCGGTCTTAACTGCGGTTCGCACATAATGTCTTGGAATGTGAGTGGGCTGTTTGGGAGCATGGGCAGTCAGGCTGTGGGGAGGCAGCCACACAAAGGGCGCACAGTCACATTCCTCTCAGGCCACCGGGCTAGTCTGGTGGCTGCTTGCCATCTGGCAGTGCTCTTTGGTTTCTTCCCTAGAGGGATTCCTGGATTCCTTGGTGCATAGGTAACTCAGTGACCTGGGCAGATGCTGGTCCTGGCCTAGTGGCAAAGCCAGAGCTGCAGTGGCAGTTGATGAAGGAGGAGATTTCATTGAATTGTAACTCCAGCTCATCCTCTACAGCTACTGGATAAATTAACTAGCATCCTGGGAAGAGGTTCAGCATCAAGAAGTTAGGAGCATAGAAAGGACTCCAGTGAAGAATTTTGATTCCAACCTGGCCAGTCCTCTGTAACCCTCAGATTTGAGAATGCAGCTAAGGAAGGAAACCGGGTGAAGGGTTCAGTTAATAACTAGGATGTTCGATGCCTACTGAAGATCATCTGTGCCTGGAGCTGCTACAGGTTCCTTCTGAAGAATCCCACGTTTCTAGAATAAGGCAAAGCCCCACATTGAACTAGGAGTTCTTTCTCCACAGCGTGTTGTGCTAGCTGCTGGCAGGCAAGCATGTTTATGAGTTGGTGATCTTCTGATAAGAGCTCATTCCTGAAAGGTAAATGGAAACTTCTGACTAGAAGTCAGATCCGGTCAGGAGGTGAGAGTATGGAAAAATTAACACCAGATGCAGGCACCAAACTGGGAAAGCCAAAATTACAAGAGAGCAGCAAGATCAAGAAAGTTAAAAAGGGCATTAGAGTCAACAAATCAGTGAAAAGGGAGGGCCAAGGCAAGTGACACCTTTGACACCTTAATAGGTTCAGCAAAAACTGATACTCCTGGGAAGTAATGTAGCAAATGTTTCATTTCAGTGTTAAAGGAAAAAGAAAACAAAAACAAAAGTTAAACCACAGACTCATTTGAGATGATCACCTGTAAAATACAAAGTAAAAACTTAAAGTAGAATATTGGAAAAAAATCAGAATGAAATAGGGGAGAAAAGATTGAGCACAAATTGAGATAAATTCAAATTTTGTCCCAGAGATTTTAAGAAAACAAAGATGATCTTGGAGGGCAGAACAAGTCATCCTAACTCATATTCTTGGAAATGTACTCAAATAAATTATTCACTAGGGAATAATAAACATTTGGAAGCACATGTGGTGCTGCTTGTATTTTGCAAAACAGAGCATATATTATACCACTGTCATATTCATTTACAGCTGGGAGTCTTGTTGGGTGAAGGAAGTCGTGCTTCTAAAGTGGATGATGTTCTCAAGCATCCCTGCTGTTGGGCATTCCCAAGAGGCTACAAATGCACAATCTGGAACAAATATGCTCCTTCAGTGGGTTCATGAAGGGGCAACGGATAACCCCCAAATGAGGTGTTGCTCAGAGTAAGCTTGTAGGACATGCTTTGTTTTTTAGTGTTCCACTGTCATTTTATATAATTATCATAAGACCTCATTGTACTTGGGGTCAAAGCATCAATTCTTATTGGGGTCAGATAGGTGGTCTAAAAGAACCAGGTGCTGCAGATTGAATGTGGCCACAGAGCAGAGTGTGTAACTGGCCACAGCAGCAGTCACTTGCATTCTCTCCCAGCCAGCTGCCTGCCATGGGTACCCTGAGCCAGTGTCACCTAGTCAGGTGAGTTTTCAAGACAGGCCAGCTTTTCAGACTTTAAGTAAAATCTTCTCATTTTTATTTTTTAATTGTTTAAAAAAAATTTTTTTTTAGTTGTAAATCTTCTAATTTTTAAACACTGGCTTTGAAAGCATCAAAGGTATGGATATGGGGCCATCATTGGGCTAACTCTAGCTTTAAACTTTAAAGGAAATTACATGTGAATGTTTAATGGCTTTTTGGTGTGAAATGAAAGAAGTTTTAAGAAAAATCAACCAAGTTTGTGGATATAAGTATTTTTTCTTTTATCATGGCTATAATTTTAACAATTTAGGGAACAGAAATGCGAAAAGACTGTCAGTTTATTATATATTCCTAATCTGAAAATTTGAAATCCAAAATGCTCTGAAATCTGAAATTTTTTGAGTGCCAACATGACACTATGAATGGAATATTCCACACCATTTGCATATATTATGTATATGCAAATATTAAAATCTGAAACATTCCTGGGCCCCCAAGCATTTCAGAGAAGAGATAGTCAACCTAAAATTTTCTACTCTATCAGGCAGAGTCATCTTTGTAATCTGTGTATTTAAACAATATGACATATATTTATGTACTTATATGCATAGATAAAAACCCTTCAATATGGCACTATTACTGAATATTCAATTTTCAACAAAAGGAATTGATCCTGGTGTTTCATCTGGTGGACACAGGGCTGTGGACCAAGGGGGAAATGGCAGGAATAGGGAGATCGCTTCATTGGTTTGTAGGAAAAGATGAGGGATAAGACAGAGAAGCAAGAAGAGAGTAAGCAGAGTCTCATGAAATCAGAGATCAAATGCTTTCTTTCACATGTGGAGGTTAGAGTAAAATAAAGGAAAGAAAGGGGAGGATCGGATCTCATAGAGATAGAAAGAAGATGACTGGAGTAGAAAGAGATTGGAAGGCAGGGAAGAAGCACGAGAGAGGAGAGGAAATGTGGAATAATCACATTATGAGCATATGTAAGTATGCCACAGGGAATTTCACCTTCATGTGTAAGTAGAAAGAACCAATAAAAAATAAATAAATGAGCGGAAGGAAGATCAGTAGAGGACGGAGAATAGGAGATGGAGGAAGGGAGGGAAAATGGAGGAATGGGATTTGAAATCAAATTCTTTGCATGGATGATTTTGTCAGAATGAACCCAACTACTATATAACTATAATGTTCTAATAAAGAAGAGAGTAGTCTGGAATCTTTTGAAGATGTCTCAATCAGAGGTGTGGAGGCCAAGACTAGGGATAAGGAAATTTTAATATCAGATGAAGGGGCTTGATTAATGTACTAGGTGTTATATAATAAACAGAATTTGGTTAGTGCTTAGTGATGGGGAAAAAAGAAGTTCATGATGGTTACAAAGTGTCACATCTAAGAACGCAGCAAATTGTGGTGAGGAAAAGCAGTTGGTGAGGAAAGTTTTACATGGTGAAGGGGGTTGAATTTGGACAAGGCTTGTTGGCTTGCAGGTGAGAGGTCAAGCCTGGATGAGGCTTGACCATATCTGCTTCCCTGCACAAAGGTCAGGATTGGATCTGGTGGACTGAATGTGATCCTTTTTTTGACGATGAAAGGGTTTTATTTATTTTTTATTTTTTAAAATTAATTAACTAATTTTTAAAAATTTATTTATTTTGATTCATTGTACACAAATGGAGTACAACTGTTGTTTCTCTGGTTGTACACAAAGTAGAGTCACGCCATCTGTGCATTCATACATGTACACAGGGCAATGATGTCTGTCTCATTCTGTTGTTATCCTTGCCCCCCCGGCCCCCGCCCCCACCCCTCCCTTCCCTCTATGCTATCTATCCTTCCTCCATTCTTGCCTCCCTTCCACCCTGCATTATGCATCATTATTAACTTATGAGAGAGATCATTCGACCTTTGGATTTTTGGGATTGGCTAATCTCACTTAGCATGACAGTCTCCAACATCATCCATTTACCTGCAAATGCCATAATTTTATTCTTCTTTATGGCTAAGTAGTATTCCATTGTGTATATATACCACAGTTTCTTTATCCATTCATCTATTGAAGGACATCTAGGTTGGTTTCACAACCTAGCTGTTGTGAATTGAGCAGCTATGAACATTGATGTGGCTGCATCACTGTGGTAATCTGCTTTTAAGTCCTTTGGGTATAGGCCAAGGAGTGGGATAGCTGGGTCAAATGGTGGATCCATTCCAAGTTTTCTAAGGAATCTCCACACTGCTTTCCGGAGTGGCTGCACCAACTTGCACTCCCACCAGCAATGTATGAGTGTACCCTTTTCCCCACATCCTCGCCAACACCTGTTGTTGCCTGT
>JAJEJO010000673.1:1062489-1127030 GCA_020662805.1 Glaucomys volans | reverse complement strand
TGCTATCTATCCTTCCTCCATTCTTGCCTCCCTTCCACTCTGCATTATGCATCATTATTCACTTATGAGAGAGATCATTCGACCTTTGGATTTTTGGGATTGGCTAATCTCACTTAGCATGACAGTCTCCAACATCATCCATTTACCTGCAAATGCCATAATTTTATTCTTCTTTATGGCTAAGTAGTATTCCATTGTGTATATATACCACAGTTTCTTTATCCATTCATCTATTGAAGGACATCTAGGTTGGTTTCACAACCTAGCTGTTGTGAATTGAGCAGCTATGAACATTGATGTGGCTGCATCACTGTGGTAATCTGCTTTTAAGTCCTTTGGGTATAGGCCAAGGAGTGGGATAGCTGGGTCAAATGGTGGATCCATTCCAAGTTTTCTAAGGGATCTCCACACTGCTTTCCAGAGTGGCTGCACCAACTTGCACTCCCACCAGCAATGTATGAGTGTACCCTTTTCCCCACATCCTCGCCAACACCTGTTGTTGCCTGTATTCTTAATAAAAGACATTCTAATTCGGGTAAGATGAAATCTTAAGGTGGTTTTGATTTGCATTTCTCTTATAACTAGAGATGTTGAACATTTTTTCATAAATTGCTTGTAGATCTTCCTCTGTAAAGTGTCTGTTCATTTCCTTGGCCCATTTATCGATTGGGTTATTAGTGTTCTTGGTGAAAAGATTTTTGAGTACTTTGTAGATTCTGGAGATTAGTGCTCTATCTGAAGTGTGTGTGGCAAAGATTTTCTCCCACTCTGAAGGCTGTCTCTTCACATTGCTGATTGTTTCCTTTGCTGAGAAAAAGCTTTTTAGTTTGACTCTATCCCAATCATTGATTCCTGCTTTTATTTCTTGCGCTTTGGGAGTCATGTTAAGGAAATCTGGTCCTAGGCCAACGTGATGGAGATTTGGACATATTTTCTCTTCTATTAGGTACAGGGTCTCTGGTCTAATTCCTAGGTCCTTGATCCATATTGAGTTGAGTTTTGTACAGGGTGAGAGATATGGGTTTAGTTTCATTTTGCTGCATATGGATTTCCAGTATTCCCAGCACCATTTGTTGAAGAGGCTGTCTTTTCTCCATTGTATGTTTTTGGCTCCTTTGTCAAGTATGAGATACCTGTATTTATGTGGGTTTGTCTCTGTGTCCTCTATTCTGTACCATTGATCTACTTGTCTATTTTGGTGTCAATACCATGCTGTTTTTGTTACTATTGCTCTGTAATATAGTGGAAGGTCTGGTATTGTGATACCCCTGCTTCGCTCTTCTTGCTAAGAATTGCTTTAGCTATTCTGGGTCTCTTATTCCTCCTAATGAATTTCATGATTGCTTGCTCTATTTCTATGAGGTCCGTCATTGGGATTTTAATTGGAATTGCATTGAATTTGTATAGTGCTTTTGGTAGTATGGCCATTTTGACAATATTAATTCTGCCTATCCAAGAACATGGGAGATATTTCCATCTTCTCAGACTTTCTTTAATTTCTTTCTTTAGTGTTCTGTAGTTCTCATTGTAGAGGTCTTTCACCTCTTTTGTTAGATTGATTCCCAAGTATTTTATTTTTTTTGAGGCTATTGTGAATGGTATAGTTTTCCTAATTCTCTCTCAGAGGATGCATCACTTACGAATAAAAATGCATTTGATTTATGAGCATTAATTTTATATCCTGCTACTTTACTGAATTCATTTATGAGTTCCAGAAGTTCTGTGGTGGAATTTTTAGGGTCTTCTAAATAGAGAATCATGTCATCAGCAAATAGGGATAGTTTGAGCTCTTCCTATTTGTATTCCTCTAATTTCTTTGGTCTGTCTAATTGCTCTGGCTAGAGTTTCAAGGATGATGTTGAATAGAAGTGGAGAAAGAGGGCATCTCTGCCTTGTTCCAGTTCTCAGGGGGAATGCTTTCAATTTTTCTCCATTTAAAATGATGTTAGCTGTGGGCTTAGCATAGACAGCCTTTACAATGTTAAGGAATGTTCCTACTGTCCCTATTTTTTCTAGCGTTTTGAGCATGAAGGGGTGCTGTATTTTATCAAATGCTTTTTCTGCATCTATTGAAATAATCATGTGGTTCTTGACTTTAAGTCTGTTTATGTGGTAAATTACATTGATTGATTTCCGGATGTTGAACCAACCTTGCATCCCTGGGATGAAACCCACTTGATCATGGTGCACTATCTTTTTAATATGCTTTTCTATACAATTTGCTAAAATTTTGTTAAGAATTTTTGCATCTATGTTCATTAGGAATATTGGTCTGAAATTTTCTTTCTTCCATGTGTCTTTCTCTGGTTTTGGTATCAGGGTGATATTAGCTTCATAGAATGAGTTTGGAAGGCTTCCCTCCTCCTCTATTTTATGAAATACTTTGAGGAGTATTGGAATGAACTCTTCTTTGAAGGTCTTGTAGAACTCAGCTGTGAATCCATCTGGTCCTGGGCTTTTCTTTGTTGGTAGGCTTTTGATAACTTCTTCTATTTCATTGCTTGAAATTGATCTATTTAAGTTGTGTATATCCTCCAGATTCAGTTTGGGTGGCTCATATGCCTCTAGGAACCTGTTGATGTCTTCCAGGTTTTCTATTTTGTTGGAGTATAAATTTTCAAAATAGCTTCTGATTATGTTTTGTAGTTCATTAGAGTCTGTTGTGATATTTCCTTTTTCATCACGAATTTTAGTAATTTGAGTTTTCTCTCTCCTTCTCATTGTTAGTGTGGCTAAGGGTTTATCAATTTTGTTTCTTTTTTCAAAGAACCAACTTTTTGTTTTGTCAATTTTTTGAATTTTCTTTTGTTTCAATTTCATTGATTTCCGCTCTGATTTTAATTATTTCCTGTCTTCTTCTTTTGGTGATGTACTGTTCTTCTTTTTCTAGGGCTTTAAGTTGTAATGTGAGGTCATTTATTTGTTTACTTTTCATTCTTTTATTGAATGTGCTCCATGCAATGAATTTTCCTCTTAGCACTGCTTTCATAGTATCCCAGAGATTTTGATATGTTGTATCATTGTTCTCATTGATCTCTAAGAATTTTTTTATTCCCCCCCTGATGTCTTCTGTTATCCATGCATCCTTCAATAGCATATTATTTAATCTCCAGGTGTTAGAGTAGTTTTTGTTTTTTATTTTATCATTGATTTCTAATTTCATTCCATTGTGGTCTGATAGAATACAAGGTAGTATATCTATCTTTGTACTTGCTGAGAGTAGCTTTGTGGCATAACATATGGTCTATTTTAGAAAAGGACCCATGTGCTGCTGAGAAGTAAGTATATTCACTTCTTGATGGATGAAATATTCTATATATGTCTGCTAAGTCTAAATTAGTGATTGTGTTATTGAGTTCTATAGTTTCTTTGTTCAGTTTTTGCTTGGAAGATCTGTCCATGGTGAGAGGGGTGTGTTAAAGTCACCCAGTATTATTGTGTTGTGGTCTATTTGGTTCCTGGAGTTGAGAAGGATTTGATTGACATAAATGGATGCGCCGTTGTATAGGGCATAATTATGATTTTTATGTCTTGATGATGTATGCTTCCCTTAAGGAGAATGAAATGTCCTTCACTATCCCATCTAACTTATTTTGGCTTGAAGTCCACTTTATCTGATGTGAGGATGGAAACCCCTGCTTTTTTACTGAGTCCATGTGCATGGTATGTTTTTCCCCATCCTTTTACCTTTAGTCTGTGGGCATCTTTTTCTATGAGATGCATCTCTTGGAGGCAGCATATTGTTGGGTCTTTCTTTTTAATCTAATCTGCCAGTCTGTGTCTTTTGATTGATGAGTTCAGGCCATTAACATTCAGGGTTATTGTTGAGATATGATTTGTATTCTCAATCATTATGGCTTATTTTTGGTTTTTAACTTGACTTGGTTTCTCCTTTATTTGGCTATTCCTTTAGGGTAGTTCCTCCCTATGCTGGTTTACATTGTTTATCTTCATTTCTTCCTCATGGAATATTTTGCTGAGAATGTTCTGTAGTGCTGGCTTTCTATTTGTAAATTCTTTTAGCTTTTGTTTATCATGGAAGGATTTTATTTCATCTTCAAATTTGAAGGTGAGTTTTGCTGGGTATAAGATTCTTGGTTGGCATCTATTTTCTTTCAGGGCTTGGAATACATTATTCTAGGCCCTTCTTGCTTTTAGGGTCTGTGTTGAGAAATCTGCTGATAACCCTATTGGTTTCCCCCTGAATGTAATCTGATTTTTTTCTCTCGCAGCCTTTAAAATTCTATGTTTTGCATGTTAGTTACTTTCATTTTAATATTCCTTGGTGTTGACCTGTTGTAGTTTTGTACATTTGGTGTCCTGTAAGCCTCTTATATTTGATTTTCCATTTCATTCTTCAGATGTGGGAAATTTTCTGACATTATTTCATTGAATAGATTATTCATTCCTTTGGTTTGTATCTCTGTGCCTTCCTCAATCCCAGTAATTCTTAAATTTGGTCTTTTCATGATATCCCTTAATTCTTGTAGGCTTTGTTCATGAATTCTTACCATCTTCTCTGGTCAACTTTGTTTTCACGATTAAATATTTTGTCTTCAATGTCTGATGTTCTATTCTCCAGGTGATCTAGCCTGCTGCTTATGCTTTCTATTGAGTTTTTAATTTGGTTTATTGTTTCCTTTATTTCAAGGATTTCTGTTTGGTTTGTTTTCAACATCTCTATCTCTTTATTGAAATGATCTTCAGCTTTCTGCATCTGTTCTTTAAACTGTTGATTGGTGTGATCATTCATTTCCTGCTTTTTCTCTCTCATCTCATCATTTGCTTCTCTGATCATTTTAACTATGTACATTCTGAACTCCCTTTCTGACATTTCTTTTACCATGTTACCACTGGATTCTGTTGATGAAGTTTCTAGGTTTGTTTGAGACACTTTCTTCCCGTCTTCTCATGTTGTTCATGTATCTTCCCTTCTATCTGTGAGAATCTGAGGTATAGCAGCTTTGCCCCTAAAACAAGTGGTGTCCCTGCAGGTTTCCAATTTCTCACCTCCTAGTCTTCAGTAGCACTAGACCTGCGGGCTGGGGCCAGGCTGGAGTAAGACTTGGCCTCTGGGCTTGGCCTCGAAACGTGGGAGCCTCAAGTGTGCACTCTGTGCTTGCTTCCCCCACGCTGAAGGCTCCCACTTCTACACTGTGCCTGCCGCCACCTCAGAGGTCTCACGGGAGCACTCTGGGCCTAGGTCTGGGAACTCTCACCCATCTGCGCTAGGCTGAGCCTGATGTCTGTCTCTGTGTCTGCCTCCCTGGACCTGGAATTTTCGCGGGACTTGGCTGAGCTGAACACAAGCCTCAGGGCTGAGCCCCCTGGAAAGGACGACCCAAGTGTCCTCTCCTCAGTGACCACTTCCTGCACTGAAGACTCTCGCTCCCGGGCTGTGCTGGCAGCCCCTGTGGAGGACCCATGAGAGTGCTCTGGGCCAACCTCCTGAGTGGGGAACTCTTAGCCCTCTGCGAGCTGGGCTGCGCCTGATGTCTGTAGCTGGGTCCACCTCCCTGAATGCGATCCTTGAGCAAATGACAGACGGGAGACAAAAATCCTGAACCAGGAAAAAAAGTAAGTGGCTGAATAGAGTTTGAGAAAGAGAAGCATTTTAACAAGTGAAGGACTATGAGCTCTCTCCCACTTTGTACCTGGCATCTTCTTGGCAGAAGTCTTATGGAGGCCCAGTAAGATGCATGGTTGTTCCAAATTTATGGATGAGAAAACAGGCTTTAACCATGAGAGGTTGGCAAGGATGTAGAACAGTGAGGCAGGTGGTGGGGCTTTTCCCAGAAGGTAAGTTGGTGAAGGGAGTAGCGGAGAAAGAGAGTTCAGTGCTTGTGGGTACCTCAGAATAAAAGCAAAGGGCATGTTTAAGGATGTCATGGGGAACACTTTTGTTAGCAGAGAGGAAGGATCAAAGGATGAGGGAGACAAAGAAGATCAAAGCTCATGATGGAGTAAATAATTGATGGGGCTGAGTTGCCAAGCAGGAGGCGAGAGATGGGATCAAGAAGGCTCTTCCTAGTGACAGGAGCCTGAAAGGAAGCTTTAATGCACAGAATACCTGAGCCCCAAGCAATGGCGAAACATTGCAGTGGGGAAGCTACAGATCTTGTCTCTGGCCTCTTCCTCACTGTCTCTCTGCTTCCCAGCCACTGTGAGGTGAGCAGTTTTGCTCCACTTGGCCCTTTCACCATGACGTACTGTCTCATTATAGGCCCAGAAACAATGAATGGCATCAGTCGACCATGGACTGAAACCTCTGAAACTGTGAACCAAAATAAATATTTGTTCCTCTAGGTTGCTTTTCTCAGGTATTTTGTTACAGTGATAAAAAACTGACTAGCACATTTTTCTACAGGGGCGGTGCTCATTTATACTCCTATCAGCAGTCTACAAGAGTTTTTAGTTTCTTTGGTTCCCATCAACCCTTGGAAATGTCAAACTTTAAACTTCAGAATGTTTGCCAATCTTGCTGGTAGGGAATGGGATCTTGTTATTTTAAATTAGCATATTCTTGATTATTGATTGTTTGAACATCTTTTCAGTCTTCCTGGCCTTTTGAGTTTTGTCTTGTATGAAGTGTCTATTCATGCTTTTTGACTTTTTTTTTTCCCTAGACTCATCTGTTTAAAAAGTATAAAGTATTGAGTTATAAATACATACACACTTACATATACACACCCTAGTGCAAGTTTATTGCCGTACCTAATAGTTACCTGTACATAACAGGTATTGAATAATGAATATCGAATTAGCACATCATGTATTACATCATGTATCATGTATTACATCATGTATTAAATTTCTAGATCAGGTACAAAGCAAGTCTGTTTTTATATTCTGCCGTAAGGGATGTGTGACCTGGGCAATCTCTCTAAAGATTTCATTCAGTGAAGTCAGTGTCTTCTGACCTCTTGGATTATTGTGATGGGAGGTAGGGGCACTCTGAACCACTTACAGTGATAGGAGCTGTGTGTCCCCATCAGGTATCCTGATATGTGAGATCATTCTGGCTGCTTTCCAAGCCTCTAATCCCCAGGCCACTCCCCTGGGTTGCTGATTCCACAGATTGCACTGGGAATAAGAATTTAGAGCTAAGTTTCCTTCAAGTGTTCAAGTCCATGCCAGATAACACTTGGTTCCCTCCACAACCTGCAGCTGGTCTGAGTCACCTGATTGTCTTGGTGTCCCACTGCCAACTACAGTGACGTGTTTCAGTGTTGTGGCTCAAAAGGCTCTATCTGGTCTTCTTCCACTCACTTCCAGAGCTTTTTCTTTAACTACCTCATGCCTGTTCTGTGCTTTAAGCCTATGGGTCTATGCATTCTGAGACTGTGTGACCAGCTCTCCCACACAAGTTGTTTTGCTTCTGCTGTTTTACCTCTGCTTCTTATGTCTTACCTCTACTTCTCTCTCTTTCTGGATAACTCATCCTTATCCATTAAGTCTGGTTTCCCCAAGCTTTTGTGTACACACAAATAACCCACAGACCTTACTAAAACAGAGATTCTGATTCAGCTGGTCTGGGTTGGGCCTGAGATTCTGCATTTCTTAGCAAGCTCCCAGATAATGCAGGGTGCTATTAAGTTGGAAGACCACACGCTGAGTTGGAAGATTATAAGATGCAGCTTGTGTGTCACCTGCTTCTCTTCTGTTCTCTCAGTACCTGGGCTGACTGCTGCCACCCTTCTTGCACTGTATTATGACTTCTTTGTTTTTGAGTTTCTTGAGGGCAGGAATATTACCTGCAATACCTTTATTTACATTTGCAGTGACAGCATATAGGATGCACTCAACAAATGTTTGATGAACAGGCAAATGATTCAAGCAATTCAGGCAGATATTTGTCTGGTGATTCTTAGCTGTTTGTGACTGTTTCCCTATTGAGGCCAGTGACTCGTTGCATTTCCAGATGGTGCCCTCTGGCCTGAAGACTTGGCTCCACTTTCTACAATGCAGTAGACCTTGCCAGGGGAGGAGCATGTGAGTGGGTGGCTAGCTTTGGCTTTGGAAGAATTTAACTTCTTTGTGTCTAATTTAGGTCAAGATTAGAAGATTTAAAATTAGCCCCAAAGTCTGAATTTTCTTTGGATCATTTGCTTACACTTACGAGTACATGTACATATGTCTCTTATGGATTAAACTGTTGAATTAAACCCTTCCCCTTGTAACCTCATCCTGTACAGAGGTTCCAGAATATTCTTTCTAAAATGCAAAATTGGATTATGCCACTCATTTGGTGGTTCCCTCTCTTTTCAGGAAAAATCCGACACCCTCCCAAAGTTTATGAATAGAGCACCTGATAGTCAGGTTTGACTGACCAGTTTCCCTCTTCCTCTGTGAGTTCTCCTTTCACTCTCAACAGTCAGAATGGTGAGGGATATGATGACCTTGCTCCTGAGACCCTTCAGCTACTGGTCCTGGTCTCTTCCCACTGTGTCACACTTTACTTTTCAGCTAAGTTGCTTAGTTGTGAGACCATATTGACTCCAGTTGTCAGGTTGTAGGCTTCCTGCTCTGGCTGCTCATTCTCACGAGAGATAGCTTGTTAGCAGCTCACTCTTGGATCTATGAACTAGGATATCTGTCTATTTTAACCTGGGATTGCTGCATGTACATCCTGTGAAAACCAGCAAGATTCACTAATGAATACATTGGTTTATGTTTTCCCTCAGGACTTTTAGCAGAAATCTCTTAATTATTGGGTTAATCTTTCCATGGACCAATGGGTTTGAGACATTCTTGTAGGTGAGCAAGCAGTAGCTAGATGGGAGAAGAGGTTACCAGTCTGTAGAACTTACTCTGCTGACAGGGTATAGTTTCCATCCTTTCATCTACTGTAAACTTGTTTATCAGTGCTGATTGGAGCAATATCCCAGGACAATAAAAGAATATTAGTTGCAAAGCAAAATAGACTTGGGTGAACCCCAGTTTCTTCATTACTCTAAGAGTTAGTATTCACATCTATAAAAGGGAAAATAACAAGACCTTCTTTGTGTGGATAGTTATGCTGATTAATAATCTAGAACTGTTGAGTTACGTACCCCGCAGGTACATAACTCTCCTTGTTTTAAAGACTAAACCAATTGAGGCATTTATTTATTTACTTGGACATAGTGACAGTACAACAAATACATTATTTGGTATTTATTTTTGGCATTGTTTTTCTGTCATGATGCAACATTCTGTTTTTAAGATGGGATAGCTGCTTTCTTCCCCCTTTCATTACTCTGAATGTATTTTATTAATGCAGCCATGTTGAATTTCTGCATTGGCCTATTCCTTTTTGAGATGCTACTATATGAGGGATATAAAAGGACCGCTCTTATCTTCTGAAAACACAGCAGCTTGAACTACATGGGGCCAGGCTTTCTGTTAAGGAAACCTCAATTAGAGGTAGCGTAATGTAGCAAATAGATTTCAGTGTTCTGTATGTTTTGCTGTGAGACCTGGTATTTTTGAAAACTACATGGAATAAAAGTAGAAAGGTAGGAAAGACAAGAGGATTTAGCAAGTTCTATATTGTATGAAGTTCATTGTTCTGTAGAACTAAAATTTGAATGTAAAAGATAGGTTGGAGCAGGAGAAACATTTGCCATTCAGCTCTAGGCCAGCATTTAATAGGGTTTCTGTGAGTCCTCTCAAATTTTTCAGTGTGAGGAACATCAGCATCACCAGAAGCTTGTTAGAAATGCAGTCTCAGGTTCCTCTTTAGAGCACTCGATCAGAAGTTGCAGTTTAACAAACTCTTCAAGGGATCTGAATGCACATTAAGGTTCGAGAAACTGCTCTTGACAAACACTATTCAATAGCAATCTTGTTCCGTCCTGCTCCATCATGCCTTGGATATGAATCATCAGTCCCATGTATCCACTCTGTATATGCTACCCATCCATTAATCACTTAATAGTTGTCTTGGTTATCTGATCTACTGTTGTGGTATTGCAGTAGTTGTGTTCAAGTAACCTTTATTTTACTTAATAATAGCCCTGAAATGCAAGAATAATGATGCTGGAAATTTACATAATGAGAAGTTGCTAGATTGCTAAGATTTACAGTACTATAAGATGGATAGAGAGAGAGAGAGAGAGAGAGAGAGAGAGAGAGAATACATTTATATAACCTTTCTTAGAGAACATTGTCAAAATCATTTTATTTTATTGTTAGCTGTTGTTAATCTCTTACTGTGTCTAATTTATATATTAAACTTTAAATTTTAGGATGAATAAGAATGTATGGGAAAATAGGATCTAAATCTATATCTGCATCTATATGTAGGTTCAGTACTATCTGTGGTTTCAGGCATTCACTGGGGCACTTGGAACATATTCCCTACTGATAAGGGGAACTATTGGATTTCTATTATTTTACAAATCCCTGAGGATTAGAAGACATATTTCTCTATTTTGTTCTACCTACAGTGTATCTGGCTTACAAAATATATACATTGATGCTTTTTTTTTATTTACTTATTGATTCATTAAACACAAATGGAGTACAGCTATTGTTTCAATGGTTGTACACAAAGTAGAGTCACACCCATTGATGCTTTTTTATTGGCTTTATTTCTCCTTTGATTTTATTCTTCACCCATACAAACTATAGTTCAGATAATTTAAATTACAGTCCCCTGAAGAGGTTTTGGGAAACTTTTGTTTTATACCTTTGCTCAAGAACTAGTGCCCTGGCCTCAGGGCTTCAACTGGGGGTGTCTACTACATAAATATCATTTTTATTACTGTGATGATTTTAGCAGATCCTGTAACTTTAAGAGGACTGTTTTTCTGTGTCTCCATGCTGATTATCTCTAATCACTGTTCCAAACTTAAATTCTCTTTATCAGATTTGGCAACACAAAACACTTCCCAGCTGTTCACTGGAGATACTTGGTTAAGTGATGATACAAACATCTGTTCTGGCTGGAGTTGCTCCCAAATTTTTCCAAGTGGATTTCTGTGACCATCTGTCCCCCTTTTCCTCCACATGACCCCAGGGTCCTGTTGAGGTGAGGGAAACTGAAGAGCCATTTGTTGAAGGGAAATGAAGCTTGATGTGATAGGAATGATTTTTCATTTTAAACTTGAAATATTATTGACCAACGTTGTACCTTTGATTACACTTAAGAAATGTTTTGTCATCAGGTATAGGGGAGCTTGTACTTATTTTTGTCTTAAAATATTGCCTGACTATGATCAGGAGGCACACTTAGACCCTAAGAGTGGGAAGGGACTGGAGTGATCATCTCAATGTACAGAGGAGTAAGAGGCTTCTGTTGGGCCTCCTGAGGGTTGACAGAAGAGGCAGTTTGGGACTTGGGTCCTCTGACTTTTAAGAGTTCACGTGAGTTCAGAGGGTCCTTGGACCTCTACAACCGTGGCTGTTTTGCAGGTCAGGTGTGTTCAGTGTTGGGGCAGAGTGTATGGCATTTGTGACTTGTATCATGCAATCGGTTCTTTTGACTTCCCCTGACTTTAGTGTTCGTTGATCGTTCAGTGGCTCAGATTTAGGATAATATCTATAGTACATATTTTAGGGAATTGTGATACTCAGAAACATTAGTTTTACTAGAGGAGAAAAAGAAAAGCTACTCTGTCATTGGTAACCGCTGGCTCTGGAAAGCAGAGGACAAGAATGCTCAACTCACAGTGATACGAAAAAATAACTCCAGCTGCCACCTTACTGATCAGGGGATGGCAGGGCCATTTTCTTTCTTGAAGTCTAGCTCATTGCATGGTTTGTACAGGTTTCGAAGACTGACAACCTATGCTGGGGAGCCTCATCTGCTATCTCTGTATCACCTTGAGCAAATGATTTATTTTTTCTGCACCTCAGTTTCCTCATCCAAGAAATCTAGAGATGGTAATAGCTGTTTGCGACACCACGATGAAAATTCAAAAAAAAAAAAAAAAAAGAAAATTCAATGCAAGAATGTGTAGACTGCAGGGCACGTGGCACACCCTCCACAAATGACAACTATTTTCACTGGCCTCTGCTGATCATTTCACCATTGCTGAGGACCCCTGTCTTTACAGATCAAAAGGTGCCTTTGAAGTTTGCTGTCAGCAGACACAAGGGTGAGCTGCTGAGGAACCATATTTACTGGAAAAGCCTGTCATCAAATGGATTTGGGAACGATTATGGAACCTGTATATTTGTTAATTTGAAAAATGTAGTAGGAGGCAAAAGTATAATTGTGCTTGTTTATAGTGTCAAGGGAAATGCCCACATCCATGAAACCCACTGGTCTGCTTTGGGCTGTTCAGCCTTTTGAGGGCGTTGAGGATGATGTAGAGGTTTATTCTCGTCTTTGCTAGCTTTCCCAGTTTCTTTTGTCATCCTCCATGAGGCTTTCCCATCTGCTTGCTAGAATTCCGTTTCCTGCAATAGAGTTTATAGGATAACAAGAGCACATGATCTTGTAGGAAGCTAAGTGCCAGCTGGACATATCATTTTGGGAACAGAGCCACAAAGAAACTGCTTTTGGCAAACATCGATCTGTTGTGAAAAGAGAAATAGGGGATGGATATAAATTTCTATCTTAGCTGCAGATGAACCTTACTGGAAGGAAACAGGCAAGGTTTCTAAAATCCATTCTCTATCTTAGGTTTTGTGACATAGTTCATCTCACTTTCCCTCATCCTGGAAAGACAGTGGTCCCAAGAGCTTGTGTAGAAGGTGAAACTTTGCTTTAAAAAAGTAGTAACAACAAAAGTAATGAAATAAACTCAGATAGTTAAGGTGGCTGATACGGGTGACTAAAGAATATGAAGCATGACTCCTAAATCTTTCTTGTCCAGCGCCCCCACTACACCCCCAAGTCCTTCATGATAATGAAACCTGAGAGGACTTCTCGCCTACATAACCCACTGTGAGACTGGGAACCCATCATAATGCCTAATAAAATTGCCCTGACAAATATTTTCTTTTAAGGTTCTTTCCTTACCAAGTTAAAAAAAGTAAGAAGCAAAATTAAATACAGCTTTAGACTTTACTTAAAAGCAACACATTTAAAATGTCATGTATTTTCTAGTATACCTGTAATCTCAATGACTTAGGAGGCTGAGGCAGGAGGATTGCAAGTTCAGGGTCAGCCTCAGCAACTTAGCAGACCTTGTCTAAAAATAAAAAATAAAAAAAAAGGGTTGGAGATGTGGCCTCTGGGTTCAATCCCTAGTACCAAAAAACAAAATACAGCAAAACAAAATTAAAAAAAAATGAAAAAATGATAAGAAAAAGTCATATTCTCTAGGACTGAAAAACACAAAATTCAGAATTAGCATTGATTTATGTGTCTTGCTGCCATTAGAAACCTCATGGTACCCCCAAATAAATATGTTTAGTGAGTGTGTCCCATTCAAGTATTTATATTTTATTATGTCAACATGGCTTTGGGTATCTTAGGTAGTATGCATAATTCAGTCTTCTAATAAATGGACCTCAAGACAGGTCCAGTTAATCACAAGGTCTTTAGTGTGCAAGAAGGAGGCAGAAGAGCCAGTGTCCAAGGAATCAGACAGAAGACAGAGTTGACCACCCCTGCTGACTTCAAAGGTGGAAGTGGGTCTCAAGACAGGGGGGCTCTCAAAGCTGGAGAAATAGAGAAAATAGATCTTCCCTCGAGGCTGGGGGAAAGGAACACAGTCCTATCGACACCTTGATTTTAGCCAAGTGAGATCCATTTTGGACTTAACATTCTGAATTCCAAAACTATAAGACAATATCTTTACGTTGTTTTAAGCCACTAAATTTGTGATGATTTCTTCCAGCAGTAAGAGGAAACTAATTACTGGGAACTTGTTAGGTATGAAAATTCTAGGATCCCTCATCCACCCTAGACCTACTGTATTAGAAAGTCCAGGGGTGGGGCCCAGTGATCTGTGTTTTAGCAAGTCCTGGCGACTCAGATGCTTGTTAAGTTTGAGAACTACTGACTTACATTTTTACCTTCTTGGGGCCTTGATTCTAGAGGAGAAAAATGACATGTAAATTCATAAATATACCAGACTATTTCTGGTTCAGAGAAGCCTTTTGCATAGAACAGCTTGGTTTTGCTTTGTGCCATAAAGGAACTGAGGCTTGTGAAAGGGAAGAAGGCATTGGCATTGACACTTTGAAAACCTTTTAAGAAAATCAATTTAGGCAACGTCTTGGAACTTGCACTAATGGAAACTGGTTGAGTGCTGAGTAAGGGTGAGTGAGGAAGGCTCATGGGGGTATGAGGGGGCGGCTGAGGAAGTATATTATGATACTGCAAGGCTGGGAGGTCCTTAAAGGCTGTTCAAACTAAGAGGTTCCCGTCAAAAACAAGGTTCACTCTGCATTTCTGTGAGAATAACCTTCCCCAAGTGCCCTGATGCTGGCTGTGAACTAAGCTTGAGCAGGAACAACCCGCTCTCAGAAGTCATATCATTTTTTCCTGAGAATGTTTAATTCACTTTAGGACAGGAGTCAGCTCTATTTCCAATCAATAGAGAACATCTTATGCAGGACATTATCTTAAGTATATAATAGTGAACCACCGCCTTCCCCCATTTCTTTCGATTTCACAAATTGTTTATGAGAAGCTAGTAGACTGTCTCCAAAGAATTTCCTTTTTTGTCTCAGGAGCATAGTTTTATTGGTTGTGATATTTATTATTCATTATTTATTGTTCATTATTTATTCCTGGTGTATTTTAAAAAGGATTCCAGGCAGCTTATGGTGACGTGCCAGATCTCTTTTACTTACCCCTCCAAAGCTGCTCTCTGCCTTCTCTGCTCCAATATCTGATATTTGACATTGATATAAGGGCAACCTGGGCCTTTGGTTTCTAGCTAGGTTTGACAATCTGGGCCCCAGGCAGGATGCCACTAGAGAGTGAGATCTGAGTGTTTTTCCCCCTTACTCCTTCCCTGTGAGATTGCTTCAGGCTGATTTCCTTCCTGGATTGTGATCACTATTCTTCCTGAGGCATCTTCTCCAGGTAACCCTCTCCAGCAAATTCCAGGACCTCACCTCATACCTTTGTACCTGGTGGTGAGTGGGGTGACCCTTCTGCTGCTTCTCACCCTGTTCCTGCACCTCCTCTGATGGCGGTCCTAACTCATACCTTACAAACAGTCCCTTTGGAAAGAAACCCTCCTTGAACTACTCTAAACTGACCATCTGCCTCCTGTTGAGACTCAAGTAGATACAAATATCAATACATATAATAATGGAATAAAAGCCTTTAAACAAATTGACACCTTAGAGATAGAACTAGAAATTGAGATACTGGCTATTGGCCAATGTATTTATTGGCTAATTGGTTACATATCTTCTTTCATGAACCACTTGTTCAAATCTCTTGGCTGTTCTTAAATTGTTTGCCTTTTTTGCTTACTCATGGGAAAATTTTATCTTATTTATATTTTTCTTGCAGTACTGGGGATTGAACCCAGGAGCACTCTACCATTGACCTACATTCCCTACCCTTTTTATTTTGAAACAGGATCTTGGTAAATTGGCCATGTTGAACTTGAACTTGCAATCTTCCTGCCTCAGCCTCCCTAGTGGCTAGAATTACAGGCATGCACCACTGTGCCCAGCATCATAGGAATATTTTTAAAAACATATTTTGGATATGAGTCTTTTGTCAGATATAAGTATTGCAAATCAACCTCTCCTTAGCCCATGGTTTGCCTTTTTCTTATTTTAACGATATCCTTTGTCTAACAGACATTCTAATTTCAATGAAGTCCACTTTATCATTGTTTCATTTATTTGGTTAGTGCTTTTTGTGTTTGGTTTAAGAGCTCTGTGCCAAGAGCATGACAATATTCTCCTATATTTTCCTTCCAGAAGTCTTATTGTTTTGCCTTTCACATTTATGTCTATGATCCATCTCAGAAGGATTCTTTTAAAAACAGCTTTATGAAGTATAATTTACATATGATTAAATTTATTCATTTTAAGAGTATGATTCAATGATTTTTTAGTAAATTTGCAGAGTTGTGCAACCATCTCTATAATCTAATTTTAGAACATTTCCATCACCCAGAAAAGAAACCTCGTACCCATTTGCAGTCACTCCCCCTTCCCACGCCCAGCCTCAGGCAACCATGAATCTACTTTTTCTGTCTCTACAGATTTATCTTTCATTTTTTTTCTCTGTGTGTGTGGTATGTAGTTATCTTGTATGAGCACAGTCTATTCTCCAAGCAAAAAAGGAGTCCAGTGCTTTGCATGGAGTGCCCGGCTCATTCTTGCTAGGACCACAACGCTGTCATTTCTGGGAAGAATTATTTGTACTAATATGTAAGTATTAAGTCTTACATAGGCATTGGGTAACATAATGGACAATGTCTGGCCACATTCTGGCAGGAGAGACAGAAGTCTTCAACAGTTATTTCTTTGGTTGCTCCTTGTGAGAGTTAAGAGATTACCTTAATTAGTAAGGGATTAGTGAAGGCACTTTTGTGAGAAGCTACAATATTGGGGTTTATGGTCATGTATTTCTGACGATCTAAATCAATACACTGGGAGAATTTAAGGAAGGAAGGAATGGACAGGCAGTATGGTTCTGTTAATTTCCACAAGTCTCAGTAGGCTTTTGGTGAGGAGAGAGCACAGTAATTTTCACAGTTGTATTCTCTGGTGAGCGAGTGACTGAAGTGTGGAGATGTTTAGTTTATTTGAATGGATCCATGTGCTGTGTGTACCCACCAGACATGCAGGTAACAGAGCGGATGCATCGTTGTGAACATTTAAGGGTTTGGTATGTTTTTGTATTTCTGCTCGTCAGTGACTGACACACTTCTCCCTTGTGTGTAGATATCAGTTGAGGTGGGACTGTAAGGAGAACCAACTTGCCCCCCTGCTAGGATCCTCCATTTTTCTTGGGCACCTGGAGAAATAGATGTCTGGTTCCCTGGAGTTCCATGTCATACAGTATGAGAGGAAACACTTTGGGGCCTCCATAATTTAGGGAGACTTATTACTATTTGGACACCTCAGAAGATGGACTTATCTTTTGATATGTTCAACAGGTTCTGTTAATTTTGAAATACAGGCTGAATGAATTAATTGACTTGTTGGATTTAGTTACTTATAGCCTAATAAATATCAAAGACTATCTACCAAATGTGATTATTTTATTTTTATCATATTTTGATGCTGAATATTTTGAGGATGTTCCTTAGCTAGCATGTTCAGTCTCTCACAGAGGCTATTCTACCTGTTGGAGTAGCCTCTTTACATTGGCACAGGAAGGTTGCCTTTCTGTTTGTCTTAACAGCAGCAAGATAGGTATCCACTTTATCCAATAACTTGTTGATTAAAAATGTCAAAGAGAAAGACACTTGTCACAACATTCAACCCATCAGACATTTTGTAACCCCAGGATTTTACTCAGAGTGTCTGCCCATTTTTTTCATGGTAGTTAAGATTGTCAATGCCTCAGCCTCCCTTGAATCATCCTTACCTTAAAAATGTAAGCTGAAATCATTCCCTGACCATCATTTCCAATTGCCTTGTACCTGCTTCAAGCAGAACTCTAACATTGTATTGCAGTTTTTTTTTGTTGTTGTTTACATACCCATCTTCCCCCTTTAGACTATGAGATCCCAGGAAAACAGTATGTAACATCATAATATCTCCAGTCCCTATGGTTCAATAAATAATGCTGAACGACTGAATAAATAAATGATCAAGAAGCATTGTCAGTGGGAGTGTAAATGGGTATAACCACTTTGGACACCTTTCTGGAAGTATCTACTGTAGGCAAACAAACACATACTGAGTGTCTTCACAATTCCACTCCTAGGTGTATTCCTGGTAGAGATCCTTAGGTTTGTTCACCAACTGTGTTGATAGCAGCTTTAAAAAAAAACCCAAAAAAACAAAAAAACACTGCCAAGAACTGTAAATCATGCAGTGGTAGAGTGGATAAGTAAATTGTATACTCAAACAGTGGTCATACTGTAGAGCCATGAAGTGAGTGAATACTCACACAGGAACACGTACAGATATCAGAAATTATTTTGAACCAAACAAGCAGGACGTAAAGAGAACACTGTAGGATTTCTTTCACTTAAATTGCAGAAATAAGCAAAACTGATGATAGAAATAGTGCATACTTTTTGGGCAGGTAATAACTGAAGGTTTGCAAGGGTTTTTTGAGTAGTTAGTAATGTTTTATTGCTTGATATGGATGGTGAATATGTGATTTGCTCATTCTGTAAAAGTTCATGGAGCTGTGAGTTTATGGCTTTTATACTTATGTATATCAATATGTATGTTTACATAAAAAATAGCAGTCCTATAACAGAGAACAGTCCTGCCTTAGGTGTTGAGAATCATTTGATAGAAGTCCATTTCTATGTAGACTTATTCCAGAAATGGTGCAGGTTTTGAAGAATAATGAATTACAAGAGATAATGTGAATGGATAGCTTAGCTCACTGGGGGTTTCTGGGTATAAACTCAAAAATTGACACAGATTAATGATTGAGGTGAAAACTCAATACTTTAATACTTTAAAAATGAATACTTTAAAAATGTTTACTCCTCTTTGACGAGACAAAATAATGTATTATAGTGAGCTGTCATGAAATAGTGTGCCTCAAACTGCTCACTTCCTTTAAGATCTTAAATGAAGAGACTCAGGCTTGTAGTCCTGGCCCCACTAATACCTTTCTGGTCCCCTAGAAAAATAGACAACCTAGTTTTATGAAGGGATACCCATCAGAGTATTTTAGTCAATACTTTTAGGGGACCCCTTTTACTCCTAATTTCTCTCAGGAACTGGTCGATAATACTTTAAATCATAGTTAGGACAGATGAGGAGTTGGGAGAGAAATTCTCCAGAGGAAGTGACTTGGGCAAGATCAGGTCCTCCCTTCTCCTTGGTCCTACGGAGTGTGACCACCATCACCTCTCTAACCTCATCTCCCCCTGTTCTCACTCTGCTCCTGCCTTAGCACCTTGCCCTACCTATCCCTTCTCCCTGGAATGCTCTTCCCTAGTTTATCACAATGACCAGAGTCTTCCCATTCTTCAAGTCTTTGCTTACCTGTAATCCATCCAACAAGGACTGCTCTGATCATCCTATTTAAAAATTGCAAACTGCCTTCCCCAACCTTTTACTGCCCTGTTGAGAAATTTCTGGGCATAAGTAAGAAATAGCATACCAGGATAGATAAAACAGGGGCAGGCTTTGTAATGAAATCAAGCCAGAGTTTGAAATTCAGCTGTTGCATCCTGGCAGAATTCCTTAATCTTTCTCTGGGCCTCAGTGTCCTCAAATGTAAATGAAGGTACCTCACAGAACTGTTGCCAGGGCCGGATAAGATGTTACAGGTGAAGCACCTAGCCATGGATGGACTCACAAGCCTCAATAAATGGAATTCTGCATCCCTTTTTCTCTAGCTATTATCTCCCTATGTCAGGGAAGACTGACTTGCACATCAGGATGCTTCAGAAAGTCAGTTCAAGATGAGGATGAGTATGTTTTCACAGGGAGAACTAGTTAGCACTGAGAAGTTGAATCCCTAATAATATTAGCCCCATCTTATCTACTCCAAAATGACTTTATTAAAACCCTGGGAGAGGAAGTGGTTTGCAGCCTCAAGTACAGGCAGAACTGATGGTTTAATAAGCCCAGTCTCTAAGGGGCAGGTGATGTTCTATGCCTAGAGGGAGGTGAGATAATGAGGATCTCTGCTCTTGCCCCAAACAGTCAGAGGGACCGGAGGGAGGAACTGTCACTAAAAGTCAGTTCCACAGCACCCCTGAGGTGCCCCTAAGGTACCATTAGCCTCTGGGGTACAGGGATATACCATTCCAGTTGCTAAGCAACTCATCCCTCTGGTTTGGCCTGGCCTCATTACTCTGTCCTGTTGTGAGGTGTGGGAGAGGGTGTGAACAAATATGTGACTTTTAGCAAGATCATTTAGGGTTTCTTGGTCCTTCCATGAGTGAAAGTAAGTTTCTTTCTGAAAAGATAGTAAAACCCAGGGAAATTTTTGTCCCCTGTGAACAGAATTGGGAGGAGTTACTAACTGGAGGGAAGGCTGTCAGTGGAAGATGGTATTGAGAGGTGGGCATGCAAGTGTCTGTTCACCAGTTTCACACTTAGTCCAGCAAATGCTCAGGAACACTGTGAGAGGCTGGTTATCTGGGAAAGAGAAGAGCTTATTGAAAAAGAAATGTTCTCAAAGGATGTACACTAACATTTGGGGATCAGTGTCAGAGAAAGTGTCAGAGAGTCACAGAGGTGAGTTCAAATCCCAGGTCTGACTCCTGTTTGTTGCCTGAGACTCTGTTTCCCTAATCTATCTACCAAATGACTATCTACCAAAATGACTGTGATAATGAACTAATACATGTAAATGGCTTAGCACAGTGCCTGGACCCTAATATGTGCCCCAAATGTCTGCTTTTATTTAAAAACATGATGGTTGTGATTATATACAATAGTGTGTTGTGGACAGTTTGCCCTGAAGAGTTTCACATTTTCTTACAGAACTTTGGTCCTTCTTCTGAAGGAGCATGAGGCAAAGCTGATGGAGTGGGGTTCTGGTTTTGTGTTTTCCCCTTGATGGAGGACAGAAGTCGGGTTAAAGGCAGAAAACTATTATCAGAGGGCAATTAGGAGCTTGATTAAATGGGGAGGGAGTCCAGTTTAATAAATGCTAGAAAGGAGGATGCAGGACAAGGGCAACAGGAGCCGGGCAGCTGATTCCATTCTGTGACCAATAACTTGCCATATCAGGAGCGAGCATAGGATTTGTACTGTGTGCTTTCAACATCTTCATGACCTTTCCATTCAGCAGCCCACCTCAATTGGGCTACTGTCTGGGAGCCTGGTGGAGAGGAACCATGCCTGCAGATGGACAGTCTTTGCATTCCCAAAGATGCTCTGACCTGCACAGGACCAGTGATGTGGGGGACTGCAGAGAGGTGTGTATAATTCATTGTAGCTGTCTGTGAGCTGTCTGGGTAGACTTCTAGGACCACGGATTGGGCGAGCTGCTGCCTATCCTCTCTTCCTTTTCTCTTCTTTACCAGCCTAACAAGGGAAATCCATTTCCAAGCTGAGCTCCCTTTTGGTCTCCCCACAATCTTCTTTGCACTTGAGTGGCTGCTCTTTCATGTGCTGCTGTGTGGATGTGACTCAGACTGCCTTTGACAATAGTTTAATTCTGCTCTAGTAACTGGAGATGAAAGGAAATAATGCAGAGGTTTCAGCTTTGAGAGGCAAAAGAACTATTTTCACTGAGGAGTCAGTGAAAGAAGAAATAAAATTTTAGGATTTGACACCAAATGTCAGGACAAAAAAGTTGGTTAATTCACAAATTCAGGCTTAAAGAGAATTCGCAACTGTTTTCCATAGTTCAATCTAATTTTGATGCTTCTTAGTAGGGTAGTTGGAAAAATTTTCGTCTGTCTTTCCTGAACTTTTTTCCCCACAGGTTTGTGCTGAGGTTCTGGGGTCTCATTGGGTGCCAAGATATTGGAGGAGGTATGTTCATCATTGACTATATGTTCACATCAGCCAGTCCCTTGGACCCAGTGAGGATTTCTGGGACATGGAAACCTTATGAAGCCAGAAAACTCAGAGCTTGAGGTCTTGTTTCTTTAGATCGACCATATCTTTCCTCCATAAATTATATCTAAAATATTTTCATCCACATTAACTCCAATTTTAACTTCTATTAGTATGTGATTTCATGATTGTACCTATGTTGGGTTGGTCATTTTAGGAATTATTCTTGGCTTTGTGAAATTGATAGGTAAAAATGACATTTCATTATGGCCTAATAAATTAGTTAGTCAGCTTTTTGTCATTGTGACCAAAATACTTGACCAGAACAGCTTAGACGAGGAAAGATTTATTTTGGCTCATGGTTTCAGAGATTTGAATCCATAGTTGACTGTCTCCATTTTATTGGGCTTGAGGTGAGGCAGAACATCATGGTGGAAGGGCAGGGGAGAGGAAACCTGCTCAGGTCATGACAGATAGTGGGAGGGAGGAAAGGGGAAAGGAGTATCAGATAAAGTTTTCCAGGGCATGCCCCCAGTGAGTGACCTACTTCCTCAAATTAGGTCCCATCTCTCAGTAGTCCATTCAACCACCAATGGATTAATCTAACAACAATGTCAGGGCCTTGCAATCCAATCACTTCCAAAAAGCCCCACCTCTGAACACATGAGACTTTAGGGGGACAGTCCAGATATAAAGCATAGCAAATATTTTAAATAATTTATTATTTTGGGAGGCACAATGAAGAATATGGTGATAAGTTTTCTTGAGAAAGGAAAGCTTGACAGAAGGGATAAAACTAGAGTTATGTAATGATATGAGAGACAACAAGACAACAGCATGGAAGATGACCAAGACAGTAGCTCATCGATTTCCAGTGAAGTCACAGGATGAGATCATTGAGGATATGGGTAGTTTAATGTAGGAGCAGGCCCTGCAGCAAGTTCTCTATTCTCAGGTTAATACATCAATAGGAGAATTTTGACAGGTGAAGAGAAAGGCTTTGTTTATATAGGGGAATTACAAGAGTGAACTGTGGTAGGGGGCATTTTATGGAGTTTTTTTGAATGATAAAATGAAATGGAGGAAAATGTAATAAAGCAAAAACGCAACCAACTACCAATGAACAGCAACAATAACAAAATACAACTCAGCTACTTGACCACCAGATACACACAATTAACATTTCTGGATTTGGCTGCTCTCTTTAGTGGGATGTGTCCTCAAGAACACTGGCTAATATTTCCTGACCACGGAATGGAGAGCCTTTGACATCCTATTCATTGTCCAGTGTCCAAGGAACCAACTTCTGAGGTGCAGGCAGCATATAATTTGGGAGCAGCACTCATGGGTTGAAAGTTGGGTTCTGATCTGGGAGGATTATCACTAGGACCTCTTCTCCATGTACAAGAGAAAAAGCCATCTCCCTTTCTTCTTGAGCTCTTTACATTCACCAGAGCTTGTAACTGATTGGAGCTTTCCTTCCTCCTTCCAGGAGACCCATGTGGAATCTTTAGGTGCTCTTTCTCCTTGTTTGTATAAATCACGTGTATATAAACTGCAGCAGAACACTGGACCCAGAGCAATATGCTTCTAGATTGGTCTTCCAAGACATGGAGAGGTCTTGTCTCTAATGTCTTCTGACCTCTCTTCTCATCTTCCAACTCTTGGCCATGCAGATGGGGAGGAAAGATTGTGAGGCCCTTCACATAAAGGACAGGAACTACAAGGTGTGGAGAGAGAAGCAGGGAAATTTGCTCTGTGACTGGAGGCAGAGGAAGCAGGGAACTATTTTCTACACTCTAGGAAATCTAATGATGCATGCAGTTCTTTAGCAATGCTGTTCACCCACTTTATGATTCATAACCCCAATTTCTTTCATTAGCTTCTTGCAGCCATCTCCTGAGTGTTTTCTTTTGGGAGAGAGGAGTGATGGAATGTGACAAAATTGCTGGAAAAGATAAGAAATTGCCTATGTGAAATGAAACCCAGGTTGCTGTTTGATTTAATCTGTCATGGAGTGATCTTAGCAGCATTTTTATCAGGACAGAAAGTAAGAATGAAGCATGCAATGCTGCCCTACCACCTAGAAACTTGTCAAGCTAAAGACCTCTGCCAGGTCTTGTCCTACCCTGATCAAAGGCGTGGATGTAGAGGAGAGATGGTGGACACTTTCAACACCATCTCTCCTTATCCCCAAACCACCCCTTCCAAGTTCGTTTATGAACTTACAGGGGGCCCAGCTAACTGGGCTCAGATGCAAGTTAACAGTGCTGAGGCAGTGTGGAAACCCAGAACAGCCTGAACTTGGGTCTGGAATGCACCTTTACCAATACGCAGATGAGCTCACTGCTACACACTTGGGACTTTGGATGCCCAGAATGGTTGGCAACTTGCTCATTGCCATAAGTTGTCAGCAGCAGGGAACTCTAAACCAGCATTGGGCCTTTTTTTTTTTTTTTTTTTTTTGTGGTCCGGGAATTAATCCCAGGGCCTTGTGCTTGCGAGGCAAGCACTCTACAAACTGAGCTATACCTCTAGCCCAGTAATGGGACGTTAAGATCAAAGATATTCTCACTTCACTCAGCTTCTCTTCCTTCTGGATATAAAGGAGGTGATGCTTCTGTACATATGATAACTGGTACTCTGGTTTGTGAGTCTTCAAGATACTTCTTTCATTGGCTCATGAGAATGTAGCCTTCATGGCACCTCTGGAGAAGAAACCAATGTACTATAAAGTTAAAAGAAATATGTTTCTTGTTTATAGAAAAGCTAGAAAATTCAAATGGGCACAAAGAAAAAAAACTAAAAGTAACCTAATATTCATCCCCAAAGATACATCATCAACATTTAGCCTTCAAATCTTTATTCTTTGTGTCTATATGTGTGTGGAGGTGTTTATATATGCATGTATAAATATATACAGATGTGAAAGATACAAATTTTGCAAAAAATAATTCATTCCACCCCTCCCCCACTTTTCATGGCATCATGAATACACATACCTTCTTAGGAATAAATCCCTAAAGGGGGTCCTTACTTTTGTAACAGTTTTTAGCATGCATCTCTGTGCATTTGTATGTGTTTGTACAGTGTAGTCAGGTGCTATGCTGATGCATGCTAACTGATGATCAAGAATGTTCTTCAGGAATACAGAGCTGGTAGAGTGGGATATAATATTTTCCTTTCTTCAGGAACCTGCTATCTGCCACAAAGAGTGAAAAAGGGGAGAGGTGGTTTAAAGAAGAAAATGAGTTTGTAATAGCTGATAATAATGATTAAAATTCACACAAATCATTCTCTATATTTTTGGTTACATAAAGACAAAACACCCTTGGCTTAGGGTGCTGTGTAGTCAGAAGAGATGTAAATATAACCAAGATGTTTTTCCTCCTTTGTGACTAATTGCTTGAGGAAAGAGGGAGGTGTGATAGGGAACCCAGCCTACACCTTCCAGTATTTAAATATTTGTGACAAATCATTTTGGTGTATGCGTGTGCATGCATGTGTATGTGTGTGGGGGGGGTGTGAGTGTGTATGGGAATTCCCCAGCACACAGAGAGGTTATTTCAGAATTTCAGGACTGTGTGGGCTGTAGACCTGCTTACTGCCTGCCCATTAATACAGGAACTTTCTGGAATGATGTGGGCTACAGGCCTGCTCACTCCTGCCCATTGTACCCATTGACATGGGACCTTTCTGAAATGACACTATTGAACTGAGACATCATGAGACATTAGGGCTTCAAGAGTGGAATTGTGGGCCATGTTTTTTTTTGTTTTTTTGTTTTTTTTCTTTTGCCAGGAAAAGGAGTACAGTTTGAGAGAGAGAGAAAAAAAAAAAAAACAAATAGCTTGGAAGAATTAGGAATGGAGGTGGGTGGAAACTGTACATTTCTGGAAGGTCATCCACCCAAATCAGCCTGGTGCTAGAGAGAGCAATGACATACTCTCTGTGCAGCCCTTGGCACAGGCCCTCATTGATAGTTTGCACTCAGTAATTTGCTGCTGCTGTTTCTGTTGTGGTTATGGCCTGTCATACTATCTGAATTACACTGGATTGCAAACATGTATATTCTGAAGTCGTGGAAGACATTCCTGGGCTAACCCAGTTGTCTAGTGGCATCCCTTCTTTTCCTGATTGGTGCACTATGCTCCTCCCTTTCTCAAATTTCTCATCATACTTTCTAGAGAATTTCCACCAAATATAACAATGATATGCTTTGGGCCTTTGCAGAGCCCCCTTTGAATTGGCATTACCCTGTAGTTTTAAGCTCATGTGAGTGTCCCAATCATCCCTTATCTTGTACTCTCAGTTTCTCCCTCCTCATCTCTGGAAGGAAAGGTAAAAGAAGCTACCAGCCTACATAATATTAGGGTAGAGGTGAAGGTACAGTGGTCTTGTGGACTTGGCTTTGGGAAAGGAATTTGAGATTTTGGCATTTGAGAGTCTGCAATACCTTGAGGCTATAAGAAAATTTGGACAACCTAAAGGGTTTTATTGCAGGGGGTGGTTTGGGGATAGTCATGTGACTGTTTTGAATAATGAATAGTGAAGCCATGGAAGTTATTTTCAAATATTTTTGCCATTGACCTTCTCCTCTTTAAATGTGTCTGAGCCTTGTAGAGACCGAGCCATGTGGACTTTGGCTATATTAGGGCTCCATGTATACAAACTCTTCATTTCATCTCTCTGACCTTGCTCAGTTTTCCTTTCTTATGGGCTTAGCTTGAGGGGGCTCCCCTGACCCACCTGAGATTAGCTAACTGTGTAAGTGATAATACATTTCTGAATTTCTCCATAAAACACTCTCATTCTGTGTACTTTGCCTCACTATCATAGAGGAGCCAAGTGCTACCTTATCAGATTATTCTTAGAAACTGGGGGATCCCTCCATAAATGAAGGCTCTCAACACTGATAGGAGTATGTGGTGTTCTATGTTTACCTGGACAGAAGAAGTTTCTTCTTTTTCTTTGCTGTTTTGTTCAGTGAAGCCATCCTGTATGTAATTTCAGGAGGAATTCTGTCTTCCTTAATAAGCTTCTGGTTGTGTTAAGAATTCCACAAGCAGAAACCATCTCTTTGCTCTCTGTGTGTGAGTGGTGGTTCCTAATTGACAGTTGCTGTATTTTTCTTGAAGCTCTGTGCTCATAATTCATTTAAAAATATGATCAGCAAGTGATTCTAGCTAGATCATGGTCTCTAATTCCTTAAAATGCAAATAATATCTAAGGTTTATTATGGAAATTCTGGAGATAAATTAGGGAGGATTTTAAAATGGGTGGCAATGCTGTTATTTTATGTGGGTGAAAATTATTATTTCAGAAGGCAAATCCAGCATGTTACGTTAATTGAACCAAGTGTCAGACTCAGCACTTGTATGATAGGTATTGGGCATTCCATTCTCATTCTTGTGGGCACTTGGAGGAATTTTCTCCTTTACTCTTTGAATTAGGAAAGATATGTAACTTGCTTTGGCAGTGAGCTGCAGTGGCATATGTCACTTCAGGGTAGAAGGCCTGTTAATCTTTGTCTTTTCTGTTTGGACTTTGAGAGGCCTGAGTTCAAACCTGTGGTTTTGCTGTTTTTTGTCATGTGGACTTGGATGAGTTACTCAGCCACCCTAAGTTTTATCTTCTTCTAGAAAATGGGAGAGCAACTAGCTCACAGAGCTTATGTGAACTAAATCAGATGAATAGCTCAGGCAATGTGAGTAAAGGGCAAGCACACATCACCACTGAGGAGGTCCTGTGCATTGCCTTCCAGTTGGGAATCTGAGCAGAAGAGGAATTGATGCTGGTGACTGGTGTGGCTCAGGGAGGCCATCAGGCTCAGAGGGTTTGGCCTGTTTCACAGGGCTTGTTAGAGAGACAAATGTTGCAGATCATGGGCTTGACTAACACAGAGGGGAAATTACTGAATAAAGTGTGTTTAAGCCGGGCGCGGTGGCACACGCCTGTAATCCAAGCGACTTGGGAGGCTGAGTCAGGAGGATCGCGAGTTCAAAGCCAGCCTCAGCAACTTAGCAAGGCCCTAAGCAACTCAGTGAGACCCTGTCTCTAAATAAAATACAAAATAGGGCTGGGGATGTGGCTCAGTGGCTGAGAGCCCCTGAGTAACCCCCGCTCCAAAAAAAAAAAAAAAAAAAAAAAAAGATGTGTTTAAATTTTGGAAGCATTGATTAATAATGCTTTCAGATAGCTTGCTTCTGAAAGCACTTTGACTAAAATATTGTCTCAGTTATGGCAGAGGAATTACTTAAAAAATTGTTTCCTCCCTTGGAATTTTATCTATTTATTTATTTAGTTTTAGTACTGGGGATTGAATGCAGGGGCATTTTACTACTGAGCTACATCTGAGCCATTATTATTTTTTTTATTTTGAGACAGGGTCTCCCTAACTTTTTTAGGACCTCACTAAGTTGCTGAAGCTGCCTTGACCTTGTGATCCTCTTGCCTCAGCCTCCTGAGTTGTTGGGATTACAGGCAAGTGTTGCACTGCCCAGCTCTCCCTTGGCATTTTAGATGACAAAATCAAACACCTTTATGTGCACATTCATTTTGAATAATTGTTATTTTCATGAAACTTTTTTGTTAGTCTCTTAAGTTGCAAGTTTTATTTTTATGTTAGCCTAGGAGGCTCTTTCCCTTCCCTTCCCATCCTTCCTTCATTCCATAAATTATGAACTTTAGCTAATAATAATGCTTCCTTCATTCCCTGCCTCCCTCTTCCATTTTCCTCTCCCTCCATTCCTTACTTAATTAGTAGATTTTATGTTTCAGAGTAATTATAGGTTTATAGGAAAATTGAGCAGAAAGTACAGAGTTCCTATATAACACCCTTTACCTTCTGCTTCCACCATTATTAAAACCTGGCACTGGCGTGGTACATTTATTATAGTTGGTGAACCAATATCAATGCATTATTATCAGCTAAAATCCATAATTGATATCGATATCATGGTTCCACTTGGTATTGTAGAGTTCCATAGGTTTGGGAAAAAACAAAATGCCATGTTTCCACCATTAGAGTATCATGCAGGATAGTTTCACTACCCTAAAAATTCCCAGTTCTCCATGCAGCCATTCTCCTCCCCTACTAACAGCTGATCTTTTTATTGCCTCTATTATTTTGCCTTTTCCAAAGTGCTAATTATATTCATACAGTATGTGACTTCTTCAGGCTAGCTTTTTTCACTTGGTAATATGCATTTAAGGTTCATCCATTTATTTTTGTGTCATGACAGCTAATTTTGTTTTATTGCTAGTTATGTTTTTATCCCATTGAATGGATATATCAGTTAAATGATTTACCTATTGAAGGGTGTCTTGACTACTTCCATGTTTTGGCAATTATGAATAAAATTGCTATAAACATTTTTTGCAGGTTTTGGTGTGGACATAGGTTTTCAAACTCACATGGGTAAATATCAAGGGGTACAATTACTGAATAGAATAGTTAGCAAATGCTCACTGTTTTGTAAGAAACTTCTCCCAAAGTGACTGTTCCATTTTACATTTCTGTCAGCAAAGAATGAGAATTCCTGTTGTTTCACAACCTCACTAACATTTAGTATTGATAGTGTTTTAGAATTTAGTTATCTGTATTAGGGTTCTCTAGAGGAACAGAATCAATAGGAAGTATGATTATAAAAAGTGGATTCATTAGATTGTCTTACATGACCAGAAGCTGGGTAGTCCACAGTGGCCGTCTGCAGCTGGAGAGCTGGAAGAACCAGCAGTTGCATAGTCTAAGATGCAGAAGCCCCAGAAGAAGAAAAATCAACAATGCTACCCTAGTCCGAGACCAAGGCTTGTGGAAACTCCCTGGAGAATCACTGGCAGAGTCTGCTTTGGAAGAGTGAAGAAGTGAGTCTGATATCCTCAGACAATCGAAGGAGCAATTAAGAAGGAGAGCTGAGCTTGCATCTGCATCTGCTTCCCTGTTCTTCCAACTTTTATTCCATCCTATTGGACAGTGCTGTCTATACTTAGGGAGGGTCTCCACTATCCCACATGCCAATTATTCCTAGACACACCCTCATTGACACACCCAAAATCTCTTAATCATTGGTATCTCTTAATCCAATCAAGTTGGCAATTCAAATTAACCATTAGATCGCCAATAGATGTGTATATGATCTCACTGTCTGATTTCTAATTCTCTAATGCCATATGATGTAGAGCATCATTTCATATGTTTATTTTCCATTTGTATATCTTTGTTGGTGAGATACCTGATCAAATCTTTTGCCCACTTTTTGAAAATTAGGGTGTTTTTTGATTGGTTAATTTTAAGAGTTCTTTTAAGAGTCTGCATGTTTGTATGTATGTATGTGTGTATATGTATAATATATATGTACATATATATGTGTGTGCATATATTATACATACACACATTTTTTTTTTGGTACCAGGGAATGAACCCAGGTGTGCTTACCCCAGTCTTTTTTATTTTTTATTTTGAGACAGGACATTGCTAAGTTGCTGAGATTGGACTTGAATTTGCCATTCTCCTGCCTTATCTTCCTGAGTCAATGTGATTCCAGTTGTGTACCACCACCCCCTGCAAGAGTTCTTTGTATATTTTGAGCACAAGTCCTTTGTCTGATATGTATTTTGCAATTATCTATTACACAATATGTAATAGTCTCTGTCTGATCATTTCATTCTCTTAGCAGTTTATTTCATGCAGAAAAAGTTTTATTTATTTATTTAATTTTGATAACTGGGGATTGAACCCAGTGATGCTCCACCACTAAGCTACATTACCAGCCCTTTATGAAATTTAAATTTTGAGACAGAATCTTATATAGTTGCCAAGACTGGCCTCAAAGTTATAATCTTGCTACTTCAGTATCCTGAGTAGTTGAGATTTACAGGTATATGTCATTGCACCTGGCCATAAAAAAGATTGAAGTTTTTAAGAAGTTCAACTTATGGGTAGTGGTTTTGGTGTTATATCAAAAAAGTAGCCACAAAATCCCAGGTCATGCAGATTTTTGTCCTGTTATCTTCCTAAATTTTTATAATTTTATATTTTACATATGTCTGTGATCTAGCTTGAGTTGAGTTTTGTTAAAGGTGTAAGGACTGTGTCTAGACTTGATTTTTTTTTTGCATGTGGTTGTCCAGTTTTTCCAGCACCATTTAAAAAAACATTGTCCTTTCTCCACTTAATTGTCTTTGCTTCTTTGTCAAATATCAGTTGGCTAGATTTGTGTAGGTCTGTTTCTGGACTCTCTATTCTGTTCCACTGATCTTCTTATGAATCCTTTTCTTTATGCTGTATTGTCTTGGTCACTGTAACGTTACAGTAATTGTTGAAATTGAGTAGTATCAGTCTTCTTGCTTTGTTTTTCATCAATATTGTATTGGCATCATTTGCTTTTCCACAAAAAACATTTAGTTATCAATATCCCATTGGAAATTTGAATTTGATTGAGTTTACATTGAATCTACAGATTGTTGGGAAAAACTGATATTTTAACAATATTGAGTCTTTCTATCCTGTTCATGAAAGGAATGTTTCTTCATTTATTTAGAGTTTCTTTTATTTCTTTCATTAGAGTTTTGTAGTTTTCCTTATGTAGATTTTGTACATATTTTGTATATTTATACTTGGTATTTATTTTTTGTTTGTTTTGGTAGTTAATGTAATGGTCTTTTGTTTTTTATTTTAATTTGCAATTGTTCACTGCTGGTATTAGTCTTGTTTCTTGCAAACTTGCTATCACTTATTAGTTCAAGGAGTATTTTGTTTTGTTTTGTTTTTGGTAGATTCTTTGGGATTTTCTGTATAGACAATCATGTCATCTGCAACAAAAGACAATTTTCTTTCTTTCTTTCCATCCGTACAGGTTTTATGTCCTTTTTTGTCTTGATACATTAGCTAGAACTTCTTGTATGATATCGAAAAGAAGTTGTGAAGGGGACATCCTTGAGTTGTTCCCAATTTTAAGGGGAAAGCATCTTGTTTCACCATTAAGTATGAAGCTAGTTATAGGTTTTTATTTTATTTTTAATATTTTTTTATAGCTGTTCTTTCTCGAGTTGAGGAATTTCTTTTTTAACCATTTAAAAATGTGGCTACAGCAACCAAATCAAGCAGATGTGGGTTTAGATATTGACTTTGCCACTTTCTAGCTACCTTGACCTTGGGTAAATTAACTAGCTTATTTTAGCACTAGCCTTAGTTTCCTCAGTATGATTTTTAAAATATGTTGAAATTGTAGAAAGGATTAGCACTAGAAAACTTTTAAATTATTCAGAGCTTAATGCTTTCAAGGAAAATCCTTTCAAAGATATCCTTTCTGAGACTTCTATGTTGCCTCAGCTTAGGGGTTGTAAGCCTAAATGCTCCAGGGACCAGGGAAATTAGGAAAATGGAAGATAATAGGAGGGATGGAAACAGTTCACTGTTTCCACTGTTCAGTCCCCAGGAAAGGAGCAGCTAAGGCACAGCTCTAGCAGACCATTGTGGTTCAGCTTCCAGAATCACCAACTTTTTAACAGCTGCCAATATCCAGATTTTATGTGCAGTCATTTAACTTAAGAACGCCAAAACACTGTGCTGACAGAATATGTTAGTAGATTAACCTCAGCAATTTGACTCACTTATCAATTAGTGACCCCAGTAACTAATTCACATTAGCTCTATTGCTCTCCAAATTCTCCTATTTGGCCTGAGGCATTGGCTTACCTTCTCTTTTGAGTGAAAACTTAGGGTTCAACAATTAGAGAAGTCGATTTGTACTAGTTGAAATAATAAGGAATTTCATGAATATGTCTAGAAATTTATCTCTAGAGATTCTAGAGACTTCCCAGGTCTGTTTGACAATTTGGAGACGAAGGTTCCATTTCTCTGTAGATATTTAGACCCCATCCTCAATTTGGTTACAAGATGGCTGAAGCAGTTCTGGGTCTCATGCTTTTGTCTATTATCCAGAGGGAAGAGAAAGTCTCTTCTTGAAGCTCTTTCTGAAGAGTAACCAGGAATCTTTCCAGAAACCCCAGTAAATTGTTGCTCATGTCTCATTGGCCTCAACTGGGTCACGTGTCCATTTCTGAACCAATCAAATAAGAGCAGTGGGATTACCCTTACATGGAGACGGGGTGGGTCATAGTTCCTTGAGACTCTTGATTGTACACATGCATATACATATGTGTATGTACATACTTGAACAAATTTGGGGTTCCATTAGGAAAGGCAAAGGGACTTGTGTATACTGGGCAGTCAACCAGTGACATCTATTATAATGAGCTTTGTTTTTTATGAACTGGCCTTTCCCAGGTCCCATCTGTGGTAGATAACCCAGTGCTTCCTGCCAGTGTCCAAATTCTAGTAACTAGAAAGTTTGGCATTGCTCTTAAACCTCCTATTGTTTTCTTCTTCTCTCTTCACATAGGGAATGGAGGCATATAGGCAAGCTGAGTTCCTGGAACAGCTTTGGCATAAGTATTGGATGCAGGTTTGACATCCCACATACAAAGCTAATATTTCTGAGTCCATTTTCTTTGTCTTTGACATAGGAAGAATATTAATTACCACAGTGGGTTGTCAGAAGATTAAATAAAAAGTATGTAGCACAGTTCTTGGTATATAGCAAGTGTTTAATAGTAGTTATTATGTTATTATCATGTTATTATCATATTATTATGTTATTATCATTATTATATTATTATGTTAATATCATCAATTCTGAAGATAGCTACTGAACTTCTAAACATTGTTTTATAACAATACTTTAGATATTTTTGAATTTGTACCCCCCAACACACATGCACACTTAACCAATATCTAAAAGGCAGCAGAATGCCTTGGCCTAGTTTTTGGACTAGGGGACAGAAATCTGCCATATTTTTCATTGAAGATAGACCATTACTGATGTAGGCAATTGATTTCTTTAGGCACAAATTTATTGTTGTTTTAACTTTACTGCTGAACCAGGGAGTAAAATAAATGCCCCATCAGTCCTGCAATATGTATAATCAGAAAAATAAGAGATTACACTCCATTTATGTATGACTTATCAAAATGTATAAATGCATTCTACTGTCATGTACAACTCATTAGAACAAATAAAATAAAAAAGTTAAAAAAAATGCACCATCAGCAATTGGTTGTAAGAGGAGTTGGGCCAAGAACTGAGTTCCTTGTTCACTTTTTCCCTCACAGAGGCCAGTCCTGGGAGGTGACTACTATGCTGTTCGACTTCTTTGTATCTAAAAGAATTTATAAAATTGGAGGCAAAGATTTAAAATTAAGAGTATTCTTAATATTAAGAAGGACATCTTATATTGGTATAGTGCTTTGTAATTTACAAAATGCTTTCACTTTTTACAAATCACAGGAGTTTTAGGTCTGTGAGTTTATACATTGTTTCACTCACTTTATCTCTAATTGCTATCACAATGCCTGGTGCACAAGAGACTTTTAATAAACATGCAGAGGAACCTTAAAATAATCCTTTGGGGAGAGATCTGGAAGCTTTCATCATTATTTCCCACTTATAGAAGAGGAATCTAAGTCTCAGAGAGATTTCATGACTTGCTTAAGTTCACCCAGCTAGTGAGTGGTGGAAACAAGACTTGAATAGAGTGGCTTGTTTTGTTTTGTTTTCTAGTTCATTCTCTGATGGGGATGAGAGGTGACAAGACAGCTAGTTTATGATTTCAAAAATTAGTTTGTGATTTCAAAAACCTTGGGGTTGTAATGTATTATACATTTACCTTGGGGTGTAATGTATTACTTATACATTTACATCCTCTCATTTTTCACATGTATGAAATGCTGTTGTGATGAATAAAATACAATTTACTTACTTGGTATAAGTAAGTAAAACCTACCCTGAGAGAGAACAGCTGAGCACATCTGTGTTTGGTGGAACCTGGGCTCCCTCAGCCTTCAGAGAGCAGGAGCCACGGCATCAGAAGAAAACATCACCAGGTTTAGGACAGCAGCAAGGTGGTTTCACTTATTGAGCAGCTACTATTTGTCAAAGAGGACATTTTACAAACATCATCTTTAATAACATTAAATAAGGTATGATTTAATTTATGGACCAGGAGATAGAAATTCAGAACAACTAAATGCTCTTTTTACTCTCTGAAAATGAAATTGTCTTAAGAATTGTCCTGTTATCAGGATAATTTAGAAAGGTTAATTGATTAACTGGCAGAAATTCTTTAGGCGAGTGAAGATTCCCCTTGCACCCTTGACCTCAGAGATGCCTTTTTCTGAACAGACATGCTGGCCCCTTGGATCCAACCCTCAGACTGGCTGAAAGGCCCAGTTGGGTGTTGTGGTGCCAGAAAAGCTGAATCCTTTTATTAATCAACCTTCCTGGTCTTTTCTGTGCAGATATGTGCTTATTTTATACAAAGGCTTTAAAAATGGAACCTAGTTTGCCATGCCAATGAGCCTGTAGTGCACTGATAGAATTTGCTTTTTGAAACACCCCAAATTATGCCAACTGTGTGTCATACCCAGTAGACTAGCCCTTTCCAGCCTAGAGAAGAGAACCCTGATAGAATGTGGGATTATTACAGAGAGTTCAGAGATCTTCATGTGGAGGATGCTCCCAACCCTGTTCACACCTTCAGGCTCCTGGAGTATAGAAATCCCCCAAAGAAACCAAAAATGGTGTCACAGTTTAGATCAGAGCATCTCAAACTTTCTGTGGTAAGAGACCAGTTCGAGATTTTTGTTTTCTCAATCTGTTTTTGGGCCAATACTTGTAGAAAACACAGTAAAACTAAATTACTCTTAGTTTCTGCACTTATCTCATGAAGGACTAGTAACAACTCTTCATGTTCCGGCACAGTCCATGGACTACACCTTAATTAGCACTGCTTGATAGATAAAATATTATGATTGTCTTCACATTATTTTGGTACGGTATTTATAAAATATCAATTCATTGTGTACTATACATGGTAAGGACATTTTAACGTTTTAATGTCCCAGTGAACAAATTCTTTCAACCCAGTCCATGTGTTTCTTTCTTCTTTTAGTTTTTAAAGTTTTAAAATTTCATACCAGGGATTGAACTCAGGGTCACTTAATTACTGAGCCACATCCCCAGCCCTTTTTATATTTTGTTTAGAGACAGGGTTTTTCTAAGTTGCTTTAGGGCCTCACTAAATTGCTTAGGCTGCCTTTGAACTTGTAATTCTCCTGCCTCAGCCTCCTGAGCCACTGGGATTACAGGTGTGTGCCACCACACCCAGCCAACCCAGTCCATGTATTCCAGAGACTTTATAATTGCTTTTACAGACAACATTAAAAATCTCTATTTAAGCACTTACGGATTTTAGTCACAGATGATCAAATTATACTGACCTCTGTATGAGGAGAACCTATTACTTATACATTTACATCTTCTCATTTTTCACATGTATGAAATGCTGTTGTGATGAATAAAATACAATTTATGAAACAGTTCTAAAGAATTTATATAAGTTGATTTTTTTTCCCCATCTTATTCAATCAGTATTGAAAGTACAGCTGCTATCCTGTGGGAAAACTAACAAAAATTTTGACATTAGAAAAAGTCCTTTTACTTGAAATCTTTGATAACTACTTCTCCACACAGACCCTGAAGGAATGCACAAAAATTCCTCTGTGTTGGAAGAATAATCAGTCAGAGAACTTTGCTGTCCTGCCTGAGACTGTTAGTGCTGTGCAGACTGCAGAATTTGTGTGAAACACTTGCTTTTCTTCCCAGACCCCAGGTTGTCCAGGTCTGAAAAGCAATGCCTCATTTATTTATTCAGTAACATCTGTGGTGCCAGACACTGGCTTAGGCAGCAGGGAAAATGCTTCTACCCTCAGGAGGCTCAGGAGAAATTCTTGAGTCAGAATCCCCCTTTGCCTCCCAGTGCCTCTCCTAATATGGTATGTATGGGCAGATACCTGGGCTCTGCTCCTCAACACCTGACCAATGAACAAGCCCTTCCAACACCTGGTATTGTGCCTGCGTGGTCTCTTGTTGAGTGCAAAAACTGAACTTAATGCATGGAAATGATAACAATAGGAACTTTAATGACTCTCAAACATCATCCAGACTGCAGACATGAGTGAAACAGAGTAGAATGTGGGGGCTATCTGCCATCTTCCTTGGCATGAAATAGTATGATACAGATCATTTTGGAAAAGGAAGAAATGGGTTCTTATATTTTCTAAGTCAACTCTGTGGACAGAGTTGTACAAATTGTATTTTTCCCACGTCAGGAGATTCCTGACCAATGCTTCTTAAACTTTAATGTGCACAAAAATAGCCTAGGGATATTTTCAAGATGCAGATCAGGTTCAGTAGGTCTGGACTATGCCTGAGAGTCTGTTTCCAACAACCTCCCACCTAAGCAATGCTGAATCTACTGCTGTTTGATTTTGTTGGTCTTTCAGTCATATTTTGAGTAGCAGAGACTAGAACCCATATGGTGGGTTGTCAATCCATTTTGTGTTGTTATAATAGAATACCTGACATTGGGTTGTTTATAAAGAGGTTTATTCGGCTTGTGATTCTGGTGGTTGGAAAGTACCAAGAGCATGGTGCTACACATCTGGCTGCCACAACATAAGCTGAGAAGTAGAAAGGGAACTGGTCCCAGGCAGAAGGATTATGCATGTGAAAAAGGAAGTGTGGGATTGGGGAGGAGCCAAGGTCACTCTTATAACTACCTACTCTTGTGAGAATTAGCCAGGTTTTGCAAGAACTACTTTAATATATTCCAAGGGTGGTGCTCCATAATCTAATCATCTCTTGAAGTCCCTACCACCTAAATACAGCTATACTGGGGACTAGTCTCCCAGTGCATGAACCACAGTATTGGAAAAATAATATCTAAACCATAGCACATGAGAATTGAACTGACCTGCTTTGTGGAAGGTATTGACCCCTGTTTCAGCTATGCTTGCATACTACAGATACTACACTGCAGTTGTATCTTTCTTATCTCAAGGGTCTTGAGTAGTCTTAAGAACATATTGCTGAGGATATATATTGGTCACTGTGTTTAATCATTAGCAAAAAACTTTATTGTGCTTTGAACTACATCTTCCTTAGGACAAAATGACAGCAGTATCTGTATGCTCAGTCAAGGTCTGTTCCATTCATTTTATTGCAACATATTGCCTTGACTCACATATCTTATATATCCTGCATATGGTAGAGAGTAGTTCTTCATAGCAAACCTGAATGCAGTGAGCTTTGCAATCCAATCATAAAATGAGGAACTCACATGTTGTGTTCAGTGAGTTGATAATGCTCAGCCTCTTTAAGATGGGTGGATTCCAGAGTATATGTGTATGAGGAACTAAATCTATTGATTATATTCCGGGCATTGTGTTCAGGTGTCATCAGACAGAGGTTGTCATTTGAGTCTACTGGCATAACAAAATAATTACAGAAATTTAAAAGCAAATTCAATTTCGACGTGTTGTCTCTTTTGACTTATATCAGATGGTTTTGCTTAGAAAGGCAATAAAGGCCTTTCAACTCAGGCAAAATTAAACTTGAAGTTGGTGTCAGGCAGGGCGCAGTGGCACACGCCTGTAATGCCAGTGGCTTGGAAGGTTGAGGCAGGAGGATTGCAAGTTCGAAGTCAGCCTCAGCAACCTAGCAAGGTCCTAAGTAAGAGACCCTGTCTCTAAATCTAAATAACATATTAAAAAGGGCTGGGGTTTTGGCTGTGTGGTTAAGTGCCTCTGGGTTTAATTCCCAGTACCATAAATAAATAAATAAATAAATAAATAAATAAATAAATAAATAAATAAAAGTGCTGTTGGGAAAATAGAGGATTCATATCACAACTTGTGCTTGTAGACCTGGTACTTCATCCAGTGCATGGATGCATCCATATCCATGGCCAGGAAGTGATGTTTCCACCCTATTCCTGAGCTGATGACTGTAGTTTTTAATGAAAATATCACCATGTAGATTAGAACAAACTAATCTTCTAAAATAATTTTTAATGGATTAGAGGAGTGCCTCGCTTAATCTTTCTAGTTTCTTAATTTCTTTTGATGGGTCACATTCCATCCCTAAATATTCCATGGGTCTGTCAGCAACTTTGATTGAAGCATGAGTTAATCATATTAGATATCATTGATGGGGGCTTGGATGGGTCCTTGCTATTCAGAGGATTTTGTTGTAATGTTATCTTAATCATATTTGGCTGGTATGTCTTTAACTAAGAATTATGGAAGGAAAGATAATCTAACCAATTTAGAAATCATCTAGCGCAAGCATCTAAACCAAAATAGAAATAGAAATAAAATAGGATTTTACCCCAGGTGACAAGGGCCTGTCTTTAGATCCCAGTCCTGGGATTCTTGATCTCTGCAATATCTTTCTGTGTTGATGAATGGATGGAAATGGTGGCTTTAGGGCTTGAGGAAGCAGGTTTCCCACCATTCCTGGTGGGAATGGTGCCACTGCACAGGCAGCAGTATAGTGAGAGGCATCTAGCACCTGTCACTGCTCTGCTGCCTGCAGAGTGGCAGTAGACTCAGCATGATCTGAGGAGACCGTGTCTGGGTAGGAGCTCCGAATCTGTAGCCAGTCAGCCTGGCTGAGATCCTGCCTTGTTCTGTAAAGTTGTGTGACTTGGACAAGTCATGGGATCCCTTCGTGATTTAGTTTCTTCAGATGTAAGATGAGGACCTTCCTCAGGGTCATGGTGAAGATGTAATGAGTGATTAGAATAAATAGCAGGGCCTTGTATGTGTTAGAGGAGGGTTTGCAAACTGTGGGTCTCCACAGGTATTGAGTGGTGAAGTCAGTATTCTGAATCACAAACAGCTTTTGAAAAATTGAATGATACGTATCATGCAAATATTAGAATGAAATAGAGCATTCTAGAATACATTGCATCTATGCAGGGTATTGTTGGGTATCCCTTTGGTTCCTCTTTTTTGGTGTGGCGTGCGCGCACACACATGTAATAGCTCAAATTGCAGAATGTATTTTCAATGAAATAGTGATTAATAGAGTAAGGAAACCCCTGCTCCAGGAACTGAAGTGAATGAATCCATTTTTCTAAACACAGACTCACTGGGGTGAGTGAGGCCCTCCTTCTATGGACTGGAATGTGCAGGTGAGCTATGACTGACACTTCCATGTGCTTCCCTTGCAGAGGGAAACCAAAGGGCAGTTTCTTATCGACCACATCTGCAACTACTACAGCTTGCTGGAGAAGGACTACTTTGGCATTCGCTATGTGGACCCAGAGAAGCAGAGGGTAAGAGCCAACCCCTATCTCAGTCCATTCTGAGGGAGGGGCCCAGGCTGTGGGGCACTGTGGGGGTTCCTCCCAGAGCCACTGTGGGGCCCTTGTTCTCATGGATTATTGACCACAGGAAACTAGTCAGCCAGTGGGTATGAGAGCAAAAGGGTTAGGCCCTGTCCCACTGGACTGGGTAGAGCAGGAGAGGGGAAAAGTTATGTTATAGGTCTTTCCAGAAAGCTGGTCCCACCTGGACAGAAGAAAGAATATTCCTGTGCCATTTGATTTGCACGATGTGGCATCAACAATGGCCACATAAAGTGTGATTATAGAGAAAAATCCCCCAACCCCTCACAGTAAAATACTACTGGTGCTTAATGGGTTAGGGTTTTCTTTTGGGATCATGAAAATGTCTGGAACCTGATACAGGTGGTGGTTGTAACACATGGTGAATGTACTAAATGCCACTGGAATGTACATTTTAAAATTGTTGATTTTATGTTATGTGGATTTCACCTCAATTTTTAGAAAAAGCTTTTGACAGATGAAAGGTTAAATCACTTTGAATTTGTCTTTGTACTCCTGGACACATTTACCCTTCCTAGCATGGGTTGGTGAACAAGAGTGAGCAAGGAGTCTCACTTTTTGAGCAGGTGTGTGCTTTAGTATCTTGCAGGCATGGCGTGTAGGCAAGACTCCCTGGGGCATGTGCCCCTCACATCCAAAAGACACTGGAATCTCTGTCGCAGCTCCTTGGGCTTCCCCTTCCTGCGACCCTGTTGTGCATCCCAGCTATGGGCTAAGGGCTCTGTCCACTCAGTCTCCGATTCTTACAAGCAGGACAAGTGTGAATTGGCTTCCTGGAGTGCCAGGGTTCAGGGGATAGGACTCCTCTTTTATTTGTTCCCTTCCTCTCCAGGGCTTCTGGTTTTCTTCGTTTCTTCTTTCCTCTCTACAACCCCACCCACCGGGTTGTTAGTTTAGTATTTACTGACCCTGTATGAAGAGGGAAGGTTTGCAGAGTGTATTTTTGTAAAGGAGGAAAATGTTTGAGGAATAGATTAGGTTTTGTTCTGGAACACAGAGGTGGTTACTTAGCTCTTGGAGTCCTGCAGGACCCTGTGAGGGGATACAATAAAGCGGCTCAGAGGAAGAGGTTTCCTATAGAACCTGCAGTCACCCTTTAATGAGCCAAGTATTTACTGAGTGAGGAAGGTAAAGGATGAGGAGGCAGGTCAGGGAGGGGGTCTGTGGTGTGGTATTTATTACTCAGTAACAGTGGTTCCCAGACCTGGCCCTGCAACAGAATCACCTTGAGTGTTGGCTCAAAATGCTTAGTGTGAGTCTTGTTCCAGACCTCCTAAATCAGAATTCCTGCGGCCAGGAACATGTATTTTAACACATTCCTATTCTGATTTTGATGCAGCTGGCTAAGCTTTGGTCTTTTGGCCTGTGTTGGGGACCATGGCATAAAGACATAGCTTCTTGTGGTTTGAGAGGATAGTATACATGTATGAAGAGTAAAACAGGTGGAAGGTCTCACTGTAAGTAAGTAACAGAATGAATATTTGAATTTAGGATCATGGTTCAAATCCCTGTAAGTCTCACAGACCATGGACTGTATTCATCATCTAATTAAAACTGAAGATAAGCTGGACAGGGTGGCACATGCCTGTAATTCCAGTGGCTCAGGATGGTGAGGCAGGAGGATCACAAGTTCAAAGCGAGTCTCGGCAACTTAGGGAGGCCCTAAGCAACTTAGGGAGACCCTGTCTCTAAATAAAATATAAAAGAGGGTGGGGGGATGTGGCTCAGTGGTTATGTGCCCCTGGTTTTAATTCCTGGTATCCAACAAACAACAAAACAACAATAACCCCCCCAACCCCCCAAACTGAAAATAGATTATTTTTGTGTAAAATTCCATCCTAAATCATAAACTTCCAACCTATAGGAGAAATTCTAGATACCATTACTTAAGCAATTATAATGCCCTAGGAGGTGTATACATACAGTATCTAGTCTTCCAAAAACCCTGCAAGGAAGAGAGAAACAGGATGAAGTTTGAGCTCACATCCTTTCCTTTCTATCTCCCACATGAAAATTTGAAACAGAGCCCCAACCTTTTTTTGCAAAAGGCCCTCATAGAAAATATTTTCAGCTTTGTTGCTTCTATAGTCTCTATTGCAATTACTCAACCCTGCTGTTTTTGTGGAAAGTGGCTGTAGGCAATACCTAAATTAGTGGATGTGGCTCTGTGTCAATAAAACTTCATTTTCTTTACTGTGCACTAGAAAGCAGGCAGTTAACCCTAGCTTGCTGACCTCTGGCCTAGGCAGTAGCAAGAAACCCCTGAAATGTACAATCCTTTTTTTGTAGCTCTAACCCTTGCATTAGGGAGATATTGGATACAATATTAAGAAAGGTCTTCAGAAATGGAATCATAGATATCAATATGAGCTCACAATTTTTAAGAAATGTACCATAGATAGATATGTAAGTAAATATAGATGTGTGTGTAACCTGGGATAGCACACACACACACACACACACACACACACACATATTTCCAGCTCTGTGCACTAAGAAGGCCTAGAAGCAATGATACCAGAGCAGCAATGAGTACACCCAGACCTGGGGGTCTAAATACCATTCTTTCCAGTCACAGCAACAAGGTCTCTTTGCAGGAAGGGTTGATGCCAGGGCTGGGATAGGAGAACCACAAGATGAACGTGGGGTATTGTGTGGCACCAGAAAGTGAGGAAGTATGTGTGGACGGGGTACTAGGTAAAGCACTGAGCACACCCTAAACAACTGCCAGTGACCCAAACTGGAACAATTGGAGGAGTGAAAATAAGTAACAATAGTATTGTTATTAGAACAAAGAATGAAATAAATATCCAAGAGGCCATACTGATGCAAATAATTGAACAAATAAATTAAAGAGGAAAACGGGGCAGCTTTTTCTTACAGAAGAATTCTGATTAATAAATGTAGAGGGAACGAGGGAAAGAGAAAACCACCATTAGAACAACCCAATGATAATAGTTGCAGCTACGAGTCATCAGTGAATCCTAAAATCAGTGGGCAAATTTTGAAGAGAAAGAGGATATTTTATAGTCTCAAAGCACCCCGATCCTTCCTGAGATATTTTTCTAGTACAAAGGGGAAAATAATAACTTTGTAGTGGAGAAGACTGGCAGGTACTACTTTAACAGAGATCAAAGTAAACATCACCAGTAAAAAAGATACCAATACCAGGCTGGGGATATAGCTCAGTTGGGAGAGTACCTGCCTCGCAAGCACAAGGCCCTGGGTTCAATCCCCAGCACTGCAAAAAATAAAACAATAATAAATAAATAAATTTTAAAAAATGATACCAACACCATGTAGTTCCAGCCTGAGGCATTGGGAAGGACACACTGTCTCTGGTAATCTTCCCAATAATGCGCAACCTCTGTCAAGTTTGGAGAAAACATTAGACAAGTCCAAAGTGAGGAATATTCTCCAAAATAATTTACCAGTACTTTTCACTTAAAAGCATTGAGGTAGTAAAAGACAAAAAAAGACTGGGAACTGTTTTAGTTTGGAGAGACACTTCAAGTAAAAGCAACATGGGATCTTGGGAATATATTCTGGAACAGAGGAAAGTATAGCAGTGAGAAACTGTGAACTCCAGAATAAGTCTATAGTCAGTTAATACTATTGTGCTAGTTATTGGTTTCCTATTTTTGTCATTGTACTGCAGTTATACAAGATGCTAACATTAGGGAAGAATGAATGAAAGTTATATTCTACTGTTTTTGCCAGTTTTTATATGCCTAAAATTATTTTTTTCCATTGGAAAACATCATATATTTTTATTTTTTATTTTTTTAAATAGCAATGAACAGAAATAAATCAGTATTTTACATCCTCACTTAAGAGAACCAAAAACAACTATTTAAATATTTTAGCTCTGAGTTTCTTTTTCAAATGAAAAATATCTTGGTTTTTTTCATCTCATTTAAAAGTTGCATCATACTGTTCATAGATGTGAGACCAGGAAAGATAACCACATTTTATGCCGCATAAAGTATTTATTCTTTCTTTTTTTTTTTACAGACTGATTTTGATTCATTGTACCCAAATGGGGTACAACTTTTCATTTCTATGGTTCTGCATGATGTAGATTCATGCCATTGATGTAATCATACATGTACACAGGGTAAGGCTCTCGGTCTCATTCCACCATTTTCCATACCCCCGCTTCCTCCTCCCTCTCATTTCCCTCTACGTAATCAAAGCAAGAATCAATTAATAGACTGGATTCAAACTAAAAAGATTTTTCTCAGCAAAGGACACAATCAATAATGTGAAAAGAGAGTCTCCAGAGTGGGAGAAAATCTTTTCCACACGCACTTCAGATAGAGCACTAATCTCCAAAATTTATAAAGAATATACAAAACTTTACATCAAAAATACAAAGAACCCAATCAATAAATGGGTCAAAGGAACTGGATAGACACTTTACAGAAGAAGATATACAGGCAGTTAATAAATATATGAAAAAGTGTTCAACATCTCTAGTCATTAGAGAAATGCAAATTAAAACAACTCTAAGATTTCATCTTACTCCAATTAGAATGGTTATGATCAAGAACACAAACAATAACAGATGTTGGCATGGCTGTGGGGAAACAGTCACACTCATACTTTGTTGGTGGAGTTGCAAATTGGTGCCACCACTCTGGAAAGCAGTGTGGAAATTCCTCCAAAAATTTGGAACGGACCCACCTTTTGACCCAGTTATCCCACTCCTTGGTTTATACCTAAAGGACTTAAAATTGGTATACTACAGTAACGCATTCACATAAATGTTTATAGCCACTCAATTCACAATTGCTAGATTGTGGAACCAACCTAGATGCCCTTCAAAAGATGAATGGATAAAGAAACTATGGTATATATACACAATGGAATATTACTCAGCCATAAAGAAGAATAAAATTATGGCATTTGCAGGTAAATGGATGGAGTTGGGGAATATGCTAAGTGAAATAAGCCAATCCCAATAAAACAAAGGCTGAATATTTTCCCAGATAAGTTTTCCCTGATACATAATGGGGGTGAGGGATCAGGGGTGAGAGAAGAATGGAGGAACTTTATTTTTTAAGGTTAGAAATAAGAAGTCTTTAGGTTGATGTGCTTCATTGTTCTTTGTGTTTCAACTTAGCTTAGCTTAAATTTAAGATTCGCACTAGGGTAGTAAATTAGAGGAAAAAATGGGGGACACCCCAAAACAAAACTATCTTATCTGCCATAGCTACTAAATCGCTTGGAGGGGTACCTGAGAACTTCTAATTTTCTCTGTACCATACAGCTGTTATAGCCCTTTGAGTTTGAAGATACAATGTAGGCATAGCTTCTGCATGGGTTGCAGGGCAGTTGTTGTACAAACCTGTCTAGATTTTGGATTCAGAATGATATGATTTAGAAGTCCTATCTCTGCTGGCAAATAAGTCATGTGATCTTGACCAAGTTATTAAGCCTCTCTGAGTCTCTGTCCTGATTGATACGATAGATAAAATACTTCCTTTTGGAGCTGATATGAGAATTAGATATAAAGTATGTAAGTGCTTAACACGTGGTGTATATTAACTACATTATGCATTATTTTCATTATTAATTATTGCTATTATTATTCTTACAGTTATGATGATGCATTGGCTAGGTCTAGGTGAGGAAATACAGCCATGATTAGCACTCACAGACCTATCAATGTTTATAACAATTTCCTTTAAAGGCAGGGAGCACTGTCATGATCTTTAGAAAGAGAACACAGAAAGGGAGCATTAAAAAATTAGTAGAGCAATGGGCCCAAAGGCAGAAAGACATGATTGTATGGGAGTTGTAAGAAAGACTAGTTGACAACATTTTTTTTTTTAACCAGCTCTTGTACTTCTTCCATAATTACAAATAAAACTTCTATTTGGATAGAAGCTAATCAAGAAAGAAAACCAAGTTAGAGAAACAAGTGGAACTTACCTCTGTTGTAGGGCTGGTGGTTTGGCTGCGACTTTCTCAACTCAGTTGACAGCCAGCTATTGTGGAATGTTAAATATTTAGCATTATTACATTTGGAACACCATATGTTTGACAAGATGTCTCTTGCCCCACGTGCTCTGGAAGTGATGAGGACTGAATCAGTAAATGGTGACTATTTTTTGCTATTTTAATGGCAGGGGCCCAAGTTTTCTATTATTATTATTTTGTTTGATGGAGGGATGGGTTAAATACCAGCTCCTAAAAATCTCTTTGAGTTTCCACCACATTCATCTTCTGAGGAATTCATATAATTATAGTCGCCTAAGACTATAAAGCAGGTGAATAGAATACTCCTGGCTTTACTAATAGAGAAAACTGGGCAATATTTCTAGAAGTAGTAGAAGAAATAATTCCAGAAAGGAATTTATTTGGTCTAAGTCCATTTGTATTTCTTAAATCCAGCATATTCTTTCCACCATTTTTGCTCAGGTATTTGGGTAACTTCCTATTGGAAAGATGAAATTTTGAAATAATTAGCTGGATTTCATAACTGTAGCTTCTGTGGCTATAGTTTGAGATATCTGTTTGCTGAATTTCCCCTTTTTTTCTTTCATCCCTTCACTTTCCCCAAATGTAACTCCCAGTGCCTTAGAGCTGAGGGAGTACCCAAGGCTCCATCCCAACTTCCCAGGGGAAGAATTATACCAGGATTTGACTGTGGCTGGTTTACAGCCTGGAGGGAGATTGTATTCAGTACTTTGGATTTTTAACTTCCCTTAGTTCTAAGCAACTGCTGAACCTATTTAACATCAGTGTCCCTGACTTACCTGACTGGATGGTTCTGCCTCATACCAAAGAAAAGGGATTCACTTTGGAGGTTCACACCATTGGGGGCATGATCCTCAAATGCCCTGTGACAGGGCATTGTGTGTCAGATGTCCTGCAGACACTGCAGGGTTTAAGATGCTTTCTGAAGGGAGAACGAGCTGCAAAATCATGAATGCAAGGGTATGTTGAGCCTTGATGCCCCCCTAATGTGATTACAACCCTGAGGTTTTTATGCTGGAGTCAGAAAGAATTAGTGAGCCTATTAGTGAGTTTTATTAATAATGGAAAAAGACGTTGTCTATGTTAGAGCAATTTGCTTTTTCTAGAGGCACCTTGGGGAGGACATGGAATGGAATAAAAATCAGCCCAATGATTTGAGGTTTCACTCTGGGGATGTTGCCAGGAAGCCAGACAGCATTATGTCCCACCAGCTGCTCCTGCCATTGAAAGGCTGCTTCCTGCTCCTTGGATAATTGCTTCACAGATGCTTATAAGTAGGAGCAGGAGTGGTACCTAAGATTTAGGGCAATCCTGTGCTGAAGAGTAGGTTGTTCTGCTGCCTCAAGTCCCCCTGCCCTCAACGTTAGTTCCCCTGTGTAATGAGTTTCCTTTTGTTTTGAGGATCAATAGAGATTAAAAAGCAAGACTTTCTGAGTGCCTATGTGGGGAAGTACTGGTAACTTGGCCTTGTAGGTGAGGACTTTGGGCATTCAAGTTACGAGGAAGCATAACATCTTTAAAACTGGATATATCATCTAGTGGTCCAGTCGTCGCCCAAAATATTAACATTGACAGATTTGAGGAAATTGTCAGACTCCTTCAGCAGACAGCAGGACTTGGTGTGTAGCTAAAATAATTGCTCATAATTGGTACTGTCTCTATCTGATGTCCTTCTGGGGAGGGAGAGGGACGCCTGATAAATGGTCATGATCTGGAAGCCACTTAGCAAACCAGGAAGTCATAATTGTTATGGGGGCAATGCATGAACTGGGTATCTTGTTTGGACCAGGAGGCAATCATAACAATAAGTGGGGCCAGGAAAATACCATGTTATCCTTGAGTCAGGAAAAAACAGGAATATCCAAGGTAGGGAGGTTTTGCTCTCTTGGTGGTGGGAAGAACCTGGGCAGGAAATCAATTAGGGAGATAAGGTTTTTCTCTCAGGGGGAAAAAAAAAAAAGAATGATGGAGGGTTCCGTAGTTGATGTAGTTTCCACAGGGGGTCTGGGAGTTTCAAGATAGCTTTCAAGATAAGCTGGGAAGAATATCAGCATGACACTATGATGCATAGCTTGAAGAAATAAAAACAGTACAGGTTAAGAAATGATGGTTTGAAGTAGACTTTTGTTTCTTTCACGTTTCACTGTAGTTCTGTCAAAGTTCAGTTGTCGTTGTGTTATGTCCATGGAGGGTAATGATGAGTAGCTTCTGTTCTAGTTATCTTGCTGTGTAACTAGCCTCCCCATACTTTAGTAGCTTAGAACAACCCACATTTATTATAGCAAATGATTTTGTGGGTCAGAGATTTGAGTAAGGTTTAGCTGTGGTTCTTCTGCTCTTCATGCTGTTGGCTAGGGTCACTCAGTGGTGTTCAGTTGGTGGCTAGACTGGTCTGGAGGTTCAAAACCTCTTTACTCACACCTGGTTGGTGCAGGGGGTTGGAAGATGGGGCTTGGGGACGTCCTCTCACTGCATGTAGTTTCAGGCCTCTCCAGATGGCCACATCAGCAAGGTGTCTGAACTCTTTGCATGTCTTTTCAGGGCCAAACTCTATTGGAAAGAAAAGGTTTTGAGGGAGAGGTGATAAATTTTGAACTTGTAGTTTGGGAAACCTGGGAGATATTAAAGTAGAAATTCTATCCCTACATTTGTTGGTTATGTGACTTTAGCAGATACCTTACCTTTCAATGCCTCAATGTCTTCATTTGTAGGAATGGGAATACAAATAGTGTGTACACCATAAGGTTTTTAATTATTTGAATTAATCCATATGACCACAAAGCCTAAAGTATTTACTCTTTGGTTCTTTTCTCCCTCTCCTCTCTTCTCCTCTCCTCTCCTCTCCTCCCTTCTCCTCTCCTCTCCTCTCCTCTCCTTCTCTCTCTCTCTCTCTCTCTCTCTCTCTCCTTTTCTCCCTCCCTACCTCTCCTGGTAGCATTCAAAATTAGTGAGGGGGATGGAGGCTGCTGAGTGTTTGCATGGGTGCTTAAGGTTTCTTGGACAGGCATGTCCTGTTCTCTGTTTTATAGTGTTTCTTCTCCTGTCATGTATATTTTGCCTATCCCAAGACTCTAGAGTACAAAATCAGTTATGAATAAAGGGGTAAAAGACACTTCACCAAAGCAATTAATTTTTCTTAGATAGATTGACTTCCAAATGGACAATAACTTGAGCTTTCCTATTTTACAGATTTATTGTTGTTTGTTTTTGCTCTTGTGTCAGATTTTATTGAAGCTGGAGTGGAATTTATTGTTATTCATACATAAACAACAAGGGCCAAGTTCTAACCTACCGTTCAGAACATTCTTTCTTTCTCAGCAGAGGCCAAAGGACCTGTAAATGGCATAAATTGTCTACATAATGCGGGGCCTGGGTTACTCTGGGCTTTGTCTGGGGGTGTGTGAGAATCAGGCCATCTTTTTAGGGCCATGATGGGAATGGTCAGATTTTGGATCTGATTACCATAGAGAAGACAAACAATCTCCTGCTAGAGAAGGTACATTCATTCTTTTTAAAAGTCCCATGGATTAGTTAACACATTTTTCCAGGCTGCAAATTACTCTGCTTTAGGGCACCAAAGGTTTAAGAAAAGTGAGTCAATTTATTCTGTAATCATAGGCTGAATCAATTTTAATAGAAAGTGAACATTTGAAGAGAACTAAATGTTGTATTGTATTGTTAGTTTTGGAAAAAATTTTTTTTGTCTCAGCAGCTACCAAATTAAAAATCAATTTACTTAGTCACAATTCACCACTTCACACACACCTTCTTTTTCTCCCAAATAAGCCAAAATTAGACTATACACAAGATATGCACCATTTATTTGATGAGTTAGAGAAAAATGATCTCTTAGGGCTCAGTCAGCTGGACCTAGAAAAATTAAAAAGTGGGAACACTTGGCAATGTTCTTATCCTTCAGGTTCATAGAATGTGTACTGTTAGAGCTGAAGGAATCCCAGCAGTTCTCAAATGTGTCCCCTACCTTCCCCCACCAAAATTGCAGATAAGAAAATCAGGATACAGAAGATTTTGGAACCCCCTTGCTTTTAACTTTCTTTGTGAGCTCACTCCTCAGCTTTTTTTTTTTTTTCTTTCATATGCTCCCAGTCAAAATTGTACCAAGGAAGGACCTGAAATGTGGTCAGGGTAGATTATCAATACTAAAAGTCCTCTTAAATTGGGTCCCCTTACTGGGGCTTTGCAGCTTTCCAAGGTTTAAGCTTAAGGCACAAGGAATAAACCTCTAAGGGAAGGATTTTAAACATAGAAAGTGCAGTTAGTGGAGAGTTAGGAAGGCTGCACTAGGTTAGCTTCCCAGAAGAAGATATTGGGATAAATATCCTAGTAGAGCAATTTATTAGGAACTTTTTCCAGGAGAAGACTTGTAGGGGAACTGGGGATTGGGACAGAGAAGGAGAGGAGGCCAAGTAAGTTTGTGAGCTTGAGCAAAGTCCTGCAAAGGGTAACTTCCTCTGTCTCCCAGGAGAGCTCTGGACTCAGAATTGGTCATGCCTTAGATTCCTGTAAGTGGTGAGGTAGCAGAGGCATTTATACTTACCTGTCAGTCATTAGTTAAGAGCTACTCTGACTTGCAGAGGGCAAGGTGGGTTAGGGAGACTGAATTCCCTACCCTATGATGGATTCCAGGAACCTAAGGGGCAGCCTTTCTAAAAAGGGAAGGACTGCTGAGCCCTATCAATGTCTGCTGCAGATGCCTTCCTGGGATCTTCACATAATACTAAGGGACCAGTTCTGTGTTTCATCTTCCTTCCTAAGTTAATTTTGTAGAATCAATGATGTTGTCTTGATGACCTTAGATTTTGGAATTTTTATTGTAAATGAGAGTTGAGGAAATGAAGTTTTCAGCTAGAGTAAAACAGCCATAAATTCAGATATTTGATTGTCAGACTTTTCTTTCTGTCCCTCTTAGGGAAAATCGGTTTCCAATAAGGATACAGCCTTTTTGTCTTTTTGAGACTAAAACAGCATATATTCCAAGTAGCAATTGAAAGGAAAACAGAAATGCAATAAGTATTCTAAGCCTTGTATCTAATTACAAAGCACACCAATCATGGTTGTTTATTCACACAGATGTAATCCATCTGTACCTCCAGTAATGGTAGGAGTTGTTGTGTAGCCCAGACTCAGCTTCACTGGCCAATTCACAACTCTAATTGGAGGAGTGAAAAAAGGGAGAAGAAAGAAGGGGATGAAAAGAGAGACAAAGAGCTAACAGTTGGTATTGCATCTAGGTGATAAATAAAATCTCCCAATGTAGAGCGGAAGGGAAAGTGAGGTGGGGAGATGGGAAAAGAATGACAGAAAGGGACTCAGTGGGAGCTGCCATTGCACCAGCTATGGAGTCTCTGTCAGCAGTGTGAAGATGGAGCTGGTGCTTACAGAGCCTCCACTACACACCATGCTCTGTCCTAAGGGCTTCTTCCAGAATTAACCCATTTAATCCTTATGAGGATGCTATGAATGAGGAAGCCCAGGGACTTACTTGCACTCACATGGCTACCTTGTGTCAAGGTTGGGATTTGAATCCAAGCATGTTAGTTCCTGGACCAGGCCAAAATGTCAACCCTAGGTGCTTATCTGGGTTTGGTATCTGCATGTAAGGGGTGAAATTCTTCCTCTGGAGTCTGAATTACATGACATCCACCTTTATTCTCTGAGTAGAGCTTAATTTTCTATTTTTAAAAAATTTACTTTTATTTATTCATGTAATGCACCAAAACATGTAAAAAGGTTAATATTGGCATCATGATTTTCTTTGACAAACATTTCTAAATCTGTATTCCCTATTATTCACTCTCACTGGTATTACTTCAGTCTATTTTTCTCAGTCTTTAAAAATACATTTAGATGCTTGCGAATGTGTTCTTCGAATATATGGTAGTGTCTTGTGTTTTTTATTTAAAAAAGAAAGCACATTAATTATTGATATAGTAGTTCATATTTTCCTAAACTTGCCTGATTTATGATTCTCTTAGAACCTTAGTAATTATTTTTCAGAGTCCATGTAAAAGTGCTATCAAATAAGAGTTAGCTCCAAACAGCTTAATAAGTATTTATGTTTTAACAACTTAGTAGCCATTAAATACATATAAACTGCAAGAAAATATTACTTTCAGTTCATTCTAAAATAACCACAATCATTTAATAATAGGAGGTGTGGTATGTGCCTGTTCAGTAGTGCTGGGATCCCTGTTGGAACGTGCCAAGTTCATTACCTGTTCCGTTCCTACATTTTTTGCTTGGTACTTGATTTTTATCACAGCACAAAACAAAAAGATATCAAAAGGAAACTAGCACAATTGAATGTTGGAGCTGTGAACTTCTTCGATTTTATAGCTCCCCTGGTGCTAACAGATGTCTGGTGTGGCAGCATTCCCCTGGGGTGCTAACTGTAGCCATAGTTATAAATTTGGCAGTTCACTTTTTTCATCCCACAGTGTGCCTTAGAGATCTATGTTACACTTGAAGACTTACCTCACCTAAAACACTCTGCAGAATCATCCAGAATATGAATAGATTAGTTCGTTTCCACATTTTCCTGTTGGCCATTAATGTTACTTTTAGTCTTTTATGATTTTTTTTAGAGATAAACCTTGTTAAATGCCTCTTTATTCCACTGGGAGAATAGAGGATTTGCTGGGCCATACGCCAGTTTTTTTGTTTGTTTGTTTGCTTGTTTTAACTTAAGCTTGGTCCTCTTCAAAGAAATGATTTTCCTATAGACCTTTGAAATATGCATAATAGACATAGTGAGTCTATGGTGGCATGTCGGACATAGCCAATCCATCAAGGCTCTCATCTCTGAGGCTTTAACTGTATTGGAACCCTCCTCACAGCCCTGGTGTGGGCACACAAAATGGAACTGACTTGTCTTTCCTTGAGCCAGAGAGGAGTTGGAGAGACAGGCTGAAGTCAGGCTGAGAAGGGCTAAAGAGTTCAGAAGATGTCAAAAGAGGAACATTCAGAAAACATTTATATTTCAGATATTGTCTAAATGATGGATGATTGTCCTCTGAAAGGCAGTACCAGTACGTATTGCTCTCTGGTTGCTCTTAATTGTGTCTTGCTTTAGTTATAAATTATCCTATTTATTTCTGGTGAAGTAATTTAATCATGGGGGACCCCTTTATTATTCTCTTCCATAAAGTCTATATATTGAAAGATATGATCTACCTATTAGATTGTAGTTATTCAGTAAAACTAGTGTAACACCAAATAAGCATTTATTATTTTTATATCCCAAGCACTGTGTCTTACATTTATTGACTTTTTAAATCCTTTTAACAGCTCTATGAAGTAGGTACTATCACTTTTCCCATTTTATAGTTGTGGGCTTTGAGACACAGAGAGTTTAAACGTTTTGCACAAGGTTATATAACTGGTAAGTGATGTAATGAATTAGTTGTCTGTGGTTCAATTATAACTATGTAATTTCTGCTTCGAAGGAGATAATGAGGATTCCCAAAATGAGTTGATATAATTTTGGCCAGAAGCAAGGAAACTTGCTGTGTAAGTTTGTCTGTGCAACATGGTTTTTTGTTGTTGTTAGACTTTCCGTAATGTTGAAACAGTTAAAAAAGTCTCATTATTGCTTTTGAAGACTACAGAGATCTGACACCATACATAGAAACTGCTGATTTGGATACTTCATTTTTCAGCTTCGGAGAAAACAGGGAAAGTACATCAAAGAGAACAATGCACTGTGGTGTGGACTGATCAGGTGGGAGGGCACAGAGCTGAGAGGTTAGGGGCTGCTCTCTGGAATCCCACTGCACTGCTGGCTGGCTTCACCGCTTACTACCAGGTGACCTCAGGCAAGTTGTTTAACATCATGAGCCCCAGATTTCTCGTTGATAAATGAAGTGGTTGTGAGGACTAAATAGGATAGCACATGGAAACTCTTGATGAGCACCTGGTGCTTAGTATGCACTCAACAAAGGCTAGCTTTTTACTGAAATTTATGGATATCCATTTACATCAAACAGTAAGGATAATATGGAACTCTGAGGTTAGTAGGTGACATAAAGGAGATAGAGGGAAGTGTAAGAGCTTGACAGATGGTAAGTTTCTTTCTCTTCTTTCCTCTCTAGCATCAAGCAGGCAGGGTGCCCCATAAGGGCGGACTCCCTGACCTCATGGTGGATTCCCCAGGGTACTCCTTTTTATCATCTTTATAAACTGCATGCATAAAGTGAATTTTCCTGACATTCTCTGAGCAGGTTCAGGGACATTATGATTAGTGATCTCTAAAGCTGCCTGGTTCTCAGGGTGTTGAAGTGACCTTTGTATGTGGCATGGAGTGAGCTGGCCACTGGGACCAGCTTAGTGTCTTCTTCAAATAAAATGCCCGTCAGTAACATGATTCTGAACTATTCAGGTTTTTTGGCTTCTTTGTTTTATGATGAAGCTGACTTTTTTTCTTAATGACCTCAGACCTCTGAAAATAAGATTTTAAGAATCATTTGTTCCCCCCTTACTGTAAGGAAAAAATCATCTGTGTATGTGATGGGGCTCATTCTGACTTGGCTCAATATCCTCTTAGAGGAGGCTGGTCTGGAAGAGGAACTGGGTGTTGATACTGTTCATGCTGTGACTCTTTGAGGTCATGGATGTCAAATGTTCCAAATCTTTAGCCATCTGTGGCTTTCCCAGAATGACCTAGGAGTCAACTAGCGTTATTAGAACATCCCACTTAAGTGCATATCTCTCCTTTGTCCTCCTCTTCTAGCAACTGTATGATTCAGATATTACTCAGAAACTGTTAGTCCTCTAATTTATACCCTTGCCTGTGTTATTATTATTGTTTAGTTGTTTAAGTTGGTCTTTAGAGGGTGGAACATTGAAGAATATCTATGGAACCAGGGCTGTACCTTGGAATTTCTTTTAGTTATTAAGTGAAAGAATTGACCCATAATCTCTGTTTTATTTTTTTCTCTCCCTAGCACTGGCTTGAACCGAACAAGTCCATCTCCAAGCAAATGAAATGTAAGTGTCAATCTCTGGTTTTACTTTTGCTATGAAATGTTCAAAGATAGATTTTGTTTCTTGAAAAAGTTTCTCCTGCTAGGAGAAAAATGGGTAGAGTTAAGGACAGGTGGGTGAGCAGGTGCTTCTCTCTCCCATTGAGAGCTGTTTATCTTCTTCCCCTTTTTCTCCGACCTTGGCACCTGCTGCAGTCACTAGCCTTGTTGTCCCTTATACTTCTTTTCCTCCCCACCATCTTTCCCTCATAGTTCATATTCAAACAGGAGCTTTGAAATTGTATGGGTAACTATCTCTAGAACATAATCACCAGGAACCCTGGTTCCTTTTCATTGTGGGTGTGGCTAGTAAATGGTTCAGGTTGTGGGGTGCAGTCTGGAGAGGGATGAAGGAAGCAGGTGTGTTTGGAAACTAAAATTTTACCAATAACTTTACTAAATATTGTTATTATTTTTCACTCCTCCAGCTCTCAAAATGAATTAAAATATTTTTTTCTGGGTAATTGTTTTAAAGTTCTGATGTTCTGAGCATACCTTCTCTCTAGAGTCCTTGTCATCTACCAGGAGTGTTGTGAATTGGGCATTGATGGGTAGTCCTGGGAGACATGATGCTTTTGTCTGAGTCATACATACCAGGCTTTTATTTATGGTTTGGAGGAGAAGTTCTGAAATGCACCTCAGAAATTCATTGCCTTCCCCCAAATCCATTTATCCCTCTCTATGTCAATTTTCCCAGGACTTTTCAATGTAGGTGATAAATCAGTTTCTCACCAGAAATCAGATTAGTATATATCATGTTGTCCATCATCATTCAATGGGTTCTTTTCTTTCTGAAATATGAAATTATTCTGGGCAGGGTTTTCAGGTGGGAGAAGGAAGAGACTGAACATGGACTGCAAACTAGTAACCAATATATGCATTCCTTAACTTCCTTCTTTATTCTTCTTCCTTGTCCCTCCTCTGTCTCCCCCATCCGTTGAGAACAAATTCTGTCTGGTCAGTGAAAGAAAGATTTATTGAGATGAGAGTGAACACAGAAGCAGGTGTGGGAAGTCCAGGGAGCCCAGGCTGTTGGGTGAGGCAAGAACAGAGTTGGGACAAGGCTGGAACAGAGTTGGGGCATGTATCCCCATATAGATCGAAGGACAGAGAGCCCAGGGGCTTCATATAGTATGATATGCAGGAAAATGAGAATGAACTGATGCTTGAGAAAAAAGTAGCTGATATCTAGCTTTTTTTCCTTAATTCCCAAAAGTTTGTATTTTTATGTATATATTTAAAAACATTTAAGCTCTTTTCCAGATTATTAAGATTACTTAATTAAGTAATGATTAAATGATTCTTTGACTTTAGTTCTTAAATATCATGGATTTTGTCCCATGGGCCTTAGAAATTTTTGAAATATTAATTTATCTTTTGATGTAGTTAAACATGTAATAGAAGAAAATATTTAAAAATTATGGAATATTTAAAATTTGTGAGGAACTTTCTGCTTTAAGAGCTTTGTCTCCACAATTGAGCAAATCTGAACAACTGACTGAAAGTGCATAATGTTTTGCAGAAATGGTTTAAAGTTTGACATTTGACCACTGGCCAATTTCAATCTGATGACAAATGGGATCTGATTCTGAAAGCAAGAATAGTGTAAAAGTCAATTTCCAAATCAGATCAGGTGACTCACGGATTCTAGGAACTAGCAACAATAGGACATACCTATTATACTCCTGTTTATAGGCTATGTGTATGTTATTCCTTGCAGAAACTGTTTCTCACATTCCCATCTGACTCACACAGGGTAGTGGGCATTCAGGTCCTTTGCTCTGATCCTTTATTTTGTTTGGTGGTAGGGGCATCAAACCCAGGTTATTACACATGCAAAGCACACACTCTACCAGCTAACTATATCCCCAGCTCTGCTCTGATCCTTTTAAGAGCTTCTGATTATGGATTTCCTAGAAATAATATTTCCCAGGGTTGGCTGAAGGTCAGCAGTCTTGATTAACAAACCCTGTTACAAAGGCTTTATTATTTATTAGTAGTTTTAAAAGCAATATTATGTTGGTGGTTTTTCAAACAGTTCAAAAAGTTTTAAAAAGAAGACCAAATCTATTTCCTTTCTTCTCTCCCTTACATATCCAAGTCCACCCCAAAAGATAACTATATTAATAGCATATTTTTAAAAAATTAAATGGACACCTGATAATTGTATATATTTATGGGCTACAGTGTGACACAATTGCAATATGATCAGATCAGGGTAATTAACAATATTTTGCATATCCTTCCAGGAATGTCTAGGTATGTGTACGTTCTCTTATCACATATAAGGCCTTTCATAGATAGCAATGAGATTGACTTCTTTATGTTGTTTTTCCCTTTGTTATTTTTTAATAATTAGTTTTGGAGGTTACGCAATATCTGTGGTTGAGGTCTGACATTATTTTAGAACTGGTTTTCTGGTTTTTAATTGCATGTGTGTGTATGATTTATTTATTATGGAAATGGATGTTGTTTCTAGGATCTTGCTATTACAAATTATACTGCGGTAAACAGGATTGTATATGTTCTAACATCTTGTGCAAGTAAATCTGTACTGCCAATTCCTAGAAGTCGCTCAAGAGACATACATGTTTTTCATTTTCTTAGTGTTAAACTTCTATTCAAGGAACTTGTAGCAGTTTATTCCCACTAATGTTGTGTGAAAATGCTTGTTTTCCCCAGATCTTGTTGAAAACAGATATAATTAAGTTTATTTTTATGATGACATAAAATCCATGAAGGAAGAGAAATATTTATTTAATTAAACATCTAATTAATTAGATGGTTAATTGGGTATAAATTTTTAAATTGGGATACTACTTAAATCAAAGTCTTATTTCTCCTTTGAATTTAGGAGAGACACTACAGTTTATTTTTTAAATTAATATTTGGTAAAATTGACTTTATTTTTTAAGTTAACATTTGGTAAAATTGAATTTATTTTGGTGCAGAGTCCTATGAATTTTAGCATATAAGTAGAATTTCATGACTAGCACCATAGCTGGAAAAGAATAGTATCATCACCCCAATACTTCTCCTGTGTAATTAATCCTCCATCAACTGACGGTCACTGATCTGTTCTATGTCAGAAGTTCTGTCTTCTGAGAATGTCATATAAGGGAATCATACAGCTTGTAATCTTTGAGACTGGTTTTTTAAATTCAGCATAATAAGATTCATTCAAGTTGCTGTGTCTATTAATATGCAATATAGAAAATCAATGAGAATAAAAGCTAGTCTTTGAAGAGATCAGGAAAATTATTCAACCTTTAGGAAGACTAAGGGAAAGAAGAAAAGAGGAGATACAAATTACCAATGTCAGGAATGAAAAGGAGATATCACTACAGACCTCACAGAATAATTCTAGGCATGTAAATCTGACAGCTTGGATGAAATAGATTAATTCTTCAAAAAGCATGAATTATTAAAACTCATCCAATATGAAATATATAACTAGAATAGTTTCATAGCTATTAAAGAAGTTAGGTTTCAGACCTTCCAGAAAGGAATATCCAGCTCTCTCACTGTTGCTACTGTTGCTGCCAGAACTCCCTGTCCTTCTCCTCAAGTTGTAACCAGGAACTTTTCCTGGAATTTCCTCTGTCACAGCTGATGCTCACTTCCAGGTCCTGCCCAGGGTATGCCAGAGGAAAAAACATGAACTTGATGCTGGTTTGGTGTCCTTCTATTCACTCATGTCTGCCTGCTATTTTTTGTTTTGCAATCCTTAAATAGCTGCTGCACATATTATGCCCAGATTTTATAGTGGTATTTCATTGTATCCAGAGTGGTTGCAATTAGTTCATCCTATCTGGAGTTGGGTCAAACTTTTTATTATGCCTTGTCTATCATGTCAACATACAGATAGGCTGCATAATTTGTCTGGGCAGTGTTGAGGGAATATCTTCCTCATTTTCCTATGCCACAGCATGTCCATAGGTACAAGTACGAATTGAGTTGATTCTTTTCTTTTCTTTTTTTTTTAAATGAGTACTCAGATAATGGGTAGCTTGCAAACAAAGTATTAACAGCCAACATATTTTGAATGTTTGGTTTTCAGACAAAAACCTTGCTTATGTTATGTTGCTATGCAACCTAACAGTGACTGCTCTCATTTTTAACCTGTAGCTTTCAGCCTTGACCCTGTAACAGTGGAATGTAGCCTGTGTGCAAACATGTAGTGGCATACACTAGAAAGACAGATGTATAATCTGCAGGATCTATGTAGCTGCACAAATTATTTTAGCATGAAAAGCCTTAAAAATTACATGTTACAATTTGGATGTTCAGACATCTATGTCATTTGCCTGTGATCCAATTCAACTTGATTGTGAGCACCTTAGAGGGCAAAAAGTTTAATTTTGTCACTTCAGGGTAGCTCAGAATATGCTGGTTTAAAATTGATCTCTTTCATCAATTCATAGTTTAAAAATAGTCACTTAGCAGTACATACTCCATTTTGGGTGTATTTCCCACATCAAGAGCTTTCCCCTTCTCTCCTCCTCACAATGGCATCATGAGGTAGGAGGGACCCAGGTATCCTTGTGGTAGCAAGGGACCTCTGTCATGTGTTCAGTCCTTTGTGTCTTTGGCGTGTCTCATGTGATTTGTCTCTTGGGTGTTAGCTTCTTTCTGCACTCCTTGTCTCTAGATGTCACTGGCCCCACATAGCCACATTGTTTGTGTCTGTCTGGTGCTACTGAGACTGTGGTTCTGGCTGTGACCTTAGTGAGCAAGTCTCTAGATGTTGCCCTTCATATTGCCTATTCCAGGTCTCTGATTGTTAGCTTTTAGCACATCTACCTTTATTAACCACTGCTCAGCCTGGGGAAACCTGTGGATGCTGGGTAAGGCCTCCTTTGTGTGTAAACACACCATGCTGCTAGTTTGCTAGTGCTTTCCAGGTCTCAAACAGGACATTTCCCCTCAGTTGCTCTGGGATTTCTTTTCTCTGGTCCCTATGCCTCACCCTGTTCAGCTATGTGCAGAATGAGGAGGGGTGCAGGATTCCTTCTCAAAGATTAGACAGCATCGCAAACTTGGCTTGTTCTAAGCTCTCTACCTGTCTTCCCTCCCAACTCCTTACCTACAATTAGTAGTGGTTCTTCATCTCACATACAAAATTAATATTCTAAAACCATAGCTTTCTAATACTACAACAACTGTAACTGTTTCCCAAATGTAATAAAAGTGCTATTACATTAACCATAACAAATAAAAACATAAATTTCTTACAAATAAGTGTACATTTTTTTCTTTCCTTTTCCTCTTTTCTTTTTTATGGTACTGGTGGTTGAACTCAAGGCCTTATGCATGCTAGGCAAGTGCCCTACCAGTGAGCTACATCCCCAGCCTACAAATAAATGTAGAAAGAAATGTGCAAGATCTATATAAACAAAACCATGGAGTCCTACTGTGGAGTTACTGTAGAGAACATAAACAAGAGCTCAATAAATGGAGTCTTTTCGTGTTTTTGATTAATAATGCTTATAAAATCCATTCCTCACAAATTAATACATACTTTCAATAATTTGCAAACAAAAATTTCAGTGAAATTTTTTATGTCACTTAACAATGATTCTAAGTCTTATTTGCAAAAGAAAATGCTTAACAATATATAAAAAGAACAATGATGGAGGCATTGCTCAGTTAAATTGCAAATCAGGGCCTATGAGCAATATGAGCAATAGTAATTAAAGGTCACTTAGAAACAGACACATGTAGAAATATTTTGAAAATATCTTTTCCTCTTTTGCTTTTTTTCTTTTTCTCTCTTTCGTGCGTGTGTGTGTGTGTGTGTGTGTGTGTGTGGTGCTGGGGTTTGAACCCAGGGACTCACGCATGCCAGGCAAACACTCTTCTAGCCCTATACATAGCATTTTTATACCCAGGAATAGTAAAATAATCAATGGAATAGAAAAAAGACAATTCTCACATTGATTTAATATTTATGTCAATATGGGTTATGATAAAGATGGTATTTCATGTTAAACACAGAAAGATTATTCAAGGTATGATTTTTGGATAATTTTACACTTGGAAAAAAAGCTGAAGACATATCTCATACCATACATGGCATTAATTCCAGATATATTAAACATCCAGTCAAAATAGAAGAAAGATCAGGGAACTAGATGAAGTGGATTGAGGGGCAGTGAGGAGAGACAGGACCAGGGAAGAACTTAATGGAATGAATCTGACCTAACTTTCCTATGTACATATATGAAATACAGTGAATCTCACCACCACATGATAAAACTGTAAAATAATTTAAAAAATTCAGTGTATTTTATATTCTATAGAAGCTTTTGTTAAAAATCTAAGAGTACTTTATATACTCATTGGGCAGATCAGGGCCTTCAGCCAAACATGTGAAACTCAAAAGTGACAGAACAAAATACTGAGAAATTTGTGCAAAAAGTGAACTTTTGAACCAATGGTTTGTTCACTACACAGAGCAGATTCTCAGTGAATGTTTGCTGAGCGAATAACTATAACACAATGATAAACAAATTAAAACACAGGAAAAAGACTGGGAAGAACATCTGCTAAACATATAACAAGCAATACTATGCAGAATATATAAATTAGGACACTATAAATCAAAAGACAAAAACTCAGTAGAAAAAATGTGTAGAAGCCTCATAGAAGGAACACAAATAAATGGCTGATAGACTCACAAACAAATGTGCAATGTCATTAGTAACAAAGCAAATGCAAATGAGATATTTTTGCTTATGAGCAAATGAGATATTTTTGCTTAATATGTTTAGAAAATTATGAATATTGATGATAACCAGTAGACAAGGATGAGGGTAACAATTTTGGTAGACGCGTATACACTGGTAAAGTCATTCTGGAGGGAAATTTGGATGTATCTTTTATGATTCAAAGCGCCTATGTCTCTTGATCCAGCAAGTGAATTTGTATGAATCTCTCAAAAGAAAAATTAATTCACACACAGGTATATATTACACAAGGATGCCCATTGCTGTATTGCTTGTAACTTTGAGAAATGAAGCAAAGAAAGGCCTAGCATTTTTTTCAAGGCTAAATAAATGATGTGGAATTACATAGTCATTAGAAGAATGAGGCAGACATATACTATTAACATGGAAAGATTTGTTAGATATATTTTCAAGCTACAAAAACAGATAAAAGTACCATGTGTAGAATGATTCATTTACATTACAGTAAAATACTATTTGTATGTAAGAATATAAGTACATAGAAAAAGGATGGGAAAGATGGATACTGTTGTTACCACTGCGGAAGCGAGTGGGAGACAGGGACCTGAGGCTTTCACATTTTATTATACATATTTATATTTTACTCAGATCTCTTATGATGAGACTATATGCATATATCCCTTGGTAATAAAAAAGACAAAATACATAAAAGAAGAGCCAACTTTATGCAAAAAATCAAGATTGAAAAAGAAAAGAAGGAAGAAAAGAATCAAAGTGCATTACGTATTACACATATAAAAATAGGGGCCTAGATGAAAGCAAGCCCACTTTCTCTTCTAATAACCTGGCTCTGCTTAATCCTGCCTGTCTGAGACCTGATTAGCTCAGCAGGGTAGTTAAGAGTGTGTTCTTGCCTGATTTACCAGACATTGTGTTGCTCCCAAGCACCCTGGAGGGGCAGGGATGCTTGGAAATGGCCTCTAGATGCAAATCAGAGTGGGAGGACCTTGCCTCTGCATGATACATGGGTCCAGACTCAGTCATAGTAGCAATCCTGAGCCAAGCTGCGGGATGATGTCTATGTCTATGGTGCTTCTTCCCTCCATTCCCATGGTGCTCCCTGGAAATCTGAGATGTTATCTCATTCCTGACTGATGGCAATGTTATCTGCTTCCATTTATGCCACATTCCTTAGCTTTCTGGCATCCCCCTTGGGGCTATCCTAACAAATAGCTCCCTCACTGATGAATGATTTTGATACAGAGAGAGGAGAGGAGAGGGAGAGGGAGAGGGAGGAAGGGAGAGAAAACCAAGAGCTTTGATGTTGATTTTGCTCTGATATAAGCAACAGAAGGAGAAAAGCCATAGATCCTGCCATGTTTGGCAGATGGATGTTTGACTCCCAACTAGATTTGTTCTTCCAGTTGCTCCCCATGGAGCATATTAGCCTTCTAGGGCTGCCATAACAAGTTGTCACATACTGGGTGGCTTAAAACAACAGAAATGCATTCTCTCACATTTCTGGAGGCCAGAGCTCTGAATTCAAGGTGTCCACAGGGTCAGGCTCCCTCTGAAGGCTCTAGGGAAGAATGCTCCCTTGCCTGTACTAGCTTCTGATGGTTGCCTGCAGTCCCAGGCATTCCTTGACTTGTAAGTGCATGCCTCTGGGGTCTACCTTCATCTTCACATGGCCCCTTCCTGTGTTTCATTGTGCCTTTGTGGCCTTTCTCCTTTAAAGAATCAGCCATTGGATTTGGGACCCCCATGACTTAATGTGACACATCTTAACTTAATCATTTAAATCTGCAAAGGCCTTATTTCCAAATAGGGTCACAATCTGAAATTCCAGATGGACATGAGTTTTTTGGGGGTGTGGGGGTGTCCAGCTCACTACCCTGAGCAACCACTGTTAGACCTCCTGTACCTCAGGATTTATGTTTACTTTTGGGTTACCTTTATGCCTTTGATTTGTGGCTCATTCCTTTCTCCCACTTTGTGTAGGTGTTTTTGGTTTTTTTTCTGAAGTTGATCATATGTTTCTGAAAGTAAAGCTTTGCATATTTTGTTTCTCCAAAGCCTGTAGTGACAGTGACCCTGTCTTCAGACCTACTGGGTCAGCCTATCCTACTATCCTTATTCATACTCACACACATATCTAATCATATCCCCAGTATTGAGTTCGGGAAATTTCCTTACCTGGTCCATGGCCAATGGACTATGTATGTGATCAGTTCATAACAAATGCTTATGAGCTAAATTGTAATGCTCCTTGTGGGGAGCAAGTGGAAAAAGTTCAATAGAATCAAACCCATTACAGAAATCAAAATCCCTGGTTGCTATGGTTTAGTTTTGGTTGTTTTGCCTCTTCCTAGGTTTTTTCTTCCCAATGCTTCTTTCCAGGAAGAGCAACTGTGATTTTTGTTCAGGTCATGGTGGGGCAGGTCCCAGAACTTCCTGTTCTAGAAGTCAGTTTCTCTCATTCTAGTGATAGCTCAGTAGGTGTGGTCAGGTATCTGTTTTTCTGTCAAATTGAACTCTTCCATCAAAATTTTTCATGTTTGATGCATCTCTCAGAATGTTAATACAACTTGGCCCTATAAAAGATTTCCATGTTGTGCTCTTTATTTCCCAGTGTGGAAAGAGGTCATGGGAAAAATCATGATGACAAAACCCTTTGTTTTCATAATATGCAATTCTAAATGCACACTTGACAAGCCACAGATTTGTAATTTTAACTTAATTCTTGTGGTATAGTGGGGTGATATTGATATCAATTAGACTGAGTGTCGTGAAGGGTCCTTGGGCTTCAGGTAGGACCCAGCACTCCTCCTCATGGAGAGAAAGCAGAAGGGACAGGAGCCTCTCCTGGTTAGAAGCCTTAGTTCACTGGGGTGATACTTCCAGAAGCTTCCTTCTTCCTTCAGGTTTACCCTTGCTCTTTCCTAATGTCCACATGAATCAGAACTCCATGTACGTTGGCAGCACAAATGTCTGAATG
>JAJEJO010000673.1:977170-1062479 GCA_020662805.1 Glaucomys volans | reverse complement strand
TATAGGAGTACTTGAGATAATTCAAACATGGGCCAGGGTGGGTAGGAAAACTTTATTTGTATTTCCCTTTGGTTGGAAATCCTTTATAATGAGTGACTTTGGTTGCAATTTTAAAGAATAAAATTTCAGTACCAAGTTATGTAAGTAATTGAATGTGGATCTTATGATTGTTAGCACTATAGGTTGATTTACACCCACCAGCATGGGTTCAGTTGGATATACAACATCAGCAATAAGCAGGCACCTGGGTATCTTGCCTTTGGAAAGGTGCTCTTGATAACTCCCAAGTCACTGCATTCTAGGAGAAGGCATCAAAATCCTCCTGTAGATGTAAGACTGCCAAAAATCTCTTCAGATGTTACTTATATCATAACCATTTCATTCTCACTCCTCCTTGAGAGAAGATAGTCCCTCTGCACTCTTTCAATAAGGTAAAGGGCCAAATAAAGTTGAAGGGCATCACCTCAACCATGTTGTTTCCCCCTTGCACACAGTAATCAAAACTATGAGAGTAACCACAACTATGGTGAATTGAGTCCTTGGCTCTGCTGAGTGCTGTGTAGCCATTAAATCACACCGCCTTCATCATGGTCTCTGTGGACAAACCTGACGGCTGGCTGTATGGCTTATAGGCAGAAAATAAATTCCACATTTGAAATGGTTAGGGGGAAAAAGGCAAAAATATTTATTTTCTGGCCTCTACAGAAAAAGTTTACTGACTCGTACTGTCTGTGGTTGCTTCCATTATTTTCCCCATTTTACAGATGAGGAAGTAGAGGCCAAGAATTTTAAGTTTGGCTATAGCAATTTGTTCAAATGATGAATTTGGGATTAGAAGTGATGTCTCTCTTTCAGAGCATCTTCTGAACAGGCATAGGCAGAGAACTCAGGGACCAAGTATTCGTAAGACAACTGCTGGGCATCCTGGCATCCCCTGAGAGTTCTAGTGATTTTGATCTATGAATGTGTGTGTGGGTGAGCCTGTGTGTGTGAAGAAGCACAAGTGGGAACCTTGACAGGAGGAGGATGAATTAAACACAATTAAAAGCACCATCTCTTCACTGAAAGCAGAGGTGACATGAAAGCTATCATTGCAGTAGGAGTGATGGGGGAACATGCTGTTGTTGTTGCTGACAGTAGCAGATATTGTTTAATGATAATAATCCTTTCCAAGTGAAGAGAGCAGGCGTTTATGCAGTCTACATTCTCTGTGGCCAGTTTTTTTTTTTCTTTCTTTCTCTCTTCACACATATCCCAAGAGTCCTTCTTCATTGGGTGAGTGAGCAGTGTGCTCCCTGTTGGTGCTCAAGTGTCATTTTGCCTGTGTGTAGATGGTGCTTTTGAGTTGTTTAGTTATTGAATGTAGCACAGATGCCTTAATTAGAGTTGCTGTGCATGCCATGTGCACGACAGGGATGTGGGGCGCCCTCTTCGGTCCTCTAAAGCCTTCCCAGAAAAACAAGGGAGGGAGAATGTTCATTTACTCAGGAATAAAAAAGGTGTCAGTTGCATGGAAGAGGCCAGGAGCCCCCAATGCCTACTATGCTCTCCCAGAGAGCAAGCCTCAAATTTGTGGGGTGTTAAGTTCTGTCTGCAACATCAAACCCTTTGCAGTATTCCTCCAGGTTCTGAAAGTTGGACAAATTGATCTCACTTGTTGTTCTCAAAAGAGTCCCAGAGGAGGAAGGCATAAGACATGTTCCAGGTACAAGAATTTCCCCAGGACCTGCCAGAGCTGTGGGCCCTATGCTTGAACTCTGTTTACAGGAGACTGGGGGAGGTTTTTCCTAGCTGTAAGCCAGAATTCTATGAGAAAGATCATGAGTTTGTATGTAATTCCTGAAGTTATGCTTTTTATTTTCCTATGATTCTTTATGATGATTGGAGAAAGATTTCTGCATGTTAAGAAAAGCTGTTCAGTGATGTTTCTCTCTCAGAAACCCTATTTGTTTCTAAAAAGATTTGAGTAGGGTTGTTGGTTAAAAATAGAAACTTTTTTTTTTTTTTTTTTTTTTTCACCCAGGAGCCTGCTCAGCTAATCATTTCCTTTCCCCAACTCCATTTCTGGGCAAGATCTCAACACAGAGATGAGAAAGTCTGTCTCTGCTTTAGAAACGGCTGGACCTCTCCCTGTGTTCTCAGTGTTAACCAGCCACCAAAATGATGATTCCCTGGGATATGCTGATACAAAAAGGGGCCACCGAGCTGCCCTGAGGAGACACTTGGCCTCCTCAGCCCTGTCTGGCAGGCATTGGTTGGCTGGGAGAGAGAAGCCCTGCTGTTCTCAGAGCAATTACATGCTCCTGGCATTTTAAAAGTGGGTTTTGCATTTTTTTTCTCTCCTCTGCTACTCAGTGGTATTCTCTGTTTTTAGCACTTATATGGCTGAGTAAATGTTTTTCATCTGTTGAGCTGAGCTCAATTCAGTCTTCCCCATGTCCTCCCTCCCATTTCCACCTCCTGTTTCCTGCTTTTCTTCTGGTAGGAGTGTTTATCCCAACAAAACAAAGTCTTACATTTACATAATGTCCCATGTTTATGTGCCAGGAGCTCATCAGATCTGTCTGGGAGTGGAAGCTGTTACTGTCCCCACTTCCATAGCAGGAAACAGGGAAGTCAGGTGGCTTTATCAAGGTCACTGCTGGTTGTCTACTTAAAAACTTGGGGTCTCATCCTGTGGGGAATAGGTGTTTCCACCATCCTGTGTGACCCATCATAGATGCTGAAGCCTGAGTATCAGAGCAGAGAATGATCACCAAGCAGTGACCTTACTGGCTAGTCTAGCAACAATACACAGTGGCTGCTTATGGTGACACTGTTGAGATAGGGTCCCTTTGCAGGGTTTGGGTTTTATTGGTTCACAGTACCTACTTTATCAGATGTTTCTATCTACTGATTCTGCACCAAATGTTTGTCTCAAATGAGAATCATCCTTTACTTCACTCCCCTTCCTATGACTGAAGAATAAGAAGATATGGAAGCTGGATTTGACAGAGTTACTTAGCAGCTTGCAGAAGGGAAGAGGCAGTGCTCTATAGGGAGATTCAGGACCTTGGACATATCCCAAGGCGTACTTGCTGGCTGCCAGGTGGAACCCTGAAGTCTTCCTTTCAGCAGTTACGCAGCTGGTGTTTGTTGAATGATTTAAAATTTTAAATGCTCATATCTCTTTCCCTGTTTGGTTTTCTAAAAAGTGTGAAGAAAATTGCAATTACCTCCATCAATTTGGATGGAAGGGGGTGAGAAGAGGCATAGAAGTGGGAGTCTACTCTCACCCCGTAAATCCTCTCTACTTTTTCTTTTCTGTAATAACATGACTTTCTAATGTCCTGCATATTATCAGTTTTGATTTTTATACCTGTTTACCCTCACTAGAATGTGTTCCTCACACAGAATTTCACACAGAAGACAGAATTTTTGCTTGTTCATACTTGCTGTTATTTGCATAACATCTAAAATGGTGCCTGACAACTATTAGATGTTCGATAAATACTTGCTGATGGAATTAGTTAATCCTCCTTCTAGAAGTGGCTATAACCAAAACCTGAGTATCTGAATTTGTTCCAGCTGTTCAGGGGGGCTTCCAGGTGGAACCCAGAAGTTGAGATAAAGAATTAGAGGTTTTCAAAATGTGAATCCCAGGAATTGCTGTAGTGATTCAGACTCTGGACCGTCTGGATCAGTATTTTAATTCCATCACAGCAATCAGGAGACTGATGTGATGGCAAGGTCTGACTGTTCCCTTTGACATCTGCTTGATGCTTCAGGTTCATCATTTGTTAGTTCATTAACTTAGACAGATGGAAGGTCAATTGTTTTTTCTTTTTGGGGTCAATCATACTGATAATTGCTCTGGGGATAACAAGTTGAATGAGACATATAGGTCCACATCCTCATAAATTTTGTCATCCATAACTAGAATAGCGTTTTGGGGGAATTATCTTTTTGACCTTTTTCCAGCTTTGTAAAGAAGCATTCTTGGCTTTACTACTTTTTAAATAATACAATTTTGTATCCAGATCCTTAAGTGAGTTTTTCCAGAAGAAAGCCCCTGCCACAGTGAACTCACCAGGCCTGGGTGAAGAGGTTGAAGTTCTTGTCAATGTGGGTCTCTGGGCTTACTCCTGATTCACTGTGCTGGAACCAAGTGCTCCATTTAATACAGGAAACTCTTTTATTGTCCACCATCAATGAGGCTGGATGGATATGAATGACACAGTAGGGGGTATATGATGGTAGAAGAGAAAAGAACATTTTGGACTTGAGAAGTGTCTCCTCCTGTTTTTCTGCTGCTGGCTATCACTCCTTTTCTGATAATGGTCTAGTGATGAACATATCATTAGTACAATGTATGAATCTCTTCTGGGATCACATTCCTGAAAATGGAGGGGGATGTCAGAACATAGTGGGTTTTTGTGTGTGACTTAGCAACAGAATTAAGAGTGTAGATTAAGAGTGTTACAAACTTCAAGTGAATCTATATTGAGGAGGCTGTTGAGAGGAAGAAATAATTATGTCCAGAAAACCCTGGAGCCCTGTGTTTGAGGAAGCACAGAGGAGAAAAGAGAGTACTCAGGGCAAAGGTATGCTGAACTCTGATGTGAGGAGGAGTAAAGAGAACTGGGAATGTAGGACCCTAAGTGCTGTCTTCAAATGAGGTTTGAAGTGATGACTGGGTGGAAGGATTTTCTGGGCTCAGAGATATTCAAAGATGTACCAGAGAGGTCCCTGTAAGCCCCACTTTCTGGTCCTTTAGGAAGAGCACTAATCAACTCAGACACCTGCCAAAGCCAACACTAAGGCATGGCAAGCAGATATGCTACCAGAAGGGAGAGAAAGGACAGCTCTAGTTTGGGGACATATTGTGATCTTATTTTCTAGTCAGCTGACCTGCTCCTTTTAAAACATTTTACAATACCTATTGACTTAACAATTCAACTTTGGGAGCGTTGACTTTAGAAATAAAGAATAGAGTAATTCATGATGTATGCACAAGCATGCATGCGTATGTATATATAGTATATATATTATATATGCTATACAATATATATATAATAGTATTGTTTGAATTGCAAACATGTGGAAATAACCTGAATGACACTGAATTATTATTGTGAGTTGGATCCATATCTACTGTCTGGGGAGGATAGGCAGGATATAGAGTTAAGTGAGATAAACAAGAGAAACATGTAGAGTATGATTTCATTTTGAGAGAAAAAACTTTAAAAAATTACCCCATGTGAAATTGTGTTGATATATGTGCGTGTAAGGATGGCAGAAAGGAGTGTAAGAATGTAGATGAAGTTGTTAACAATGGTTGGAGTGTTTGGGGATGGGATGAGGTCTGGTAGGAATCTGAGAGACAGAAGGTGCAGGAATAGAGATGAAGGAAATCGAAGGGGAGGGGATGGCTACATGTTCATACATATGTGTGTCTGTGTCTATCTTTATTGGTTGTGTTTAAGCATATTAATTTAGAGGACTTTAGTAAAAGACAAAATAAAGAAAAAGAGAGAAAGAGAAGGAAAGAAGGAAGGAAGGAAGGAAGGAAGGAAGGAAGGAAGGAAGGAAGAAAAAGAAAGAAAGAAAGAAAGAAAGAAAGAAAGAAAGAAAGAAAGAAAGAAAGAAAGAAAGAAAGAAAAATATATAGAGAGAAAGATTATTTTCTCTTACATGTTAATCCCATCTTTGGCTTTGCTGCTCTTTTATAAAAATGGTCTCAAACTTTCTGTAAAAGACAATCTGGAGGTTTCATAATGAAAAGTCATCTTTCAAGTTGTAATCATTTAAAGATGGTGTTTTAAACAAATTAAAAGGAAGTCTAAGGCATGTTCAAAGGTAAAAATATTTTGAGTTAAGACTGAATTTCTCGATATCATGGACAAAGAATGACTTGAGACTCAAGTTGTGTTTTCTAAGTTGTTTCTTTGCATGTAGAAGGTGTCCATTTCCTCCTAGTACTTCAGAAATATGTTTACTTTCTTAAATCTACAGAACACAGGTCAAGTTAAGAGCACCAGCACAGTGCTCCTAATTTGCTGTAGGAAAGAGTTCTAGTCTGTGTGTGTGTGTGTGTGTGTGTGAGAGAGAGAGAGAGAGAGAGAGAGAGTGTTAGTGCAGTTTTTCTTGCTAAGATAGCAAAATCCCACTGTTTTCTTGTGATTTGGATGCTTTCTATTAAATCATTTTAATACTTATTTTCCACACTAAATTATCTTCATTATACCTTCATATTTGAAGTGCACGTTTCTTTCTACATAAAGAATAGCCTAGACATTGTGGAGTTGACTGTTTATTTAACCCTTGCTTATCCTGAAAGTGGAATTTGGGGAGAATAGGATGCTGTTTCATATTCCATTTGATGTGGACTCAGAGCTGATACCAGCTAGCTATACTGATTGATAAAGAGGCAAGTGAGCATAGATGTCAGATCTATGGAAACAGTAATAAAGTCAAATTTCCTTGATTTTTAAGACATTCAATTCATATACTAACTCAAATCTGAATGCATCTTACTTCACATGTATGCATTTATTAGGGTAGCACTGCAAGTAAGTAATGGGCTTATTACAGAAGAATTTAACTAATAAAAACAAAAAATATTGACAGTGGGACTGGGGATATAGCTTAGTTGGTAGAGTGCTTGCCTTGTAAGCACAAAGCCCTGGGTTCAATCCCCAGCACTGCAAAAACAAAACAAAACAAAACAAAATTGACACTGTTAGAAATCCTGAGGAATTTCATTGACTGGTCACTGAGTTCTGGGTATTCAATGCAATTAGAACATTCCAGAATCATGAACCTCGACTAGAATTGCTGCCTACATAGTGCTATCTTGATTCAGACAAGCTAAGAAATTATAAGTGTTTATTTTCATACAGGCAATGGCCTCATATGTAGATAATACTAAAAACCTACAAAGTAGGATCTGTGCTATTTCCATTTTTTTTTAAGTCTCAATTTTAATTCAAAGGCACCATCATTTTGGGAAAACTAGTCATGTACAGGGACATTTTTCCACTTCACAGGATGAAAAATCTTTCATATGAGCCCCCAAACCTGAATGGTGCTAATGGGCAATATATCTGTCACAAGTGGGTGGGAAGAATCAGAAGAGAAAATGTTCTTTGGAGCTGTGACCTGAAGAGAATAAAGGGATGAAGGTCAGCTGTGCTGTGGAAAGATGTCCTCACTGACTAGGTTGCTTGTATTCTGCATTTGCTCTGGGTGTCCTGTCAAGCATTTTCTTTTGAGTTTTGTTGTCACTGTTGCTTTGTTTCCTTGGGCATTCTTTCTGCTTCTCTTGGAAAGGCACCCTTTCCCCTGCCCCTCCAGGCTAGTCTGTGAGGCTTCATGGCTGACGTTCCTGTGTGTTGGAGTCCATGGTCTTTTACTGCTTATCTCATGCCTTTTCTTTATGATGTTTCAGCTCATCCACCATACACCATGTGCTTTAGAGTGAAATTCTACCCACACGAACCCTTGAAGATTAAAGAAGAGCTCACAAGGTATTTTTCATTTGTTTGTATGTTTAACCTACACCTTTAACCAGCCACGGCCTCTACTGTCTTACAGGCTAGATGTGCCTCTGGTCTAGATCATAACCTCTCAAGGAAGCAGGCACTGAATTCAGCATTTTGGCTTCGAATGCTTCTCGTACATTTAATTGTCTTAGGATTTTTTTCCCCAAACAATTGTCATTGGGAGTGTAATTAGCTTCACAAAAAGCAGTGGTTTTTCAGGGGGAGGTACTCTCTGAAAACATCTGACAGTGGGATGCTAAAAATAAGTAGAAGATGACTGTCTTTAGAATGTGGGCAAATTCATAGCTAGAGTAGTCCTAGCCTGCTTTTTGGATCTTAGTTTTTCTGGGAAGAGAAAGATCACAGTCCAACAGAGTGGACAGTTGGTCATTCAGCTTTCTGCTTTCTAAATGATGACCCTGGGGCAGGCTTCCCTTCCCTTATAGGCTTTTCTAATCCCAAGTTTGAATTTTCCAGTTCTCAGATCTCCCTTCACATCTCCCTCTGTTGGGGTTACATTCAGTTCACCTTCTGGAGGTTTTGCTTTCTGGCAAATGTTGCTGAGCAGGACCCAGGGAGGCCGACTTTATGGTGGATGGAGGAGAGAGAGCTGTTGTGCATTTAATTCTTGGTGGGGCTATGATTTGGTGATCTCCAATATCATCTCTCAAAATAATCAGCTATGTACAGATGCAATAGAAAAGCAAATGAAAATTGTTCTGATCATTAGCAGGGGCAAAGTTAGGGTTCTTTGATATTTTGTTTTCTTGTTATCCAGAATCTCTGGTAAAGCTTGACCCCAGTGGCGCTGAGGTGACTTTGGAAGAGAGCAGATGGTTCTGTTCTCTATTATTAATTTGCCGACAGCCATTTAGTGAGGTTTGTGCTGGGGGTAGAGGGGTAGTGAGAGAGGCTTTGTGTGTGAGTGTGTGTGTGTGTGGAAAGGAGGCATAATAGACAATAACATTGTAAATGGTAGGTCATTATTTTACAATCTGTCTCTCTTTTCATTTAGGCAAAATTCATATAACAAATTAATTCCATGATTATATAATGTACACCTCAGTGGCATTCAGTTCACTCAAAATGTGAAACAACCATCACCACTATCCAGTTCCAGAAATTTTTTATCATCCCCCAAAACAAACCCTGGACCCTCAGTCAATTCTTATATTCCCCTCACCCATCCCCTGGCAACCACTCATCTATTTTCTGTCTTTATGAGTTTGTCTATTCTGGACATTTCATATCAGGGGACTGAACCTACTTTTGGCTTGAAAATTTATTAATTTATTTGATAAATTCTTCCTCAATTCTGGCTATCTACCCAGGGGGAGGAGCTGAATGAGCTATCAAAAACAAACAAAACCAATAACAATCACAACAACAAATATTGAGAAAAGGAGATATTTGTTCTGCACTGAGGGTATTAATGGTGTAGTTAGGAAGATCTGATAAAAAACTGATGCTTCACTTTTGTTGTTTGTTTTCACTATAATTTTGTCTGGAGGATAAAAATTGAATATGAATTGAGGATGGATCTTTTGTTGTTGATGTTCAGGTACTATTTGAGAGTAAAAGAATATAAATGTTTAGTTACTAGCCCTACTTAAGCCCCTCTCAGATGAATTTGTTAACATTTTCCTGCCTTTGACTAAATAACTCAGGCATGAACAGTTGTATATTATGAATATTCTGATATTTCTAGAGGAAGTTAAGATGGTTCCCTGCCTCTGCATAGATAGAATTTTTTTCCTATGTGTCAAATATGTCACACTATTATGTGTAATTATAATGTACCAATGAAAACAATTAAAAAAGAAAAAAATAAATTAAATGTGACCTACTTTTAAATAAATCTGATTTCAATAAAATGAAAAAAAATGTTTTTTTTCCTAGTCAACACAGTCCTTAGAATTCTAAACTAATTTAGAAATTGTGGAATGCCCAGATACTTATAGTTTAAACCTTTGTCTTGAAAGCATTGGCTTTTCTAATGTGGTAAGTTTTCATTTTGTTGTAAGATTCAACTTACAATTTGAAGAGGATTTAATATACGAGAAGTTAACATTCCATTCATGACCATGCTTAGGAAATGTTAAGGAAAGAGCAGGTTTAAAAGGGCAAAGCAACAAAAATACCCATAAAAAAGGATATTTGAAATCATTTTTCATCCTCCCCTTATCTCTCCATTTGAGCAATCATCTTACAATCCTTTAGGGTTCTGAGCTTTTATAAATGCCATATGCAATTGAGTGTAGCCAAAAGTATGCTAGTTTAAAACATTTTTTTAGTGAGAACCATCTTTAAATTCACGGAAGCAATATCATTTATGGCAGCACGTTAATTCAAGCCCCTGATCCTCTTGTGTTTGGTTGCTTAATCTTTTCATGCAGGAGTGATACTAGAGAAAGATGCATTATTTTTTTTATGGTAATTGTATTAAAAAATGAGCATCCTGAACCTGAAGCCATCAAAAGGCCCCATGGATTATGTCGAATCTGCAATAATCCTTGGTTATCTCTAGAGATCACTGATATGAGCAAAGACCCAAGATGTGATGCTGTGAAAGCTGATTTTCTTTTCTTAGGAAGCTTTCATAAAACCTGATTTCTGAGTTATGGGATTAGAACCCAAACCTCTCATTCGTTAGTAAATACTTATTTAAAACTCTTCTACTACTGAACTCATCAAAAAGTAGAAACTAATACTTTAATGTTCAATGCACACATTCAACCATGAGAAAATAAACCTCATGACATTTGGCCTGGAAGTTTATAATCTTTAGACGGAAAGATTTGATCCTTTCAAGTATTGTGTGACTTTGGTAGTCTGGACAACCTAGGGCCATGGTCTTTGAAGTGAAGTCGCTGGACGGGCAACATTAGCCTTACCTGGGAACTCATAAATACAGATTGTTAGTCCCTGTCCCAGACATACTGAATCTAAAACTCTGGGAGGGACAGCAATCTGTATTTTCATATGCCCTTCGGGTAATTCTAAACCATGTCAAACTTGAGAACCACTACTCTAAGATAATTTGGATTTTCAAAAGCACTCGTTTCTTTTGGTAGACATTAAAGTGTATAATACAGTGGTGTTTAGTATGGTCACAAGGTTGTGCCACCACCATTATGATCTAATTCCAGAACATTTTCATCTCCCCAGTAGGAAGCTTGGTACCCCTCCCCTCAGTCCTTGGAAAACACTAATCTTGTTTTCTGTCTCTATAGATTTGTCTATCTTGGATATTTCCTATAAATGGAATTATATGTTATATGACTCTATTTCTGGATTCTTTCATTTAGCATATTTTTAAGATTCATCCATGTTGTAGCATCTAATAGTAATTTCTTCATTTTTATGGTTGAATAATATGCAACTGTGTGAATAGACCACATTTATTTTATCTGCTCCCCAGTTGGTGGACATTTGGGTTATTTTCTCTTTTTAGGTATAATGAGTAATGCTCCCATGAATGTTCATATGTGAGTTTTGATGAGGGATGGATTCTGATTTAATTGGGCCTGAGGTAGAATTCAAGAACCCATGGCATTGGCATTCTTTTCAGAACTCTCCCTGATGACTCTAATGCATAGTCAGGGTTGAGAACCACAGGTTTAGAACCTAATTACTCAAAGTATGATCCATGACCTGTATCACAGCCTCACTTGGAAGCTATTAGAAGTATGGACTCTCATGCTTACCCAGACCTAGTAAATCAGAATCCATATTTTAGCAAGATCTCCAGGTGCTCACTAAAGTGGGGAGTCATTAGTTTAAGGAACCAGTCTGCATCCTTACTAACCAACTTTAATAGTGTTCTTTTGACCAAATGCACCCCAAACTGAATAAGAAATTTATGAGGGACTTTATTCCCTGTACAAAATTCCATACAGAAATGGGAACAGAGTGTTATTTGACCCTCTGCTGTGTCCCCAATGCCAAGCCCAGTGCATAACAAAGCAGGCGTGAGATAAAGATTCATTGAATAAAACACGAGTGAGCTGCTGAATCCTTCCATGCATCCAGTCTGATGCCAGTGAACCAGTGCCCAGCAATGGTGAGCTCCAGTGCCTTTAGCATGTTAATCATCCTCTTTGATCCTTCAGTTCTTTGTCTTTAAAATGGAAATTGTGTACGTTGCTCCTCAGAAGTCTGAGTAAATTACTTGAGCACTGTGGGTACGTAATAGTCAGGGTTCTCCATGGGACCATCCAGTCATATATATCTCTTTATTTAGTTATGTCTAAATATAAAATGAGATTTGTCTTAAGGAATTGGCTCACAGGATTATGGAAGCCAAGAGGTCCCACCATCTGCCATCTGCAAGCTGGAGGCCCAGGGGAGCCAGTGGTGTAGCTAAAAGGCTTGAGGGCCGGGGAGTTGGTGGAGTAGGTTCCAGTTTAAGTCTAAGGCCTAAGAACCAGAAGCACTGAGGGCAGAAAAGGGCAGAGAGTGAATTCAACCTTCTCTGCCTTTTTGTTCTACTCATACTCTCAAGAGATTATAAGGTGTCCACCCACCATGGGGAGGGCATCTGCATTGCTGCTCAGTTCACCAATTCAAATGATGATATCTCCTAGAAATGCCCTCATAGACACCCAGACATAGTGTTTCACTGGATACGTGGGCATCCCGTGTCCACCATAAAGTGCTAACTGGGACTGGTGGGGCAGTGCACATCCCCGCCCCCAAACATGGAAGCAACAACAAAAAAATTGGTCTCCAGGAGTTAAAAACTAAAATAAATGAGAAAAGAAAGCACGTGCATCCACAAAGTAACTTTGGTCAGAAACAATAGACCCCAGGCCTGAGCCTTGAATGAAAAGAATTAACCTGGCTAAGAAAAACCAGGAAATCTGAAGAGGGCTTGATCAGCATGGAGGAATTGAAAGGAGAGTGACAAGAAGAGCCTGAGCCAGGGGTTGCAAACTGATGCATCTTGACTGGTTTTTGTTTGGCCCTACAGTGCTTTTGAAAACAATTTGTTGCAACACTTAAAATCCAAAGGTTTCACTTGTAAATCCAATCTCAATGTTCTTTTTTTTTTTTTTTAAAGTTTAAAAATAAACTCTTTTTTTTAATCAAAGGAAAATACACAGAGAAATAAACACATCCATATGTACCAATTTAGAAGTTAAATTGTACTGGAAAGTTTATGATTAAAACAATTCCCCTGTCCCCACCTTCCCACCACTTGGCCTTATCCCTATAGGTTACCACCCTCAACTTTTCTACATAGTTTCACTGATATTCTTTCTCATGTTTTTTAAAAAAATATATGCTTCTACGTGTTTTTTCTTTATTTATTTTGGTGGTAGGGGTTGAACCCAGGACCGTGCACATGCTAGACCAGTGCTCTACCACTGAGCTACACCCCAATCCCTTATACTACTATTTCTTGATTTGCCAACTTTAGTCCTTAACTCTTGACTCCCTGCCACGGTGCAAAAAATAGTCTTTCTCTCCTATCCCAACTTCACTTTTCTTCCCCATGCCCTGGTTATATATAATTTTTTGTTAAACCAGTGAGCCACATAATACATTACAACCTCTTTTCCTCTACATGCTTTCATTTTTCTCTGAAGTTTATAGTTTCCTCATATTATCATTTGTTTGTTTTTTTCATCTATCCATTGTTAATTTTTTCCCAGTGTTCCAGCATCTCTGCTATATACTTCAATAGTATTTTTTATGCTGAAAACACTTCAGTTCATTTTTTTCTGAGTTGTGTCTGGAGCCCCTTTCCTTCCTCCTCTGCTCTGGCATGGTTATTTTCCAGAGCTTCTGGGATATCCCTTCCTGACACCTTAGGATTTTCCTTGCTGGTTTTTCTCTTTGGATCTTCTTCCCTATATCTTCAGTGTGCTTGTTTTATTTCCTTATTTTGCCAAAGGAGATCGTCCAGCTTCCTTTGTGAAATTTCAGCACAATGTCATATACAGCTATTTTCCAACCAAGGCCAGAAACATGCACAATGCAAGGACCCACGTTCATGGGCTTTGTCTCAAAAGCACAAAGGTCAGCCAGTTGCCTTTTCACAATATCTAGACTGTGGAATCAACCTAGATGCCCTTCAACAGATGAATGGATAAAGAAGATGTGGTATATATACACAATGGAATACTACTCAGCCATAAAGAAGAATAGTATTATGGCATTTGCAGATAAATGGATGGAATTGGAAATTATTATGCTAAGCGAAATAAGCCAATCCCAGAGAAACAGGGGCTGAATGTTTTCCCTGATAAACAGTTGCCTTTTCATAACGAGGAGAGATCAAAGCTCTGGGGAACCTCACATCCTTGTCCCAATCTCGATTTTCTGAAAAACTGGACACATAATTTTCTTTGAGGCAACATAGGGCTGGAGCCATGTGGTGGCTGCCCTCATTGTAGTGAGCCCCACTTTCTGCTTTTTTTTTCTTGGCCCCCTTGCACCAGCACATTTCACTGGCCAAGGGTTTGCCTGACCTCTGCAGGCATGTACATCCCTGGAGAGCAATGAAGGATTGGACACAGATGACATCTCTAATAGTGAATCTGCTGACTTTCTGGCCTCATGACCAAGCCTTTTTTGTCGTTGTTGTTGTTAATTGATTAATTTGTCTGTCTAACCCTGGGAAATGATGTGCTTTTTTTTTTTTTTTTAATTTAACTGAATCTGTTCCTGATTTTCCATTTCAAATGGAACTTGGGTGCCTGATATCTGAGATGTGGTGATGGTGGTGGCTTGGTTGTCACTGTATGTGAGCCGTGGCTGCTGGGCCCTGTGGTTTTCCTTAGTTCTCATGCCTTTTAGAAAAGGCTGAGCCCATACAGGTTTGGAATCTGTTTAGCTACAGAAACTCTGGATTTTCTAAATGTTTTTCTCTGCTTGGCATGTCTAGACTGCTCCCTGGGACTGCATGGGGCTCTGGTGACCAGGGTGGGCAAATCATGAACAATGCTTCTTCCAGGCTTCAGCCAAAACCTAGGATGACTGCTTCTCCTTTTGTGTTGTAGGTACCTTTTGTATTTGCAAATTAAAAGGGATATTTTTCATGGTCGACTGCTGTGCTCCTTTTCCGATGCTGCCTACCTGGGTGCCTGTATTGTTCAAGGTGAGTCTGGACCCACTGTGCTCTCTCCCATCGGTTGCACAAGGCTGCGGAGCTTTGTTCCATGCCTCCCCTCTCCCTGAGCTGTGCCCATCCTGTCATGTCTGTGTCTGGAGGCCTGTTGGGACTGCACATGTAGCCCAGAGGCCCCTGCTCGCCTTCTTTCCTAAGCCAGTGGGATCTTGGTGGAAGGCTGGGCTGAGATGTTCACAGCAGCCTCTGCAAAGATAAAAGATCTGCCAAGGTCTCTAAATAGGGCTCAGAGTCTCTTTTTCAAAGTGGCTGGTTGTATAGTTATTTAAGAAGTTCTGAAGAGGTATGAATATTCTGTGTTTTGAGTTCCAACTACCAAACATGGGGGGTAGAGGCGTTTTGAAGTGGGGGGAAACCATATCTAGGAAGGTAGGTTCAGAGAAGGAAGTAATCCCCAAAGGATTTTTATATAGATATTTTCTCATCATATGTGTATATATATTTCCATGTGTGTGTGTGTATATGCATAAGTATATTTCCATGGGTGCATGTATGTATTGTGTACATGCATGTTTTCATGGGCATATGTATAATGTAACATGTTTGTGTTTTCATGTTTATTTTCATGTGTTGTATCATGTGCATGTATGTTTTCACACATGTATGTGTGTACATGTATATTGTGTCTAACTTCTCAGCTTTTCTAGTCATGTAACAAAGTGAGGAGAGCCCTAGTTTCACTATCTCTCATACCTCAATTTGAACTTTTCTTCCCATTTCCTGTTTATTTCACCATAGACAAATTGCTTAAGTGCTTCATGCTCCAGTGTCTTCATCTTTTAAATGAATGGTCATCCTCCTTCCCTGGCAGTGTGATTTCAAGAGCCCATTCTGCACCTGGCAGGGGGGAAATGCAGGCACCCCAGTGGTAGCTGCTCTTCTTTTTAGTGAGAGCCTCAGAAGGAAGAATCAGTGGGAGACAGTGAATGCACAGACCTGGGTTGTCTTCTGGATGTTTCTACCTTATGAGGATAGTGTTTGAGAGAAGGCCCTCCAGTACCCAAGGCAGCACAATGCTGGAGATTCACCTAGCACCCAAGTGAAGTATAGCTTGGGTGTGCTGTTCCCCAGGGTTTGCTGGAAGGCAGCTGGCCACAGGGGCTTTTGGAGAGACCCTGATGATCCAGCCATTTGTAGAAGAATGCTATGGCATGTTTATGAGGGGGAAAGAAAGGGAAGGAGAGAAGAAGGAGGCGGGGGAGAGAGAGAGAGAGAGAGAGAGAGAGAGAGAGAGAGAGAGAGAGAGAGAGATAGAGATAGATATTAGTGAGTGACTATGCCAGTATTATGATGGATTTAGAAAGAATAACAAAGAAGCTTGTGATGGGCCATAATCTGGTCACAGGTGACAATCATCTGCCTGTCACAACTCCAAATTTTATTCATTGCTTAAGAGAGAATCTGTCCTTTTCTTGGGGAATTTCACTGTGGTCCACCTCTGTGCCCATGGGACATTCTGTGCTGTGAAATTCTTCTTTTGACCCTATTCCCAGGTGTGTTTGTTCTCTAAGAATTCTGAAGTGAGTGTTGTGTGTTAGTCAGCAGAACCTGAAATGAACAGCCTAGAGGAGGAAAAGTTTATTTTGGGCTTTTCTAAGCTGTTTCTTGTTTCAGAGGTCTTAGGACCTCTTAGATTCAGAGGTCTCAGTCCACGGTCAGCAGTCTCCATTCCTCTGGGCCTGAAGTGAGGCAGAACATCATGGTGGAAGAGTGTGGCAGAGGAAATCTGTCAGCTCATGGCAGACACATGGGTGACAGGGGCAGAGAGAAGTCAAGGACAAGATCCAAGATGTAGTCCCCAAGGGCATGCCCCAGCAATCTGCTTCTTTCATCCATGTCATGACTGCCTATAGCTACCATCCAGTAGTACATTCCAATTACTACATCAAATGGATCAATTCACTAATAAGGTTCAACCCCCATGATCTAATCATTCCTTAAAGCTCCATTTCTGAACTTTGCTCTATTTTGGAGACCATGCTTTCAAAACATATACTTTTGGGAGTATGCTGTGTATTGCTTTTCCCCTTCCCTTGGAGCATCCTAGTGCTGTGTAGCAAACTATGTAAGAAGTGTTAGATCCCTTGGAAATTTTCCAGTTCAGAACTGGAGTGATTCTGTGATGGGAAGTAGTCCTGTGAGCTCTGAGGTAGAGATCATGCTTGAGAAAGCTGCTTCTTTCACCCCAGAGTGAAGGTCTGTTAAAACCTCACATTTGGGGCTGTAGTTATAGTTCAGTGGTAGAGCACTTGCCTAGCACTGTGACACACTGGGTTTGATTCTCAGCACCACATAAAAATAAATAAATAAAATAAAGGTATGGTGTCCATCTACAACTAAAAAAATGTTAAAAAAAAAAAACATCTCACATTTGTATTCCTTCATGGTGAAGATGGTGCACTTCTGGTTCAGGTGCACTGTTTCAGGGAAGGGAAAAGGGAATCGATACTAATCCAAGCAGCAGACTAGCATTGGAGGATTTCAGAATGTATTTAGGCATTAGTGAATTACTGTCAATTCTCCAAGGACGCGCTCAATATAGATCTATAATGGAAAGCTCTCCATCCTGTTTTATGTTTCAAATGAAGCCACAAAAGCTCTATCCAGATAAATAGGGCTCTGTTTCATCTCTCATTGCTATTATCATTGACCACACACACCGATGCTGCCGGGAAAGTAGAGTTGGAAATGGACTGACAGACCTTGAAAGAACCTTTTGTCTCTAAGATGCAGTAGAGCCCGTGGGTCATTTGTAGCAAGTTCAGTAAAAGCGGGGTTCTTAGAGTTCTCTGGTGCTCTTGGTGAATACTTAAGCAGCTCTGGAGGTCACTAAAAAATTCAGATAAAGATGGGCTTTGTCAGAACCACTTATTCATACAGAGTGATAAGGAAGGTGGAGTCACTGATTAGAAAGTGGGAGGTTATGTTATATTTCATCATCTTGTTTGCCAATGACTGTTTAAGGAGTGTGTGCTAATTTTCAGTATATTCTGAGTGTATAGAAAACAGCCAGTCATCTAGAGTTTTGTTACCTATAGTTACTGAATCAAAGGAACATAGTCACTACATGCAAAATGGATTTCTTTTCAAAATAAAATTTGCAAAATAAACATACATAATCCTTGGAATCTGTTTATATTCATTCTTGGGAACATTTTTCCCCTTTTCCTTCTATAAAACAGGACCATGGAGGGTTGATCTTATTTCTTCTGCTTGGTGTGTGAGTCCCAGTGGATGTTTCAGCTCCTGCTAGGTATTCAGGACTCAGTGCAGCTGCCCCTTCCTCTAAGTCTTTTTGGTCCACTCCACATAAAGCGGCCTCCTTCCTGTACACAATTCTTTCCCATACCCCTGTTTGGTTGTCTTGTAAGCATACATATCTGAAGTTTTCTTGTTGAGTTGTTTTGGGGCTTATTGTGTTTCTGCCTGTGTTAGTCAGCTTTCTGTTGCTCTTAAAGAATGCTTGAGATAATCAGCTTATAGAGAGAAAAGGTTTACCTTGGCTCACAGTTTTAGAGGTTACAGTTCAAGGTTGATTGGCCTCCTTGCTTTGGACCTTGTGGCAGCACATCATGGTAGGTGCATATGACCCAGCAAAACTGGTCACCTCATTGCCAACTTGGGAGAAAAAACAAAGTGGTAGAAACCAATGTCCCCCAATCCCCTTTGAGAGTACACCCCAGTGATCTAAAGTACTCCCACTAGGTCCCACCTTTAGGCATTTCCATCACCTCCCAATACAGCCAAGCTGATGACTAAGCACTTAACACGTGGGCCTGTGGGGTTCATTCCAGATCCTATGTAGTATCTAATTCCATAGGATCAAGACTCAGTTTGTGTTTTTAATCGTGACTTTCCTGTGTCTGGCACACTGGAGATTCTCCATGAAATCTGTTGAAAGAGCCAGGACACTTTGCTTAATTGCTCTGATGTGTGCTTTCCCTCTGTGCTCAGGAAGATTGAGTAGCTACCTGTTGGGAAGGTCTTCACTACCTTATTCATGTGTTCATGTGTCCTCTAAACAGTTATTGAATAGCTGCAGTGTCGGGCACTGCAGTACAGTGTCCTTATAGGAAGGCAGACAAGTAAACTAAATGGAGGGGCACAAAGGTTGGTTCCTGCTATGGGTGCCCCCAGGAGGGCTCTGGCCCTGCAAGGGGGTCAGGGAAGATTCCAGAAGGAGTTGGCCCTGGAACTGTAATGTCCTATATCTGGAGTTCTTTTGGAATGAGTCCTCTCCTAACCAGGGAAAACGCCATTACCCTTTATCCTCACCATCACCAAATCTTACTCCTCCTTTTACTTCAAATTCTTTGGGTTCTTCTGGCAGTTAAATTCTCTTTGAAAAGTGCTCAGCTCTCTTTTAAACCGTGGGCCATGGTTTGCTCTGTCATTTGTTACAGCTTCATCCTCAATGTCATGCACAGGAGAGAGAACCACAAGTAGCTTCCTCTTCTTGGTAGGAATAGTCCTTACTCACTAAAAAACCACCTTCAGTTTGGCTGAAGTCAAAGTTAAAGACAAGCTTTAAGGGAGGAGAGAGCAGTGTCTGTGAGGGGGATGCTCTCCATGGCATTTCTTCTTTAGGTTTTCTGGCATTTTCCAGGCTACATATTTGCAATACTTAGCACTACAAGTCCATTGTACCTCACAAATTTTCCTGGAATGAGAAATGCACCCCATCAACAAGGCCCTTTCTCACCAACCACTCTGCAAGCATTGAAAACAACTCAGTTTCATATTGGGTCCATTACCTCATTACCTATGGGAAATAGAGACATTGGGTGTGCCATTTCCTAAATATTTAGGCCCACAGTCAGGTCACAGATATTGTGTGTGTGTGTGTGTGTGTGTGTGTGTAGGTAATATTTAGGCCCACAGTCAGGTCACAGATAATGTGTGTGTGTGTGTGTGTGTGTGTGTGTGTAGGTGTAGGTGTAGGTGTATCAAAATGTTATGTGTACTTCTTTTGGAACGTAGGCTGAGTTAATCATTGGTTCTTGGTCCACTCTCATCATTGGTTCCTTTGGGTCCATTTATTGATTGATCAGCTTATCCTTTTCCATTATTCTCCATTTTCTTTTTTAAAGGTGACAACTAGGTTCAAATATCTCTGTGTCTTTGCACATAGCCTTGTAAAATGATTAATATTGCTTTGTGTGTATATACTCTTAAATTTCGTAAATTAAATGGGGCTATAGAACTCATTTTATTTCTTTCCTTCATGATCAGAGTACTATTTTGGAGTACTCTGTGTTGCTAGGAACATGTCTTGTTGCTTCTACCCACCGGAGTGTCCTGTAGGGTGCATCTCCTGTGTTTTACTTATCAGTCCCACAAACAAGGAACACCCAATTTGCTTCCCACTTCTGATGATCATGATTGACGCTGTGATAAAAACCCTTGAATATATCCTTTCTTACACCCAGAGCTTTTCTAGGATATATGCCCAGAAGAGGGATTTCTGAGTCACAATATTTGGTTAAATACTCCCATCTTGCTCTCTAGAAGAATTGCATGTATTTGAGAAGCCCCAGAAGTGCATAAATGTTTGTTTCCTGATGTATTTTCCAATTTCCTAATTTTTTTTGGCAATGTTAAAGATGTAAAGTGACATCTTGTTTTGGTTTGCATATCTCATTACTAATGAGTTTGCGCATCTTTTCACACACTGGCTCTTTGTGTGTCCCCTTCTGTGATTGCCTGTTCACATCCTTTGACCATTTCTCTATTGGTTTTCCAGTCTATTTTTTCATTGGTTTGCACAGATTTCTTCTTTATTCTATATTAGCCCTTGTCAACTTCAGATTTTGCAAACATATTCTTTCAAATCGACACCTCTTGCATTGTCAGTTTGATATCCTTTAGTGAACAGAGATCATTTAATTTTGACTTGATCAAATTGATTGGTTCCCCCCATGATCAATTGCATTTTGGATCTTATTTTTAAAATTCTTCCTCAGGTTGTATATATGCATCCTGGATTATTTTAAGAACTTTACAACTTGCATTCTATGAAGAAACTTTTAAAGAGCTTTGCTTTCTTTTTGGTTCTGTCCTTTTATAGTCATTAGCTGATTTGATAATGATGGAACAATAGATACAGATTATGGAGTTGGTGTAATTTTTCAGATGTTCTGAAAGCACACTGATTTTTTTTCCACTTCAAATTCTTGTTGGTGATGAGGTTTGACTAACACAGTTTCCCGCTCTCTATAGTGTCTCCTCTCCTCAACTATATCCACTATTTGTCTGAGATACTTGCTCTTTTTCCTTAGCAAGCTTGCAGAATCAGTAGAAAATATTCCTATTGCCAGAACATAGCTTTTGTTTCTCTGGGTCATGAGGTAGGCAGCCACTTCTGCTAGGTCCTCAGGATGCTTGGAGATGTGCAGGCATTTCTTTCTCCCCCTTAAAGATTCTCCACAAGTGCCCTGCATTAGAATTCCACAACAACCTTAATCCCAATAGCTATTTTGTACTCAGGTGGAAACTCTAGTTTGAAGAGCAATCCATTTGTGTTTAAATGCAATCTCCTTGGGTTTCTTCATGTTGTGATTTTTTTTTTTTTTTTAACTGAATGAACCACATGGTATTAACCTCAGAGCTGTCAGCTCCAACCAGGGGATTCCTGGCTTTGGAGACTATTAATTGTGAAGAAAACCTTGAGGAAGTTTCCCAGGATAAACACTTCCTAGATATATTGGGTAGGCATTTAGTTTTTTAAAAAGTTCAAATTTTTAATTGACAAAATTTTGCACATATCCAGTGTACAAAATTTTGTTTGAAATAGGCATATATTATAGAATGGTTAAATTAAGCTAATTAATACATGCATTATCTCACATACTTATCATTTTTGTAGTGAGGATAAGACTTAAAATCTGCCCTGTTAGAGGTTTTCAAGTAAAGTAACATCGTTATTAACTGCTGTCACCCTATTGTAGAGTAGATCTCTTGAACATATTCCTCCTAACTGCAATCTTGTGCCCTCTGGCTACCTTCTGGGGAGTGGTGTTCTTGATGGTCACAGTGAGTGTGTTACTGACATTCAGTGCCTGAAGGGTAGAGGTGATAAATGTCCCACAATTCCTTGGGAACTCTGAAATAATAAAATTGTTCAGTTCCCCAAATGCCAGTAGTACCCCTATCAAAAAATAGTGCTTTAAATTGCTTCAATTTGTAGATAAAGAAAACAAGACCCAGAATAGGATAAAAAGTGCCCAAGTTCAAAGAGCTAGACCAATCCTGAACACAAGTCTCTAGACACCCAGGCTGTGGCTTTCCATGGGTACATATAAAGGCTGCCTGAGTTTATTCCAGGATCTTCTTTTGAATGGACGAGACATTCCACATGCACCTGATCATGCTGTTGTTTCTCTTTTTCTTCACTTTTTACTGGTTACAGCTGAGCTTGGTGATTATGATCCTGATGAGCATCCTGAGAATTACATCAGTGAGTTTGAGATTTTCCCCAAGCAGTCGCAGAAGCTTGAAAGAAAAATCATGGAAATTCATAAAAACGAACTCAGGTAATGAGGGTAAACATTTATGAAAGAGAGATGTGAAGGTGTTCTTACCGCAGGGACTGTGGAAATCATGTGAAGCAAGAATATTTGTAACATGTGGGTAGACTGTTTCAGGAGGCAGAGCAATATATCCTGGCACAGTCAAGGACACCCAGGTGTCCTCCATCGTAACAATTTCAATAGTGTGGGGTCTCTCAGGTGTCCATTTATGAATGGTCAGCAGTTATTAGAGCTATACATTTTCTTTTGCTTCAGGGTTTCTAACCACCCTGAATTTCTGAAAGTGAAATCTAAGGTAAATAAATAACCCTTTCCAATTTTGAATTTGGTATTGCCTTTTTCCCTCCTCGTGGATGGAAGCATTGACTTTGAGTAGAATCCATTGACAAAGTTCCTTTTTTCAAGCTGCTTTCCAGCTGCTTCCAAGATGACAGGATTTAGTGTCTGCTCCTCCTTTCCTTGGTTGAGATGTTTCAGGATGGTAAGTACAGAGTTGTAGTGGTAGCAGTACCAAATTGCATGGTTTTCACTGTGTACCAAGCACTGTTCTAAGCATCTTGTATGTATTGACTTCATTTACTCTTCAAAACGACCTAGGAGATAGGCCCTATGGTTGTTTCCTCTCTGAGGCACAGAGATTAAGTATTTTATACATGGCTAGTAAGTGGCAGAGCTGGGATTTGAATTCAGGCATTCTGGTGTGGAGTCTGTGCTCTTAAGGACTGGGTGGTGCATCCTCTACAGAGGCTATTGGGAATAAAGTGAAGCATGCTTAGGAATCATCACCAACTTGGAATTTGGGTAACTCAGATATTCTGGTCTGTATTAGGGTTTAGATCCTGTGCAAATCACAGAAGAAATCCTTTTGATAATAATAGCAAGTACAGGCAATGTTATGACAACATTCTGTCATTATGACAGAATTGCAAGATCTGAGGTATGAACATCTTCTGGGTTTCTGGTAACTATAAAGAAAATAGTGTCATTGGTTTATGAATTCCGGAACAACTGTGTCCCATTAGGAATGAGTGCTAGAGCTCCCTACTTTATGCAGACACTCCCCCTTCTGGTGAATCTGAGAAGAGTATAGTGTGGGTGTTCAAAGTGGCTGTTGGATTGTGCACAGGCAAATGAGGGGAGGGGAGGGGGTGGGGGGAAGGAAAGATGGTGGAATGAGACAAATATCATTACCTGAGTACATGTATGATTACATGAATGGTGTGACTCTACATCGTTTACAACCAGAAAAATGAAAAGTTGTACTCCATTTGTGTACAGTGAATCAAAATGCATTCTTCTGTCATGTATAACTAAATAGAACAAACAATAAAAAAAGAAATTTTGAAGTACCAATTACCAATTCAGCCACTAAACATGTAGTTCATACCTGAACTGGAGAGCCCATATTTTGGTTCTAGACATATTGTTCACACAAAAGTGTGGTATTTGGATCAAATGAATATTGTCACTCTGTAGGCATATTGACAAATTAAAGGCCACCTTGGAATCTACCATTGCACACTAAAAAAAAAAAAAGTGGCTGAATATTTCAGCTTGGAAAAGGTAGCCTTCATTCCTAGAAGTCAAGATAACCAGACATCAAAATATTGTACTTGTTTCAGAAAGCAGCATACCATCTCCATGGGTTAGCGTATTGCTTCCTAATGAAAAGTTTTGTGAGAAAATATATGAAAACCTCACTATTCTTTTTCCATTTTGGAGACAAGCATGCTAGAGATAACAATAAAGGCCCAATATTTTGGTTGAGGGGTCTGTGGCATAGGAGCATCCTTCCTAGGAGCCACAGAGTGAGGGTTCTTGGAGAAAAAGTTGCATCCATTGTGTGGATTGGTAGCAAAGGTCTTCTGTAACCACAATTCACAGGGCCTTAAATGTTTAGAACGCATTATAATAAACATTTTTTGAGTGCTTATTGGATGCCAAAACACTGTGAAGAGCTTTACGTGCGTTATCATACCATTAGTCCTCCCAAACTCTATGAGTTGGGCACTCTTAGTGTTCCCAGTGAGGGATAAGCAAGGACAGCCTGGAGTGGTCGAAGGACTTGCTTTGTTGGTTCATAGCAGGCTGAGGACTTGCATCTGGACACCAACATCCACACTTTTACCCCTTTGCTCATCAGACCTGAGAGGCAGGTAGCTGTGCAGATGTTCCACGGTGTCACCATGGCAATGGGCACCTGAGAATGGACACCAGGTGGGAGAGCAGGAAGAGTAAGTAATGTGTGCCATTCAGAGATGCCAATGACTTTTGAGGCAATAGGAGGAAAGGAAATCAAAAGAAAATCTTGAGAGACTTGCCAGTAAGACTTGGTGACCAAACAGATTTTTATGAGGAAGTGGGTAAATTGAAAAATATTCTGGATTATTTAATAATCAGAAAGCTGTATATTGGACCTGTGCCAGCTCCCAGATTTGCTGAGATCTCTGAAAGTGGTAATTGGGATCTAGGGATCAGTCAGCCACTGTTTATATATCTCAGAAGTGATTTCCATGACTTGATCAGAACTGCAGCTCTATGGCATATGTAGCACTACACCTTTGTAACAACCAGAAAGCCCTGGGAAGGGATCAGAGTCACAGGTCTGAGGGATGCAACTGTCAGGCATCATGTGACATTGCAAGGGCAACTCCAGCGGGTATTTTCCTGTGCATTTTTTTTTTCACTTGATTCTGCATCAGTACTGCAGAGTGAAATTTTAGGTTGGGAGGGGAGGACAAGAAGAGTAGATGAAGGTGGCGGTGCAGAGGAAGAGGAGCTTGCTGCAGTTGGATGGAAAGCCTGCTGTGGAGGTCGAGGCTGCTCTGGAGGGTTAGTGGACGTAGGTGGGGAATGTGTTGATGTTGTATGGGGAACAGGGTCTTCAGTTGGGTTGCTCTGCACACTTCCACTGTGCAAGGTTGTACCCACGTGTGTATCCAACTCTCCAAGGTGGTCACTGCACACGTGACCCTCCTTACAGCAAAGGGATGATGCACAGCCATCGACTTCTTGTTACAGAGACTTCCTGAGAAGATGCCACCTGACCTTTGTTGGGGTTGCAGGGGCCCAACACATAACCTGGTTTCTAAAGTGGTTGAGAAAGAAAACAAGACAGTGATAGAGGTGTTGAAATATTAGCAGAAATGATGAGGATGATTTACAGAGAAAGAAATGCTTTCAACTTAGGGAGGCAGTTTCAAAATCTTCTCCCGGATTTTTTATTAATTGGAATTATTTAGATCCTATGCTCACTGAGGAAGAGACAAAAGCTTCCCTACTTGGGCGGACATTACTCAGGGAGGGAAAAGGACTTCCTTCTGCCATGGAGGCTATACAACTGCTTGAAGGTGGACCCTAAATGGTGTGGCAGACAGACAGGAATAAGAGAGTTCTTTGGGGGAAGAAAGTGACAGAGAAAGATTCTGCAGAGTTTTGAGGTACTCCAAAACAGAATGGAGAACTGAGATTTGGGTAACAGTTTCCTTGGACTAAATGCTTAGACTCCTTAGAGGTTTCAGAGATTGGTGTGTGAAGATTAAGATTCATACTTGGATCCACTATTCTTTCTTAAATGCCATATGCTTTATGCTCTCTTTTTTTTTTTTTTGTGGTGCTGGGGATTGAACCCAGGGCCTTGTGCTTGCAAGGCAAGCACTCTACCAACTATATCCCCAACCCCTATGCTCTATCTTTAATTACACTGGAAGACAGGATCGAGAGAAACCATGGTTTTGAGAACATGATGGAATTTTAACGATATTGATCATCTCTGAATCTGTCAAGGTAAACTAGATTTTGCTGAGGACAACCTCCAAAACTCAGTGGCTTAGTGTAAGAAAGACTTCTTTGCTGTGCTTTGTCCACCTGAGGTCAGCTGGGGGACTCTGCTCATCATTGTCACTCAAGGCAGTCATGAGCTTTATTTTGCCAGTTGTTGAGCCAAGAGAAAGAGAGCCTTGGAAAGTCTTGCTTAACATGGAAGTGGTATGTGTCACTTCTGCTTACAATTCACTGGTCAGAAGCAGTCCCAAGGTCCTGCTCAATTGCAAGAAAATGCAATTCTACCTAGTGTCTGGAAGGTGGAATGAGCTAGAACAGCTGCTAAACAGCCCTTAATGACCTTCACAATGTCACTGAGTAATGAGTTGATTTTTGTTTTTCTTTTCTTTCTTTTTTTGTTTCTAAACAGTTTACTTTTTGGAGAAGTTTAGGTTCATAGCAAAATTAAGGGGATGTACAAAGATTTCCCATATACTTTCTGTCCCCTGACATGCCTGGCCTCTCCAGTTATCAACATTTCTTTCTGGAGTGGTACATTTATTACAATGGATGTAAAGTGGTTGTGTGATTTATTACACATGTACACATTTCAGTCACCCACAGTCTATAGTTTACATTAGGGCTTACTCTTGGTGTGTATTCTGTGGGTTTGGGCAAATGTATAGTAACATGTATTCACTATTATAGTATCATACAGAATTGTTTCACTGTTCTAAAAAAATCATTTATCCCTATCACCTAATCCTTGGAAGCCATTGATCATTTGAGTGTCTTCATAGTTTTGACCCTTCCAGAATATCATAGCTGGAATGACATAGTATGTAGCCTTTTCAGATTAGCTTCTTTCACTTAGTACTGTGTATTTAAGCTTTTTTCCATGTGTTTTCCTGATTTGATAGCTCATTTCTTTTCAGCATTAAGTAATAATCAATTGTCTGGATGTGTTACACCACAGTTCATTCATCCATTCTCCTACTGAAGGACAACTTGGTGGCATCCAGGTTTGAGCAACTCTACTGTAAACATCTGTGTGTGGATTTTTGTGTGAACATAATTTTTCAACTTATTTGGGTAAATGCCAAGGAGCCTGATTGCTACATACTATAGGTTTAGCTTTTTAAGAAACTGCCAAACTCTTTTCCAAAGTCTCTGTACCATTTTGCATTCCCACTAGTTACGAATGGGAGTTCCTGTTGCTCTATATCCCCGCCAGCTTTTGGTGCTGTTAGTGTTCTGATTTTACCCATTGGAATCACTGAATAGCTAATAGAGCTTTATTTGAAAAGACTTTATAGAGGCATCTTTGGGTCTCTTGTGAATGAGAGGACATAGAGATGTGCCATTCAGCATTATTGTCAGTGCTAAAATCAACTGAGTCTGAATAATTCTTCCAGATAAGTTATGGTTAAATATTTTTTACTTTATGGGCCACATGGTCTCTATAAAAGCTACTTAGCTCTGCTTTTGTGGAGAAAAAGCAGAACAAGACAATTCATAAATGAATGGGCCAAGACTGAATAAAACTTTATTGATAAAACAGTCAGTGGGCCAGATTTACTCCACTGTTCCTAGCTTGCTGTCTCTTGGTCTGAATGTGGCAAAGCAGGTCTAGATTCAATTTCTGCTTCACTGTCCTGCCTCCGTAGATGATTTTAAGACAACAAGAACTGTATTTAAAAAACAACAGCAACAACAACAAAACAACTGTGTGAAAAAATAATCTCCCTTAATTTACAGACTTCATTGAGTTTGGTGTGCCCAGAGATGAGACGTGGGACTGACGTGGGACTGATTTAGGAATAGGTTATTCCTCCTTCTAGAGCCCTCTAGTGGCTGGAAGGAGTCATTACCACAATCTCTGAGGACACAAATACTATTTTCTATTTTTGGCTCTCTTGGTTTCTGTTTTCTACAGCTTTAATCATAGCTATCTGGTTCAGAGTAAATACCCATTCCATTAGTCCTGAGTGTTCTTAGAGGAGGTTCAATATAAAAATAAGATAGATTTCACCGTGAGGAGCCCAGATAAACTTCTCTGTGGAGGCATTTCCTAGAGTTTCTACTCCATCTTCCCATCTTCTCATCACCAGTTTATCACGTTTGTCATTAGGGGGAAAATTTAAATTAACTTCAGTCAGAGGTCATAAGATTTTAAATATTCAAAAGCTCAATTGGCAGTGAAGCCATTTTGATGAAGTACATTCCTTGCCCATAAGTGCAGCAAAATCATCCAGTTAGCCACCGCTGTAGTGGTCTAATGCAGTGAGGCTGGTGCTAGAAGCAGTCATGACACTAAGTGTATTTTATCGAGAGCAATTATCTCTATTTCTTGAGTCTCACGTTCTCTGTAAATCATGTGCCCTGGCTTTCTAGCAAGGACTGATAGTAATATTTAGCTTTCTAGAAATAAGTGCCCTGTTATGAAAAATAACCTTTAACTGTGCTTCTGATGAGTGGTTCACAAGAGCCCCCTTAGGAAATGTTTTTGTCAGCTTTGAGAAGAGTGCTTGTTGAGAAAAAGGAAGAGGGGAAATTTCAATTATTTAACAACCCTGGTCTTTCTTCAGATGTGCTTTCTTTCTGTCCTCTTTTTCTCCCTCTTTCCCTTCTCCACGTCCTCCCCAAACTCTCAAATCTCTTTCCCTGATTGGTTATCAAATCTATTTCCATTCTCTGTTACTATTTAACATTAAAACCTTTATTACAAATAGGAAGAAAGAATCATTTGGCATCAAATGCTCCTCCTAGGCAAACTAAATCCTTGCATTATGTGATCTAGAGTTAGGGACATTTTTAGAGAGAAATGGGCCAGGGACAAAGAGTATATGCATCCAAGTTGTTAATGTTTTATATACATTAACATTGCCAGGTGAAATCTGGCAAACGTGACTTGAAGAGAGAATGAGCCTTGATACCACAGTGCAACCTGGCTGTGAAGGAGGAAAGAGGGATTGTATTGAAAGTTAAAGTCAGCCATTACCTACCCCATTCTGTGAATATGTCAATGAAATTGACATAGGTGGATTAAAATAGGTTGGAAATCATAATGTCAAACTTCTTTTATTTTTATTATCATTAATATCATTCACTAATCATTCATAAATACCATTCATTTATATTATTACCTCATTAATAATAATAATGGATATTACCACAAATAATTTACCTATTACTTTTTATCAAAAGAATAAAACTCTGAAAACAAATATTTATTTGAAAGTTACCACAAAATGGTATATTTGTTGCTCAATTTTCATAAATGGGACAATGGAGCACAATGGGTTAATTCATCCTGTGGTTATTCTTGGTGTGTGATTCTAACTTACAAGGCAGAGTTAAAGGCTGAACTTTTGATGGGACTATAGCAGTGTCTGTCATTCACTAAGACACCCATTCATCCATGATTCATCCATGCTTCCATTCCTCTTTCCACCTATCCGTTCAGACAGCACATTCAGGGCAGCTCTGCATGGAGAACTGGTGTAGTGTTGGATTGCTTACTGCAAACCTCAACTGCCTCACCATCAGGCTGGGGTTCCTATGGTCACACTTGCCCCTAATCAGATACATTCAAAGATTTTATCTAAAAAGTAGTATCTATGTAGCAATAATTAAATGGCTCCCTAATTTTTATTAATGGGAGACAGCTACAACTACCATTTAGAGCCTTTGACTCTCAAGAGATCACTAGCCAAAAATAAAGCAAATTGATACCTTGTTACTACACTTGAAGAACCCCTAGAGTCCAAAGCAGGGGACATAAAATAACAGACCTCGTGTTATACTCTGACTTAAATGTATACACCTTGGACCAAATAATAGTTTAAAAAAATGGTATCAGTGGTTGCTATAAAGGTTTGCTTGGCTTGTACCTGGGGGATTTGGTTACACTGATCCCTGACACCCATGTGGCAACATTCAGCAACAGTACCCTTTGAAAGAATCATTTACACTTTGAGTCGCCATCATGCCTTCTCAGCCAGTTCACCTTCTGCCTCCATTGGTGTTGAGTTTTTAACCACCAGATGTCATCTCTGACGGAGAAGGAAATTGAGTTCTGAGAAATTAACTTCTCCCAGGCTGCACAATTATGAAGCAATAGAAACTTGAGTTTTTGCATTGTGCTCTCATATCTTTCTAAGTTGCTGCTCTCCTGTAAGTTGCAGTCCTGCATGACCTCAGGGCATCACCACTGTCTCCCTCAGAGCATGGCAGTTACTCAAATTTGCAGTGTTTTATCTAATTCTCTGCATACAGATGGTCCTCAGTAGCCCCTAAGGGACTTAAAATAGATAATGTTCATCTCTAAGTAAACAATTGGAAGTGACCGACTAGGGGCTTTCACTTCCAGTTAGGATATAGAAAGGCATGCAACATTGATCTCCCCTAACTCCAAAATAACACCAATGCAAAAAGTAAACTACAAATTAACATTTTGGAGCCCAATTGAGAACTGAAGTTGCAAAGAAACTCAAATGTACTGAAATTCAAAATGTCCTTCCAATAAGAGACTCACAGTTGCTTTGGCTTTTGATGGAGTGATGGGAGGAGGAGAAAATTGCCGTACATCAGGGGTTGGGGATAGTGAGGGCCACAAAATCTTTAATCCACTATAGAACTTAATGGAGTCCCTCTCAGGCACTCCAGACACCTGCCATGGCAGGGCAGCCCATGCCAATGACAGGGAAAAGAATAGCAGGACAAAGAAAGATCTTCTGTCATCCAAAGAGCCAGCAATGGAACTGAAGAGCACAGGGGTTTTCCTGCAGTCCCTCAATTTTTTGGTCAAGCTGTAATGCATAGAGTGCTCTGTGGAGCCTCATGGGTGCTAAGATCCCAATCTGCTGAAGGGCAATCCTGAGGGCACTTGGCAAATGTTTGAAGCCAGTGGTGCAGATTTTTTTTTTTTTTTTTTTTTGGTATTGGGGATTGAATCCAGGGGCACTTAACCACCAAGCCACATCTTCAGCCTTTTTATATTTTATTTAGAGACAGGGTCTTGCTGAATTGCTTAGGGCCTCCCTAAGATGCTGAGGCTGGTTTTGAACTCATGGTCCTCCTGCCTCAGCCTTTTGAGCTGCTGGGATTACAGGCATGTGCTGCTGCAACTGGCCAGAAAATTTAAAGTTTCAATAAAACTAAACCTTAAATTGCAACCAAGTTGTAACAAAAACTAATTTAACTCAAATTGAGAATTTCACTCAAGAAATTCAGAACAACATAATTGTTTTTCTCCCCCTGACTTAATTCTGGACCTTGTAGGTGCAAATGGGTCAGATGAATCCAAATCTATTCTATTGCCTGCCAGCTGCACTTCATGGCTGGAAAAGCCCATATCTCATCCCTTGACTGACAACTTTCATTTGTACTTGGGAGCTGTATGTTTTTGCCCTCTGTGTGATGGTATGCTGAAGGAGGATCAATAGGAGAGAGGTTATTCCTCTTTGGCTAAAAGAATGCAGAACAGGCAGGAGAGAGATATATAGCTAAATACGTAATTACTTGATCTCACCTAATTTATTAGAAAAGCATCTCTCTGGAGAATTGCTAGCTCTTAAAAGAGAATTCTACTAATCACTGGTCTTTACCTCTAAATGTCTCATTAGAGATGCTATTAATCTTAGCAGAACATATTCTGGTGCAACATTTAAAGAATGGAAAATCTTTATTTTCCATTACCAAACAGAGTTTTTGCCAGAAACAAATGTCTAGTGGGAGATTTGAGGAAACGGAAAAAAAAATTCTATTTAATTGCTTTTAGTATCGTCTTGGCAAACAGACCTTTAAATGGTTTCTTCCTCAGTAAGCTGGGGGCCTCAGGAGTCTCCACTGCCTTTGAGGTCCCTGCTGTTTCTCCTTTGGTTTTGATTCCTTGCCTTCTGTGATCATTTGTAGTAAGCCTTTCTCTCTGTATGATTTTTAAAATTAGATCTTTAAAATGCTGAGCCAGTGGAGACTTGTAGTTAAACTCAAAGCAAGTGATACTGACTTGAGGATTTTTATTTAAAGATGAGCTTTTGCTTTGCTCTATCTTAGCCTTCTGCCTGCTACTTCCCCTCAGTGCAGGATTTCTGGCTTCAGTCATATGCCTGGTTAGCAAAGGAACAAATGAGATTTTGAGGATGAGGAACTAGAAAAAATAATCCTAAAATTCATATGGAACTGCAAAATACCTCAAATAATCAAAGCAGTCTTGAGCAAAAGGAACAAAGCTGGAGATATCACACTACCTGACTTCAAACTGTACTACAAAGCTATGGTAATCACAACAGCATGGTATTGGCATAAAACAGACACATAGACGAGTGGAATAGAATAGAGACCCCAGAAGTAAATTCACACATTTACAGTCATCCGGTTTTCAACAAAGGTGACAATAACACACAATGAAGAAAGGACAGTTTCTTCAATAAGTGGTCCTAGGAAAACGGTATCTGCATGCAGAAGAATGAAATCAGACCCTTGTCTTTCACCATATACAAAAGCCAACTCAAGATGAATTAAGATTTAAATTTAAGACCCCAAATATGAAACATCTCTGACCTCTAACATTTTGGTTTCATTTTCTCCATTTTTGAAAGCCGCAGAACTATAACCACACAGTGGTTATCAATTTATGTCTGACTTCTGTTTAACTTTATTTTTGTGATATTTATCTATCTTGTATGTCATTTTAATTCATTTATTTTCATTGCTGTGTAATATTCTATTATCTATATGTTCATAGATATTTGACATTGTTTTGCTGTTCCAAATAGCACTATTATGAGACCCTTTTTTTTTATCCTGCAGTGCGGGGGGATTGAACCCACGGCTTTGCGCTTGCAAGGCAGGCACTCTACCAACTGAGCTATCTCCCCAGTCCTATGAGACTTTTACATATGTCTTGGTACAACATACATTAGTTGCTGTTTCATATATAACTATGAGTGAAATTGCTGTATTTTAGGCCAAACATGTTCATTGCTAGTAGATAATGCCATTGCTAGTAGATAATGCCAGAGCATTTTCTAGATTTGTTCTACCAAATTGCTTTACCATAGCATTATATGGGGGTTGTTTTGTTACACATTCCCACTAGTGCTTGTTTTTCTTAGTATTTTTAATTTAGCTCTTGTATAAATATGTTAATAGTTTCTCATGACATTAATTTACATTTTCCTGATCATAAAAACGTTGAGCAGATTTTCATGTAGTTGTTGGCTATTTATACTTCCTATTTATTAAATGCCCATGAAGTATTTTGCATATTTCTTTCTGGGTTATCTGGCTTTTTAAAGATTTGCTTATTGATTTATAGGAGCTTGAGTTTAACGGTCCATCCTCTGGAACTGGGCATGCAATGGTTGAGTGTTTGCAGTTAGAAATTAGATACCTAATAGACTTAGGAAGTCTAGGGAAGTGCTCAGAAAAAGATCACCTACCAGAGAAAAATTATTCACTTTCTGTCTTAGTAGATTTTTCTGTCGATATAACAGTACACTGGAGACTGAGGGCCTTTTAAAGAAAAGAGGCCTATTTAGCTTACAGTTTTGAAGATTCAAGAGCATGGCACCAGCACCTCTTCAGCTCTGGTGAGGTCCTTCTTGCTACATCACAACATGACAAAGCAACATGGGGGAAGCACATGTGGGAGGGACAGATTACCTGGCAAGACAAGAGGCTTCAGAGGCTACCCTTGGTCTTTTAGTGACAACCTACTCTCGCGTGAATTAACTGGAATTGCATGAGGACTACACGAATCCCTTGGAAGGCAGCACTCCCAGTTACCTGACCACCTTCCACTAGGTCCACCATCTCTCATGTTATCACACTGGGAACCGACTTCCAACACAGAAGTCTCTATCACATCCAAACCGTAGCACTTTCTAACATGAACCTCTGAATGATAACCTGTTACAATTACCTTGTTTCCAGAATGAATTAAAAAAAAAATGGACTTTAAAGTCAAACTTGAATTTTAAGAATAAATAACGGATGATTTATAAAAAGACACTGGCAGCCTAACCAATCATGAGAGTGGCTAACTCTCCAGAATGGAGGTTCTGACTAGTGTGTGTCAGAATGAGGGTCTTTTAAGGTTCATCCTGGAGCAGAGTAATGACCTGTGACTGAGGGAGGACAAGGATGCCCTGGCTCCAGTTCTGGCTCACTTTGGCTCCGTCTGGGTGATTAGGCTGAAGTTTTGCACTGAAGGATGTCAGAGTGGGTTGCACAGCTTCAACTGTTTTGTTCTAGTCTGTATGTGGGTAAGATGACAGTGTGAGAGAGAACGAGAGAGCGAGCGAGTGCTAGCAAATCTAATATTTGGATTCAGTAATTATCTTTGTTTTCTGATGAAAGCTAAAATACTGCAAGAACTTACAAAAGAGGCATGGAGAAATACCTGTGTGTTTTGAGAAAAAATCTTTCAAAATCTCCTTTTCACATTCATGTCAATATAGTTGGTGTCTTTCTTGAGTGTAAATGCATGGAATTGGAGAAGATCATGTTAAGTGAAATAAGCAATCCCAAGAAACCAAAGCCGAATGATCTCTCTTATAAGTGGTTGATGACACATAGCGGGGGTTGGGGGAGTCACAGGAAGAATGGAGAAGGGATGGATTGTATAGAAGAAAATGAGGGGTGGGGAGGGGACAGGGAAGGAAAGATGATAGAATGAGACAAACATCTATACCCTATGTATATGTATGAATAGGCAAATTGTATGATTCTACTTTGTGTACAACCAGAAAAATGATAGTTGTACTCCATTTGTGTACAATGACCTAAAATTTAAAAAAATTAATTAATTAAAGAGGAGAAAGCAATTAAACCGACTGTGTTTTGAAAAGGAAACTATTCACAGGAAGAGCTGAAGTTAGGATTTCCTGGATTGAAAGAGCCCACACAGTATGAAATATGAATAAACAAGCATTCTTCTCATGTATATTGTGTCAAAGTGAAGTTTCAGACACTAAAACTGAAGAAGAAATCTTGAAGAGCTTCAGAAAGACTATTTTCCTAAAGGAGGCATTTGAGTTAATTCCTTAGGAACATTCTGTAACAGATGGATTTCAAAATTACCTCTTTATTTCGAAGGAACTGGTAGCCTATTTGGCAACTTTCCTTTCCTTCCCCAAGTCCCTGTGTATAATAGGAAAAACATTAGTCAGGGGATATACAAGAAATGATTCCATCTTTAAGGATCCAGGCCAAACATTCACAAGATAGCAGTGGTTCTGTGTGCTCTGGGCTATGGATGGGCTGAGCCGCCATCACAGTGAGTGGGCAAGGGCTCTGGGAGCAATTGGGCAGCTTTGACCTCTTCCTCTGGTTGATCTGAGGTGTCCCTTGCTTCAGCAAAGAAATTTCCAGAAGGAACCAAAAACTTTACCCCAAATCAAGTTATGGATACATATTCTTCCCAACATGGCACATCTCACCCTTGCCTAAACCACAATATCTGGAGGCCACTTTGTGAAAGGGATATGTACAAGATGAACATCCAAACAAGGATTGTCAAACCCTCAAGGAAACAAAGAAACACTGGAGGAAACCCTATGAGAGACTGACTCAGCCCAAAAGGACCCTCACCGAGAAAGCAGCATTCGTGGAGCAAACAGGATTGGGCCTTCCAAGAAATGAACAGAAATCCTTAGAAGGAGAAGAGGAATTAATGTTCCTGAAATAAAAACAGGCTGCTATTTCACATTATAAAAAGATATTACTTTGGAAATGAAATGCTTAATTGATATTTTTAAAAAAGACATAAGATGAAAAACAGAATGCACATAGCTGAAGAAAGAACTGGTAAGCTGAAAGTTTGAATTATGGAATAATGCAGGATGTAGTACCAGAAGACAGAGATAAAAAGAATGGAACACAGGTTTAAAAGGCATGGAGACTTAGAAACTTCAAAATATGTCTACTAGGGCTTTTCAAAGGACACACACACACACACACACACACACACACAGGACACAGAAGTGTCTGGAGGTGAAGGGGAAGCAGGGAAGGGAAGAGAAGGATAAAAGAAATAAACAAACAGTTGTTGGATTAAGATGCTCCTTGGACATATGTGAGCAAAATTCCAGTAAAGAGATCTTCAAAGGCCTTAAGGAGAAAGCAGATGGGATGCTGTTTTGATTTGGTACAATGACTCTTGCGTGTCTTAAGAGAGTTTGGGGGCAATCCATCTATGGGGAAAAACTTGGGTGGACAGACATTTAATATTACAGTATAATTTTACATTTTAAAAATAAAAATGAATTCCTGTTGTTTTTCATAGCAAATTCTACTTGGTTGTTAGTTATGTAATTATCTCTGGGGAAGATTCTGATTTTCTATGATATCGTGTGAGATTTTAATGTTAGCCAAAGTGGGGTCTTTGAAATGTTGCTCAATCCTTGGTGTTAAGTTGGCCCTGAGAGAACTTCAAGGTCATCTGTATTTGTAGTCTCCTTTTCCTCCCCCTTGAAGCCAAGACCTTGTTTACCACCCTAGAGGTCAGTCTAGGTCTCATGGTGGATATTTCCTTTCCAATCCAGGGCTGTCTATGGAACGGTTGACAATTCTTTGTCAGCTGATTGGCTCTGTTTAGGCTTGTTGATGGAGTAATAGGATTGACCAGTTTCTACCCCAAGCAAAAAGGGATGCCATTTGCCCTGGATAATCTTTTTAAAATGAGAAGGAAAGAACAGATGCTGAGTTTTGTGTTGTATTAAGATTGAATTTGCAAGGACCTGTTTATTGGTAACTTGATAACCTTGATTAACTGTGTGGGTCACTGGAGTTCTCAGAAGACATGTGGGCATATTATGGAATGATTCACTGGAGAATATGAGCTCAGATTTCTTAACAAAGGGCTCCTCATGGTGAGAAATAATTACCATTTTTACTTATTACTATTTATGTAGGGACTTTCCTTTTTTGTTTAAAATATTATTATATTTGATGACTGAAGGGATTCCATGTTTCTGTTATTTCCTGTTTTAACTCCCTAAACTTTTCTTGTGTGATTTTAGAGGTCAGAGCCCACCAGTGGCTGAATTTAACTTACTCCTGAAAGCTCACACTTTGGAAACCTATGGGGTGGATCCACATCCGTGCAAGGTAACTTCCCCAGATAGCAGGTAACCACATAATAATTGATTTGCCCAAAAGAAAGTTAATTGGTGTGCAGGTCTGGTAGAACCCTCTTAGGAGATTTCCATAGCCTGACCCACAACTCCTAATTGGAAGGGGCACTACTTGGTTGTGGTCACATGTTTTGTCAGTTGATTTTCTCTAAGATTCCAAGAGTCTTCCAATAACTCGCTAATTGCAATGTAGAAGCCACATTTTCTAAATTAACATACATGGATTTATTCATCAAGTGGATGGTTTTCTTTTGGAAAGATAGAGGATCCCAACAGATTTGCTTTCAAGGCAATTACCCAGCAAGAATGTAGTCATTAAAAATGAGAAAGTGGAAGGAAAAATAGAAATATTTCAAATTACATTATGACATCAGGAGTCCTTATTTTTATTTTTTCCTTTACTCATATTATTTGTCAGTATTTTTCATAAGGGTGAAACGCAGGCCATCTTTACCAAAATCAACTGGGCTCTACCCCAGAACTACTGAGTTGGAATTCTGGGGTTGCAGCTGGGAATTCTGCCTCTTCATCAAGCTCCTAGGGATACTATGTACATATTTTCCAGAAATGACATATGCATACAATCTTCTCCTTTCCATATTTTTAGCTATATATCAACCAGACACTAGTGCTAATCCTAAACTAAGTATATCAGTCAAGTTCTTAAATATAATTGATTAGGTTATCCTGGAAAATTTATGGGCCTTGATTGGACCAGCTTATTAGCTAAGTACTAGGTTTGAGCATTCAGCTCAGGCTACTCATTAGAAGCACCTTGGGAGCTTCACAAACATCTGCTGCCCAGAACACACACTGCCTCCATTATATCAGGGTCTGTTGGGGAGGAGTACCAGGCTCCCAGATGATTCCATCTGTAGCCAAGGCAGTGTACTTGTCCATTTTGGCATTTGCATCCTACATAATTATTTTAGGATATTTTCCAGTTGCCCCTTCCAGTAATGGTTTAAATCAGTTTATTCCATTTGGTGATTTATATTTTAGCCAGAAATTTGAGCCTCTTTTTTTTCTTACTGACTTGATTTTGTTGTTATTATCCCTTGGTCTTACTTAACTTAGTGTTCTTGGTCTAGGCTGGAGGCAAAGTAGGCTTTTCTGGACATTTTTATATTGAAATGACCAGAAACCCTGTTTGGTTTGAATCACAGAAGATGCTCAGGTGTTCGTTTCATTGCATTCGAGGGTTAATGGTACCAAGAACAGTTTGCTTATATTATAGAGCAGATCTAGAACCCAGGCAGGCCCAGAATATATATGGAAATAGACATGGTGTTTGGGAGTAATCCATATATTTCCAGGAGGTTCCTGGTGAGGCAAAAGGTCCATTCCTAAAAGGGAAAAGCTACAGCATCCTGGACCTTGCCCAGGTTTTGGGAGTCCTGTTCTTAGAAATTTCATGTCAGAAACTTAGCTTATGCTGTGATCATTGGACTTGACCCCAAATTAACCCAGGGTTAAGATGAATAAGCATGCCATTTGTCGTTTACTGTATTTTCCTCAATCCAACAGGTTTTTATTTCTATTTTTAGGATTCAACAGGCACAACAACATTTTTAGGATTCACTGCTGCAGGCTTTGTGGTATTCCAGGGAAATAAGAGAATCCACTTAATAAAATGGTGAGTGCTTTTGGATTTTTTTTTTTTTTTTTGCCATCTCAAGTAGAATATCTAAAATTCATTTCTTTGCCTTGATGCATCATCATAAATGAAAGCCAATCTAGGTTGCCCGAAGTGGGAAACTGAGTTTGTAAAACTAAGGAGTCACCTTAGGAGACCTAGATTTGGGGACTTTTCCTTCAAAGAGACAGTATCAATGTTTCCTCAGCAGAGACTTCTACTGATCTGACTGCAGGGGGGAACTCAGGCTGGGTCAGGGTGGAATAAAGGTATAAACTCCTTAGTCCATTTTGTATTGCAATAACAAAATACCTGAAGCTGGGTAATGTATAAAGAAAAGAGGTTTGTTGAACTCATGATTCTGATGACTGGAAAATCCAGATATCATGGTGTCAGCATCTGGAGAGGACCTCTTGGATGAGCCACAACATGGCAGAGAAGTAGAAGAGAAGGAGAAGTAGGCAAGTGCAAAGAGCCTGCGTGCACAGGAGAAAGCAAGAGACTGGAGGGCACCAGGCTCACTCTTTTCTAACAACCAACTTTCTTGGGAACTAATACACTCCTGCAAGACCTCACCCACTCTGTGAGTTCAGCATTAATCCTTTCTTTCACAAGGGCAGTCATGATGTAGTCACCTCCCACTAGATATCACCTCTTAAAGGTCCCACCACCTTTTAATACAATTACACTGGGGACCAAACTTTCAGAACATGAAACTTTGAGAGACAAGCCATACCCAAACCATATCAGTTCCTTGGAGTAACTCAGGACCCACTTTCTCCCACTCCTCCTCCCTCACCTTTCCAATCCTTGGTGCGAGCTCACTATTTGTTATCCAGTGTTATTAGTGAGGTTGCTATTGGTAGTAGCAGGCATGTCCACTCAGAATGGCATGCAAATAAGAGGACTAAAGGAAGCAATCCAGGTTTCTGAATTGTTTGAGCCATGGAGTAGTTAGGTTAAAACATGGTGCATCTCAAATGCAGAGTGATTTCAAGTCTCTCCCCTCTTTAGATCTTGTTTAATTTCTGGGCATATTGAAGAATGGAGGAGGATAATCTCTGGACCATTTATTTCTGACTTCTGTATCTTGTCCACATCTTCCTGGTGTTCCTGACTGTGGTACTGATGTGGATTCCATTCTTCATGGCTTCTTCTTAGGCATACGTATGCTACTAAAGAAAATTTTCTTATGTTAATCCTAGTGTTTTTTTTTTAAATCCAGTGAACTATGTCACTTTCACAATCCTCTACCTAGTTAAAACAGAATAATTCATTTAAGTGATTAATGAATTTAAGTGATGTATTAAATGCAAATAAGAGTTTTGAGAATGCTAATCGTGGAAGATGAGAACAAGAGGGCATAAAGGGGAGCTGAAACTCAATTGAGTAGAAGCCGATGAGAGGACCGGAAGCTATTGAGAGAAACTGGGGTCTTAGAAAAGAGCGTACGGTGTAGGGAATGCAGTGTACATTGGTTTGCAGAAGCTAATCTAGTACAGAGGGTTTGGAAGAAAACCAGGTGCTTAGAAGAAGACACTACCAGGGGAAGGGTTTTGATAGTAGTTTGGGAAGAAGTCCTGAGGCTAAGAGAACCCTGGCACTGAGGTTGAGGTAAATGTGAGAAAGTATCACCCTGTTCTTTTTTTCCCCCGAGAAAGCACACGAAGCACACATCAGTCAACCCAGAAATTAGATCAAAGAGTAAAATAGAATCCTGTCTTTACACCTATCTTCTCAACAAAGAGCTGACTTGGGGCCTACATTCTCGGCAGGTTTTAATCGAACAGCTCCTTAAGATAAAATCTAAAGTCACCCTGGCCACAAGTTGTCATTCATCAAGTCCTTCTCACAAGTTTGAGCATTCCAACGTATACTAAAACACCTCTTTCATAAACAGGAGTGAAAATTTTGCAGTAAGGCATATGTGCTTATTGGAGATGGATGTGGAAGGATGAGCAAGTCAGATGAATCCATATTATCTCATTAACCGATTCTGAAATAATCACGTTCTTCCTACCTTGCAAGTGAGCTGGCCAATTAATGTTGTTTTGGATCGTTAACGTTCACTAATACTCTAGGGCTCCTTGGAAGGAAGATGTAGCCCCACTGTAAAAAATTGAAGAAATAATTCTGAGCTGCCCATGAGTCTTCTCTAGGCGGAAAAGTTGTTGTACAATTCACTTGGTCCTCTGTACTGCTCATTAGACCTTCACCGACAATAAGATAATATCTTGTTTCACTACAGTCTGCGTGGCATTTGTGAGTCAGCCAGATTCCTATGGGAGAGCCAGGTACCTTGGTTAGCTGCCCATTTTTTTTCCTTCTCACTCAGAGGCTTTCTTTTCTTAGGCCAGATGTCTGCAAATTGAAGTTTGAAGGGAAGACATTTTATGTGATTGGCACCCAGAAGGAGGTCAGATTTTTTCTAACTTCCTGTTGCTCTGTGTGTGTGTGTGTGTGTGTGTGTGTGTGTGTGTGTGTGTATGAGAGAGATTCAAGAATAAAACATGATGGAGTATTGTAGCCCTCGAGTGTGACTTTGAAGTGTGATGATGATGGCAGCTATAGACTGAAGACATTTTAGAGGTAAACAAACGAACACTGGGTTTGCACATTTGAGAATAATGTCAGTGAGCCATGCTGACTTGTATAGCCCTGTGTGAAAAATAGATGAAGATAAAGTTAGGAATAAAAGATCTTCATGCCAAGATATAGCTGTATGAAACAAATGAAGATACAAAACTAAATATCAACCAGGGCTGGCTAGCATTGTAAGAGTCTGTAAGTCCCAAGAATGTTAAAATAAAGGTGTTACCAAATATAGGTTGTGGGCTTGCTTGGGAATGGATTTGGGAGAAGGCCATTACCAAACATTGAGCCTCAGAACTAACCCTGAAATTTTCAGATTTTCTTGACCCTATTTATCATTTTATGTAGTAGTTATTCAAGGCAATTAAATTTTTTTTTTTTTTTTTTTTTTGGTACTGGGGATTGAACCCAAGGGCACTCAACCACTGAGCCACATCCCCAGCCCTATTTTGTATTTTATTTAGAGACAGGGTCTCACTGAGTTGCTTAGGGCCTGGCTAAGTTGCTGAGGCTGGTTTTGAACTCGCAATCCTCCTGCCTCAGCCTCCCAAGTGCTGGAATTACAGGCGTGTGCCAACGCGCCCGGCAAGGCAATTAATTTTTAACTTAATCTGAATCTGATAGGGAGATAGGTGATGCCTGGAGTGTTGAGAAGGTTTGTGAAGCTGCTTTGTATCAGAATCAGTTCTTAAATTATTGAGGTCTATAGTGAGTTAGGGAGGGAGATAACACTTCAACCACACTTTAAAGAGCACAGTAATGTATTCAGTTATTTTCAATATATGTGGCGAGGATGTGGGGAAAAGGGTACACTCACATTGCTGGTGGGATTGCAAGTTGGTGCAGCCACTCTGGAAAGCAGTGTGGAAATTCCTTAGAAAACTTGGAGTGGATCCACCATTTGACCCAGCTATCCCACTCCTTGGCCTATACCCAAAGGACTTAAAATCAGATTACTACAGTGATGCAGCCACATCAATGTTCATAGCTGCTCAATTCACAATACCTAGATTGTGGAACCAACCTAGATACCCTTCAATAGATGAATGGATAAAGAAACTGTGGTATATATACACAATGGAATATTACTCAGTCATAAAGAAGAATAAAATTATGGCATTTGCAGGTAAATGGATGATGTTGGAGACTGTCATGCTAAGTGAGATTAGCCAATCCCCAAAATCCAAAGGCTGGATGATCTCTCTGATAAGTGAATGATGATGCATAATGCGGGGTGGAAGGAAGGCAAGAATGGAGGAAGGATAGATAGCATAGAGGGAAGGGAGGGGTGGGGATGGGGGTGGGGGGCAAGAATAACAGAATGTGTGACAGACATCATTGCCCTGTGTACATGCATGAATGCACAGATGACATGACTCTACTTTGTGTACAACCAGAGAAACAATAGCTGTACTCCATTTGTGTACAATGAATCAAAATTAAATAAAAAAATATATATATATGTGGTAGAAGGCAGGACAGAAGTAGGTAAATACCTGAAGGAAAAACATGAAAAACATAAACTGTGTTTAACTTACCCTTTCTTGTTTTGTTCCATTTTTATTAGAAAAAAGCCATGTTGGCATTCCATACTTCAACACCAGCTGCCTGCAAACATCTTTGGAAGTGCGGGGTAGAGAACCAGGCCTTTTATAAGTAAGTAGCTTTTATTCACTTAATCATATGTTCTAAAAGCACTCATGGAGCCCTTTATGTTTTGCAAATGGCTGCATATTCATTTCTTTTATTACAGCTCTTTTTATTATATTTAAGTGAATTATAAATTCAGTGCATTGTTCAGGGTGACTCCTAGCTATTGTTGGCCTGTCTGAGTCTTGAACTCTATGTTTCTCACAGAACCACTGTGGACTCTTTCTTCAGTTGTTATTTCCATTAAATGTGCACAGAATCTCTTTCTGGTTTGATGTCCTCCTAGAAGCATAGCCTTTGAAGTAGAGTGTAGTGCATGTAGTTTATTTGAGATGAATTCAACAGATGGACCAATAGGGGCACATGGAATTGAGACAGAGAAGTAAACAATAGAGGCTGAATTATTGAGCAGATGCCTACTGTGGGCAGCCAGGCTCAGTTGTGCTGGGGAGCTATGAGAGACAATGCAGCATGCTTTAATGTTCTCCTGCAGATGGACAAAGACACAGGGCTGTTTATCTACCAAATCACCATTCATTTTGGTTGAGGGCTTCTTTGGAGGGCAGTGTTAATTCTTTCTGGCACTTCTGGCTTACTCTGTGGGTTGAATATGCCCTTACAGGAGACTTTGGATAGAGAGTCTTGTTTCAGTATATAGAAATGAGAGGCAAAGGTTTACTGGTAGAATTCCATCAGAATTTCAGAATATGGAAAGTTGGGGCTGGACAGGACTTCAAAAACAATCCATGAGACTCTCAGACTTCAAAAGGTTCACATGAAGGATGTGTCTATGAAGTTCCAACTTCCCCTCTAGGAGACCCACTTGCTGAGTGGAATAGCAGTGGTAATAGACACAGTCAAGGACCTAGTCTTCCCTGACCAGGTCATCAGCACCCTACACCCTGCTGCTCATCCAGGTGACTTTTGCTCAGTTTCCCCCACACATACATTCTCATCTTGCTGAGTCTCTGAACTTCCTAGGCTGTGGCTGACAAGGTCCATCAGTAGAACCATGGCTTGGATAATGATGTGTTTTCAGCCATGGAATACTTGTCCTTAACTGAAATGTAGCAAAAACCCAGGGTGTAGTGGGATAAAAGAAGAGAAGCTAGGATTGGAGATTGAAGATCCTTCACCCATTTCTCATGGTTCCTTGGGAACTTGGATGGCCAGTTAGATGGTACTTTTGGAATTTCCCCACATTTAGTATTGCGAGTCCCCTGTCCCATGTCCCTCAGCACTGGAAAAACTCTACCAGAAGCAGAATTTGAAGATTCCTAGATGAGACAATCCACAAAATGCTGAGTTTCTGGGAATGACAGGAAAAGATGATGTGAATCAGTAGATCTTCCCACCTACCACCAACACCTTGGTATTCTTGTGCCTCCTGCAGTGTTGAAGACTGGTAAAAAAATGGTAAAAAGACCTTTTTGGTCTTTGAAAGATCAGTATGTCTAGAAGTATGAAAATGTATTTACTGGATCAAATTGATAAGTCTTGATTTCTGTCTTTAGGAGATTTAAATTTCATGGTAGAGATCAAAAGGATCTCTTTCTTTCAGAATCATCTCAGTGGGTCCTACTGGGAGGGACTTTGGCATGGGCTCAGAATCATTGTGAAATCATAGGGCTCTTCCCTATCAAAGAATAATTTAGAGACATTAATTCATTATTTTTCACACATGTTGTTTCATCATGTGTGGGAAAGCCAGCTGATTGATGGAATGAAGTAAAGGCAAAGCGACATTGAAAAGGGATGATAGAGGGAGGAAAAAACTGCAATCCAGGGAATTGGATTTGCACACTTTGGAGTAGGGGAAGTAGCAGGCAGGCTGCAAGGAGGCCAGTCTGACCATTCTATCACTAACTGGACCAAGTAGGCCATCCATGAAATCCCTTCCAGCATTTGATGATGCTTCCAAAGACCCAGAGAGTTTACCTGTGAGCACACGTGGCAGACTGTATACTGCTGACTGAGTCCTTGTGTCTTTCATTAGGCCATGCTACCCCGCCTTTCTCATTAGGATTTCTAATTCTGAGCATTTGTGCTGATCTGAGATTTGCCAGAACCTTTTGTCCCTCCTCCATGATCACATAATCATCCTGGTTCTTAAGAAGAAGGAAGGAGATTGCTTGCTGCCAGCTGTGTGACCTTGGGAAAGGCCCTTAACTGCTTGCTGGCTTCAGTCTTAATCTGTAGGGGGCTGGAACTCAGGTGCGCATTTGCCTGCATCCCTATGGCAAAGCATAAGTGTGTGCTTTGAAAGGAAACAGGCTTGGGTTTGAATTTTGATCCTGTCACTTACCAGCAGTGTGACCTGGAACAAAGTCCTAAAACTCTTTGAACCTCATCTTTATTTTTCATCTGTCAAATTTAATGGTAATAACCTGCCTTGCAGTGTTCAGTTCTGCCAGGCACAATAACTATGGATAAATGGCTGGTGCTCATATGACCTTTATTATTGCCCCTCTGAAAATGATGAAAGTATCTGAGCACCAAGTGGATACAGAGCTCTGTCCCCTTGACTCCACAGGGCTCTGGTTCTGTGAACCTCAGGGGTGGTGCCTGCTTGTAATGCAACTCCAGCGCCTGTCCAGGAAGAGAGGTCCTGGCCTTGCCTCCAAGTCTGCCTGACTGGCACAGCTGGCCCTCCTTCTTGCTGGCAGAGCAAGGCCCTGATCTTGTTTCCTGGGTTGTGGCTGGTTTGTGCCTTCCATTTTTACTTCACCAGCCATGGGAACAGGGAGTCCTGATGGCTGCTGCCTAGGAATTCCCCAGGGTACTTTTAAGACATGAATGTGCTGCTGGTTGTCAGCTGGCTCAGGGCCACCGATCCAATTTGAAAATTCTGGCTCTGAGATCTGCTGCTTGGGAACAGAGCCCAGAAGCATAAACCCTGACTTTCCTGTCTACTGCATATCCCAGGGATCCCCAGCACAGACTTAGTCACCATTTAAGAGCTTCTTTTATACCATGTTTGGTCTCGGTGCCACCAGCTGCAGGGTGCTGGAGCTCACTGTTGCTGGATGCTTGTTCACTGAAAGGACATCTGATGTTTTAAAGGAATTGGTGGTTCTCTGGTGTTTTCATTCAAATAATCTTCATTTCACATGTTATGCTGTGCACTGTGCTAGGCACTGAGGCCCAGTGGAGGCTCAAATGATGTTTCCTGTCCCCATTTAATATGGAATTATGTGCAGGGGATAAGGGCAGTCCCTAATTTCTCATTGTGAATTTGGGGTGCTGGAGGAACAATGATTTAAAAAAGGATAAAATGAACCCAGGATAGTTCCCTGCATTGATACCTCTCCCACTTTATCAAGCACATGAGTCACCAGGAGATCATGTTAAAATGGAGAATTGGATTCAGGGTGGGCAGGAAAACCCATATTTCTAATATGTTTCCAGGTGATGCTGTAATGCTGGTCCACAGACCACATTAAGTAATAAAGTTCTAATCAGTGGTTCTCACCCCTGACGACACATTAGGACTAAGGGTGACTTTTAAAAGATACCAATGGCTGGGGTCCTTGGATCCTATCCTAGTAGAATCATAATCTAAGTTCTCACCAAAACTTGTGAGATGTTTATATGAATGTTCCTAGTAACATTATTCATAATAGGTAAAAAAGTGGAAACAACCCCAATGCTTAAACGACCAAACAAAAAGAACCCCCTCCCCCAGAAATAAGATCAAGGCTTTTTCCGTGCCAGATGAAACCATTAAAACACAGTGCTAGGTGGACAGGGCTGGAGGCAGGGTCAGGATATTTCCTGGGGACGGAGTTGGACCAATGGAGAAAGCAGGAACCAAATGTGGTATATCCATACAATGGAATATTATTCCGCCACAAAAAGGAATGAAATACTGATATGGCATAACATGAATGAACTTTGAAAATCTTATGCTAAGTGAAGGAAGACATTTGCATAATATTATATATTGTATGATTCTATTGGTATGAAATGTCCAGAGTAGACAGATATATGGAGACAGCTGCCTAGGGCTGAGGGTGGGAGATGAGAGGAATGAGCATGACTGCCAGTGGTCACAGGGGGGTTCATTCTGATCAAAATGTTTTAGTAGTAGATAGTGATGATTAGTTTTTTTGATCATATTTTTAGGTGTGTGAGTTATACTAAAACCCACAGAAGTGAACAATCTAAAATGGTGAGCTTTTTGGTGTGTGGATTGCACGTCAATACAGCTGTTATTTTGAGCAGTTTGAATCTAGGATGAAGGCTCTGACTTTAGTGGTGATTATGGAATCCTGTGTGGTGCTAATGTGCATCTGTGAGTTGAAAACTTTGCTCTAATCTGGTGATTTTTCCAAAGAGGATTTCTGGGTCAGCACCAGTACCTCCAGGAACTTGTTTGAAATGCAGACTTCTGGGCTCTACCTCAGGCTTATTGAATCAGAAGTTTATACTTTGAAAAGGGTGATTCTGATGCTCATTAGAGGTTCAGAGCCTGTTTGGTTCAGCATGATTTTAAAAAATACTGAAATCAGACAGATTTGAGTTTGCAGCCTGCTTCCTCAGCTTCTGTCATGTACCCCTCAGTGCCTCAGTCTCCTTAATGTGGTCTGCTTCCTCCTGGGAGAGAGTTGTGAGGAAGAAAGAAATTAATGTGCATGTGCTTAAGGTGCTTTGGATGGAGCTTGGCCCATAGTACGGACTCAGTAATAACAAATACTGTTCTTATTATTCCTAAACCATGGGAAAACATTGAAAATGGGAAACGTTTGTTAATTAGAGGTGGCCTCTTGGAACACCACCCAGTGTCCCAGCACCCAACCCTGACTTCCATCCCCAGACCCTGGAGTAGCAGGTACCAGGGGAGAAATTGGAGACCAGGGCCCAGGGAGGTCAGTCCTGCAGAGACTACTTGGCTTTCCCTGTCAGGTCAGATGCTTGAGCTTAGTTATGCTTCTGGTTTCTGGTTTGAGATTTTGATGGAATTGGGGGTGGAATTAAGAGAGGGCAGACAGAAAAGAAGGTAGAAAGCTGGAGGAAATTGAGCTGCTATTCTAACTAGGTTGCCGTTTCATTCATTGATCTGGGTGGGAAGAAGTTTCTTCCCCTGGGTTTGCTGTTGATGGTGGAACCTGGTAAACAGAGGGCCTGGAACACATAGGCTGGAATTAAACAACACCTTCTTTCATTAGAAATACCTGGAGACACAGACCAGGAAAGCTACATGATGTGACCGGGGTCACGGTACTGAGGCAGGTAGTTCTGGGTCATTGTTCTTTCAGGTGAGATGTCATCTCGAGTCAATCAAGGAGAATCTGGGGAGGCAGAAGCTCTCAAATGCAAGTGGGATGCCTTGAAATCACCTTCGGGTGTTTGATTAAAACACAAGTTCTTCTCCAGACCTAGTGAATCACAATCATGAATGATCAAGCTAGAGAACCTGTGTTTCGAAAACCTGCTCCAGGTGTGGCTGTTGCCCCGCCATGTTTGGGAATTGGCACGTTGGGTTTACTTAGCCTCTCTACCCACCATTCCACCATTCTTGTTCCCCTATTTGTTCCCCTCCCTCCTGAGGTCTTTGTGTCCCAATTCCCAGTGGGTTTATGTTGTTTGAGCTCTTAGATTAAACTCCTGTTAAATTTCACTGAAGATCTCAACTGAAGCATCCCAGGAGTTTACCTGGACATTTGAGAGGGCAGAGAATGGATGGTGACTCTCTCTGGCAAATTGAATGACACAAAAAATCACCCAGGAGAGTCAGCTGCTGGGAAGAAGCCAATGCTTTTTTTCCTCTCCTCTCATCCTGAGCAGACGACTGTTGACTTTCTCTGTGTAATGCATCTTTTAACTTGCTTTTCCTGGGTTGCTCTGAGGGTTTTCTGTGGGGGCAGTACACAGCCAAGGCCTCCCTATAAGAGGCCATCCTGGGTCTGAGAGCAAGGTCATGGCCACCTCATGGGACCTGGAAGAGACAGAGTGAGGGCTGAAAGCCTGAACAGATATAAAGGCAGCTGCTACCTCTCCTAGTAGGCCCCTATAGCTGGGAGGTTGACTAACTAGTGTGCTAACTTTTGGGGTTACTTCTGTAAAACAGGCACCATGCTGAGTTTGAATTTCCAAAACCCATTTAAGGGTCTGAATTATTTACTTTTTAGCTGATAACTTTGCCTCAAGGATCCTTAGGAACATGGAATTTAAAAATTTTAAAAATAATAAAGTGGATTCTTAAAGGCTATCTCCTTCAGTCACCTCTGAGGGTGTGGGAGTAACAGCCACAGCCAAGAGGAGATGAGGACAGTGATTGTCCTTCCCTTGGGCTCCAGTAGAGAAGTTGTCAGGCCCACAGCTCCCCAGGGCTAGGAGTGGGGATGCAGGTGGTGCAGATGGGCCTGGAGTAGGTATGTCCTCACAGAAGTAGGACCCAGCCTGGACCATCTAAGTGTGGCTTACTGGGCATTTTTATCCTCTTGTTTGAGTTTGGTTTCATAGGAAGCCCGTCAGGACCCTCCAAGGTATGGGTCTCAGGACACAGGGGGTAAGAGGGCAAGGTTTTTTTTTTGTTTTGTTTTTTGTTCTTTGTTCCCCACAAGATTATTACTGTGGCTTTCTATCTTTGAACAAAGTTCCAAATCCTTAGCAGGATGACTTAAGGTCTCATCCTGCAAAATTGGACTCTGACTCTTTGGGTTTACCTTTTTCCATCCTGTTCATTTGTACATTCACTCTTCACTCTTCAATTAGTAAATTGTGTGTGTGAGTGTGTGTGAGTGTGTGTGTGTGTGTGTGTGTGTGTGTGTAATACTAACTTGGGGAAACACACTTAGTTCTGCATCTACTCAGGCTGAGGGCTTTTGTGCCTTTTGCCCTTCTGCCAGGCACCCGCACCAGCCACCTCAGTCCCCAGGTTAACACCTTCTGGCCCCTGAATCTTGGCTCTAGTGTCCTTTCCTTTGGGCACCTTGCCTAGTCCCCCGAGTAGATCAGTCATTTTCCCCGATGTTGTCATTGTATCTTTTCCTTCATAGCAAGCCAAACAGCTTGTCACTTACATTTATTTACATGGTTCCTAGGTTTATATTCGCTTCTCCTCTAGATCTTGCACCCCATGAATGCAGACAGTATGTGTCTTCCTGGGCTTAACTTGGTGAACAGAGCAGGTCAGCACTTGCTGAGTCAATGAGTGAAGCTTCAGGAGGCTCACAGGTGGTAACCACTGCCTGCCTAGAAACTTCTAGCCATAGCCCTGGCTTTGTGTGGTCTTTACTCAGAATCCTATAGAGCTTATTTGTTTTGTGTGTGTGTTTAGAGATTTTTTGTGACTATTGATATTTTAAATCATCTCTAACTCTGGGAGACCTTTTGGACTTAATTACGTAAGTCTTTTGGACTGCAGCAGAGGTATCCCCAGCTGTCACAGTAATTTAGGAACCCCGTGTTCAGCCTCAGGGCAGTCCATGTTGTCGGTTTTTCAGGGTGTTGTTTTGTTCTTATTTATGAGCATGGCTCAGAGGTGCTGAATCAGTGCTTGTCTGGGTTTCTCATGCCTTGTGTGTCTTAGTCATCTACTGATGTGGATTCTTTGAAAGGCACTGGGACACGGCCCCTGTTCCCATGCTTGGGTACTACACAGTGAGTTTTTTTGTAGCACAGAATGACCTTTGTGGCTGGGAAGCTGTTTTCTGTTGCAATATTGACAGAGGCACAGCCAAAAACGTACCCCAACACCAGTGAGCTTAATGATGCCATGTCACAAATTTTCATCCTCTTCATCCTCAAATAGAAATCGGGGAAGAATCCCGTTTGATCATCAATATTGCCTAGTCCTTTTTGTAGGCCATTAGCCACTAACGAATTGTACAACCAAACATGTGGGTCATGATCAGCATTCAAAAAGAATGAAGGGAGATAGCATTGGAGGATATCAGTGGTGGCATCAGGTTTAATACAAGAAAAAGGATTCTTTTGTGAAACTTTTCTTTCAGTTCCTGTTTGTGCATGCCAAGTCACAATATAAAATGTGTTTCTTGCAGTCAAAATATCTGATTACCACAGCTCTACAGTAATGCCCTACTTGGACTTTCCGATGTCATTACCACCTCTGCTTGCTTTTTCTTAAAGGTATGCAAAATCCAGTCAGATCAAGACTGTGTCGAGCAGCAAGATATTTTTTAAAGGAAGCAGATTTCGATATAGGTGGGTACCATTGATCCCATTGCAGTGGTGGGGTTGGAGTGGGAATGGCTATTTACATTTAAATGTTTTGCTCAAAAATAAATCCACTTAGGTTTATGCTCTCACATTGATTTCCACTTCATTGAGCTCTTATGCTCCCAGAGGACCCTTGACCTCCATAGTAACTTCCCTTTGTGGAATAGGAGAATGGGTAAATTCTTAGAGCTGGCTCAGATCACTGTAAAATTAAAAAAAAAAAAAAGTGACATGTGTTCACCCTCTTCCTCTCTTCCTCTGAGCATCTGCACATACCTGTATTTCTGTCTTTTACAGTGGTAAAGTTGCCAAAGAGGTGGTGGAGGCGAGCTCCAAAATCCAGAGGGAGCCTCCAGAGGTGCACAGGTGAGTGGGTTGGTCCCCTCTGGTTCAGGTGGCCTCATGGATTTAAAAGCTGGTTTTTCCATGGACTGGGGAGGTAGCTTACTGGTAGAGCACCTGCTTAACATTGAAGGAAATAGAAGGAAAAGCTAATCTGACTTTTCCAAATTCTTGATAATAACCCTGTGTGTGGTAACATACACCATTAAACTAATTAATAAATAAATTTAATTAATTAATTAAAAACACTTTCACACCCTAAGATCTCCCTTAGACAGATTTGGCTGGGCTGTGGCATGGGTGTCGCTGGGCTCTCTTTAGAGTTACTTACTCTGAGAAGAGATGTTGATTAGATATGGAGTGTCATGTAAGCAAGCAGGATACATGCTGCCCTCTGGCCAAGCTCTGGTGTTCTGTTCTCTCAGAACTGACGTCTTGGCTGTCTCCCTCATCAGATGTGGCCAATTCCCACTGGCTGGACTCCCTTTAGGCTATTTCGCATGAGTGAAGAGGCTCACCTGTCATGGAATCCTTCGCTCCCAAGGGTTACCCAGAGGAATGAGAAACTTAGTCATTATTAGTTCAAGAATGCATATATTCATTAAGGTGATTATCTAGGGTAGTTCTTAGGAATTAAATATTTTCTTGACCAAAATGTACTTACCAAGTTCTTAGGAATTAAATATTTTCTTGACCAAAATGTACTTGACCAAAATGTGGTTACACAACCACAATTTACACAAGCTTTTGCACATTCTTAACCTCAAACATGAAAAATATCTTAAAGCTGGACATTCTTATCGTGGTACCTCCCTGTTTTGAAGGCAAGATCATCATGAACTAAATTCTTTAGTGAGTTCCCCACATGCTGGTTGGCACCTGTCCTTCTTTCTCCATCTTTGGAACCCAGAGGTATTTCCTTTTTGCCCAGGTTTGCTGAATCTCCTCCATTTACAGGGTGGTCAGGTAACCTGGATGCCACTTCTTGTTCCTTAGGGTTGCGGGTCCCACAGAAATGAGGGTAGGCTAGTCTGGCAAGGGAATCTAAATGGCACTTCTCTCCCAAAGAGGGGAGCAGAACCACAGTCTGCAGGAGAGCCCATGCAGATGTATACAGATTATAACTGATTCCTGCTTTGCAGTGGCCTGGTGGGGAACTGTCACATACATCTGCAAAACCAGTCCTTCCTGCTTTAAGAGGCAGGAGAAAATTGTGGGATGAGGGAAGTTGGAACACCTTGCCTGGGGCACCTTATTGCAATTCCTAAACATCTGATGGCCCACCCATCAATGAGTCCCTCCCCAGCCCAAAATTGTGATCCATTCAGCCTGGTGAAGAAAGGAAGAAGAAGAAATAATAAAACACATCATTTCAACTTATTCAGAATCTTTGCTTTGGAAAGAACCTCAGACCTCACCAAGTTTTGTTGCTTCCACTGTATTGACAGAAACTCAAGACTTGGACAAGTAAAATGATTTATCCAAGTCCTATTTTGGGTGGGAGGTAGAGGTCTAGAGTTCCAGTGAGTTGCTCCTGAGGTCTGAGCTCTTTTCTGCCTGGTACTTGCCACCTTTGGTGTCCTCTTAGAAGCTGGTAATAGAGGCAGAACTACTCCCAAGTGGCTCAGCTTTGGTTTACTTCTTCTTCCAGCTTGAAGTCTGAGTATTTGATCTTTAAAAAAATGAATAAATAAACTGAATGCTGGCAGTGGGGGGTTTCTCTTGATGGTAAAACAAAACCCAGGAAACTTCTTCAGCATAAACTCTCAGAGAGACATATTCCCCAAAATAAGACTTTCCAAGAGTCTCATGGTTACCATCTATGGGTGGTTGATGAGATTACAAAAGAATTTTTAAAATACTTCTCTTATAAATTGAGATTTTCATAATTTAAGGAAATCAAGACTTTCTAGCTCAGGGCTTCTCAAACCTTAACTTGCAGAGAGGATCACCTGGGGAGCCTATTTAAATCAGATTCTGATTCAAGAGGTCAAATGATGTTTGAGAGTCTGCATTTCTAACAAGCTCCCAGGTGATGGCCCTCTGGCTGGTCCATGGACCACACTTGGAACAGCTACACTCTCAGTTGGTATTAGGGTCAAGGTGGTAGCTCTGCCAGGGGAAAGCTTTTCTTGGAGTGCACTGAACCACCAAAAAGAGGCTGGAAATGAATATAGCCTGAGGCATCAATCGATTCAGTTTCTGTTTTCTGGAATCTTCTAAAATCCTCCAAAATATTACTACAAACAAGGACCCAGAGGTTTTTGAGACCTGGTTTTCATGCTATTTCTTTTTCTTCTACTACCCCTTTCATCTGTATGTGAAAGACTATTAAATTCACATCCTCAGGAAGCCACTCTGGTCTTTGGTTCTTTGTTAGCATCCCTTAAATCTCTGACAGTACTGAGAAGAATTTGGTTAATGTAATGGTGTAAACACAGCAAGCTCTGGGAGGCCAGTGCTCTGTCCCTTTTTGTCATTTCCATATCCTCCATCCCCTAACACAGTGCTTAGTGCATAGTAGAGCTTAATACTTATTTGTTGAATGAATTCATGAACTGAGAGGGTAACAGTAATATCTCTGTTATTTGCTTTTGTGGTGCTGGGGATGAAACCCAGGGCCTCAGACATGTTAGGCAAATGCTCTACCACTGAACTATATTCCCAGCCCCCTGTTATTTTCTTAGATCTGAAATCTGTCCAAGATGCTACACTAGCAAACTTCACCTGTCTAGAGGCAGTGATGATATGTAATACTTTCATGCAGGTGAATTCTCTTTTCCACCAAGGAGCCAGCTGCATGGTAGAAAATTATTTGTCTTAGGCAATTATTTTATTTTCAAATCATTTCAGCTTCTTTATTATGGTGTCAAAACTACAAGGACAATAGTGAGCTCTCCTCTGATGGTGGATGCCCAGAGATGACTGGTATTGCATGGTGATGATAAGGCTTTAATTAATCACCTTTCCTCACACCTGAGATTCTACTCCTCAAACGATGACAGGTTCATGGACTCCTACTTCTGAAGTGTGTGTATAGAGAGACAGAAACAGATAGCCTGAGAATAATGTCTTGGAATTATTCTTATTCTTCAAAAAGATGAGCTGAATTTAACTCTGACATTAAGGTCACTGATCATTTATTGATGACAAGATCCACAAGCAAAGTTCTCTTGGGTTGGTTACTGGGTAGAATCACTTGCCCAGGTAGACAGAGGCTGCAACTCACTGAGCCCAGCACTGGCTGTACAAGCCACCTGGGCATGCAGCCATCACCAGGGGACACTCAGAGGCAGCATTTATGTCTGAATCAAGTATATTAATCTTGGCTCTATCGCTTCCCAGGTGTGTGGCCTTGGGTAAATCACTACCTTCCCAGATCATCAGTTTGCCCAGCTATAAAATGAGATTTATATATTGCTTTTCTCTAATTCTAGATTTTGTTTGGGGGATTAAAAATAAAGTATTTTGAAGTTATAAATGCCATACAGTTGTAATTATTGATATTGTTATCATCTCTTATCCAAAAACGGGAAGGTTGGATCTGGAAGATACGTTCACTTTAGTGTCCCTTCAGATAAAGTTTTTGGAGACTTGCTAGCAGGCCAGCATGACTTATTTTCATTCCAAGAAGTGGTGAAAGAACTTCTGGAGTCTCATTTTGTCTGCTCTGTTTTATGCCACCATTTTTGGGTCCCAAGTTTATCCATACAAGCGTTACATAACCCCAGTCTCCTTATCTGTAAACATGGTATTTTTCATGTGTGTCCTACAAGCATTTTGAGAAAAACCAGGGGGTGAATTGAATACAAACCATGTTTTCCAGCATTAGAATCAACTTGCAGTTCCCAAAGGAAACCATTTGACTTCAACAGCTCTTGGTGGCAGTCTTCTATGGAGACTGTTTTACACACGAGTGGCCTACAAAGTGGGCCAGGCCTTTTTGCAGAGTCAGCTGATGGATGGATTCTGAGAATGGAGAAGCCTGGTCTGTGTCTTGGCCTGGCCTGGGAAAACCCAGTCATAGAACCAGTTACCTCATGACAAGGCTTGGTGTTTTAGTCAGCTTTACACCACTGTGACCAAGTGACCCGACAAGAGCAGCTTAGAAGAAGAAAAGTTCATTTTGGCTCATGGTTACAGAGGTTTTGACCATGGTCTGCTGACTCCACAGCTCTGGGCCAGAGGTGAGGCAAAGGGTGCCATGGAGGAGAGCAGCTTTGGAAAAGGCAACCAGGAAAAGAGAAAGCTCAGTTCACCAGGGACAAAATGTGAACCCCAAAGGCATGCCCTCAGTGACCTACTTCCTTCAGTCACACTCCATCTGCCTACAGTTACCACCCAGTTAATCCATTTGAGTAGATTAATCCACCGATTAGGTTATAGCTCTCATAATCTAATCATCTTACCTCTGAACATTCTTTCATTGTCCCATACATGAGATTTTGGGGGATAACTCATATCCGAATCCTTGGTGTGTCTCCAAGGATTCATGTGTTATAGAACCTTGGTCCTGGTGCATTGATGTTGAGAGGTGGGACCATTAAGTAATGGGGCCTTGTGGGTCATCAAGACACTACCCTCATGGATAGCCTGGATCTTTGAAGGTGAGTGAGCTCCCTTAGTCTCGAGGGACTGGGTTATTAGTTTTTTCAAGAATAGATTGTTATAAATCTAGCCTGCATCACATGTTTGCCTTCTTTGAATGCTCCAGTTTATCTTTCTTCCATGAGGTGAACCAGGATGTGGCCCTTATTAGGACATAAGCAGATGCACGGACCATGATTTGTTTCTTTTTTTTTTTTTTTTTTTTTTAACTTTCCCAGCTTCGAGAACCATGAGTGAAACAAACCTCTCGTCTTTACACATTACACAATATCAGATCTTCTATTATAGCATCACAAAATGGAATAATACTCCTCAGGAACTCAGGTGAAAGAGAAGAACAAAAAACTGATTGAGACCTTGGCACACACTTAGAAAAGTGGCACTGTGGGACCTCATTTAGCAGGACATCAGGGGTATATCAGAGTCCCTTCAGGGTGTTGCAGGCTGAGTTAAGTAGGAAGGTGGTATGAACTGCAGCAAAAGCACTGGACTAGGCATCAGATAATGTGGCTTTGAATCCCGAGTCCGCCCATATGTGTGTCTGTAGTTAAGTTATATAGCCTTATCACCATCCATAAATAAGGTGTTTCCTTACCTATCTCACAAGTATACTGAGAACAAAATGATGAGATCAAGTGTATACAAATCACGTTGTAAGCTAAAAAGGGCCATTCAGATTCTTATATTATACTTGTTCATAGAACAAATGTCCTGCTCAGCTCTCACTTTAAAAGAAGCCTGGGTCAGTTGGTACCTTTAAAAAGTCTGCAAAGGAGATTAGACTAAAGCTTCCACAAGCTAAGGAATATCTAAGGCTCCCAGAACTTGGAAGAGGCAAGGAAGGATCCTCCTTTGTAGGCTGCCGAGGGATCATGGCCCTGGAAACTCCTGGATTTTGTACTTCCAAACTCCAGAATTTTGAGCTAATAAATCTAATTTTTAAAACACACACACACGTCTGCAAAGGGAGAATGAAGTAAAAAAGTAAATTTTAGACTGAAGAAGGCAGGTAGGTGTATTAGTGCATTTGAGTTGCTATAACAAAATACCATAGGCTGGTTAATTTATAAAGAAGAGGAATTTATTTCTCATACTTCTGGAGGCTGGGAAACCCATAATCAAGGCACTGGCAGATTTGATGTTTGGTGGGGGCCTGTTTTCTCATGGATGGTGCCTTCATGCTGTGTCCTTACATGGTGGAAGGGAAAAATAAGCTCGCTCAGACTTCTTTTAGGGTCCTACTTCTTGGTACCATCATATTGGAGGTTATTTCAACAAATGAATTTTAAGGGGACACATGCATTCAGATCACAGCAGTTGGGGAAAGGTGGGAGACTCTGATTTGTTTCCTCATTTTGCTTGCTCTGTCCCCTATGTTGGTCTGAAATGGCAACATGTCAAACAGGATTGTAATTGGTTTATTTTGCTTTCAATCTTGAACACCCTTAACAAGATGCCAAACCAGGCACATTAGGGCAGCCAGAGATGGCCAGGTCAGCAGTCTCTGCCCTTATGGTGCTTATCAAGGCAGGGCATGCTCGGCACACCAATGACTGCAGAGAGACAGAGGTGACAAATGCAGGGAGCTATGAAAGAACAGATAGCAGTGTGAGAAAGGGATAGAGGGAGGAAGGAAGGGAGAGTGAGTCTGTTGTTAGGAGCAATCCAGGAAGACTTCAAAGGGCAGGAGACATTTGACAGCATCTTAGAAGGAAGGGTTGGTTTTGGTTTTGACGGAAACAGAGGTGACCTGAAGGTTCCACCTCTTTGTCTATCAGGACAGACAGCTGGTGTCCCTGCAGCAGGCAGTGCAAATGGGCTTCCCAGCTATCAGGCAATAGTTTTGATGATACCTAAAAAGTTTCCTTGACATCTGCTGTTGCTATAGCCACTGATGTGAATGTTCCTTCCCAAAGGAGGAACAGAACTGGATTCCATAGCTGGCTGGTGAGAAGGGTGTGAACGGGAATATTAATCACTGAGCATCCAGCAACAGAAAGAGAGTTTGTAGCTATAGCACATCTGTGCCATCCATCTGGCAGAGTTTTGGGTGCTTTTCTATTCCTCTGAGCCATACCTTTCATTCACCTCTCTGCACATCTAGTTCAGTGATAGATGACACTCATGTTTCCTGTATCTTTTTAAAATGTGCATGTCTTCATCTTACATGCTCAGGTCTGATGACATCTGGGAAACTACATTTTCTTTTACTGGGTTTCATTGGAACACATAGATGTTTATCAGGACCTTAAGGGTGGTGGGTCTTGAGTTCTGTGTCACCTTTACTGCTGGCTTAATCCACTGTGTGTGTCTAGAGACACTTCTCAGCTTGGGTAGCCACTGAGAGAGAGGGGCCAGCACTCACAAAGGACACCAACTCCATCTGACTGTCTGTTTTCAGAGTCAACATTACTCAGAGTCGCAGTTCCCACTCCTTGAACAAACAGCTCATCATTAACATGGAGCCCCTGCAGCCCCTGCTTCCTTCTCCCATTGAGCAGGAAGAGGATCCTCCCTTGGGTGAAGGTAAGTCAGCCACTTAATTCTAGAAGTCTGTTTTGGAAGAATGAAGAAGCACCAATCCTATGTATGCTGGGTAATATGTTGGTGTAGGGGCCACAGTGAGCCATAAACTATGTTTTAGTAAGTACATTTTTTGCAGCCAGAAGTCTGTATTATATTGGGGGTTCTATCAATTTTTCTTGGACGTTTTACTGGTACAAGTATTTTTAAGATTGTGTGACAAAGCAGTAATAGTGTTAGACCTACACTGTACAATATGGTAACCACTAGTCATGGTGGCTATTTAAAATTAAGTTTAAATCCATTAAAGTTAACATTCCAATTCTTCAATCACACAAGCCAGATTTCCAGGCCCTAGTGACCACATGTGGCTGATGGCTACCATACTGGAATCTGAGACTGAGAACATTTCCATTATTGCAGAAAGTTCTATTGGAAGCTGATGTTTTCCACTCCATCACAATTAAATTGGTGGTTATAAAGAATTCTCCACAAGCATCTCTGTACTGCTCATTCTCTTTTTTGCCCCAGTATTTCCCTAGCCTCTTTTCTACAAGCACCTTGTCTGATAGTTTTGATAGGCTAAATACACAGTGCCTACTTCAACCCCAGAACCATTATATTTTTTAAGATGATAATGTATGTGCTAATAGGCTCATTCTCTTCCCTTTCCTCCTTTCCCTTCTATTTCTCCTCCTCTTCTTCCTCCTCCTCCTCCTTCTTCATGAGAGAAAGGGAAAAATCTCACCACACTGATTGCTGCCCACACATGGTGAAGCAAATTTCACACTCTAACTAATTTCAAAGTAAAACAAAAACAAATGCACACAAAATAAAGTTCTCTGAATACAAATATAGCATGCTTTTCCTTAACTTTGTGAATTTTTTTTGTTTTATCATTAAAAATATGGATACTTGGAAGTGTAAGAGGGCTAGTCAACTTGTCCACAAAAGATCTCCTTCACCCCAGCCTCAAGTCAAGAATTCCTTCCATAGGAGAAGACTTTTCAGTGCTTAGTAAGAGTTTGTCTTGGAATACAAGTGTTCTTGAGAGAGGTAGAAGTAACAAACTCACACTGAAGTGTGAAGAACTTTATTAAACCATTTCCTGAAAGCATGCTTTGATGGTTAGAAGGAGAACTGTGCAATTGGATACCAAAACACCATGGTAGAAGGAAAGTGTGAAAAATATGGAGGGCAGCATCTCAGAAGATGCCTTCTGTCCCCAACTGGGCCACAAGAGATGGTGAACAGGCTGCCTATAATGGCCTTTTGTATCTGTCCTTCCAACTAATGCTGTAAGTTCCAAGCTAAAGTAATTTTCTTTCTTTCTAACCCAAGAGTCTCAGCGTCCATGTTGCTTTTCTCTCTCTCTCTGTATTTGTGTATTTGTGTTTTGCAAATGAAAGAAAGGTATTTTATGTTTTTACTTCTGGTCACTGATGATTTTATGGGCTTCATTTCATACTCCTGGAATATTGCTTTGAGTGAAAATCACTTTTCTCTTAAGGTTTCACAAAGTTGAATGAAGGAAGACATGACTAATGCAGTAAAGAAGGAGAGAAATAACAGCTTATGCATAAAATTGTGACTCTACATTATCTGCAAAGATGGAGAATAAATGGAAATAAAAATAGTAACACCAGACATGTCAAACAAAACTCTAGGCCATTTCTGCTTCTGGAGCTCCCCCAGAACATGAAGGGGAGGCTGGGCAAGCTTTACTCTGAACTTGTCACCAGTTCCATTAGAAATTTCCAGTTTTCTAAAGGGATATTCCACTGCTAAGTCTTAGCCTTTTCTTTCACATAACAACTGTACGCACAATAGACAAACAATTATAGTTAAGTGCAATATAAATTCAAAATTTCATCATATAGAGTAGGAATTCATTAACTATCTTTTCGATTTTCCTTGTTGTTTGAAAGATTCATCTTACATTCTTTCATCAGCTGTGAGGCAAAATTGATGTGTCTCTCTTAAAAGTTCATAATAATTCTGTTAATGTGTAGTGAAACTTTTTCTCTAGGAGGTTTGCCCCCTTATCGGACATCTTTGTGAGTTTTTAAGCTCAGGCAAAGCATAACAACTTCTAGTATATAGAATAAATTTGAAAGGAAGACAAGTAGAAACAAAAATATTGTTAATTATTCAATCAATGAAATGACCCTGCCAAACTAGAGTAAGAGCAGAATCATCTTAGTTACCACAAATTTCAAAGTATGATTCCTAGAGTACATGAAGATTTGTGTTCTTAATACCCTACTGTTGTGATTACTAGTCAAATTTCTGTTCTGTGTCTCTTGTCTTTATCAGGCAATGGTATTCAGACAATCCTCAAGATGAATACTGATTTTACAGGTTTATGTTTTCTTGATATGTGAAGAGAAGAGAGGAGGAGAATACAGCTCTAAACTGAGGTGGTGCTTCCACCTTTGTGGTTGAATCCTGTTTCTGGGTGTTTTTGCATGAACAGTATGATGAATTGTTTCATCATTTTGCTATTTCAGGATGTTTTTATATCTGAGCAAGAAGAAAGTTTGAAAAGGGTAGAAATTCATTTGTTCCTTAATACAACTATAACAAATGCCACTTATATAACTGGTCGAACACACTTACCTGTGCACCTTGCTGTGAACTGTGCAGATGAAGATGCTCCTTCTTCCCTGGAGGCTCACAGCAGGTTGGGGAGAAGACAGTGGGATCACAGAGGTGCTGAGTAAGTTCTGCCTCTGCTGACTGGACTGTGTGCTCACTTTTCTGCCTGCCTCTAGGATCTAGTGCCTCAAACTGTTGGGAGAGTGTCTTGTCCCTTAGTCACCAAGGAGTAATCTGCCATAAAATCAGTGAGCAGTGGAATAAACTGACTAGACTGAAAGGAAGACAGAGATGTGGGTGGTCTGGTCCACCTGCAGCAATGCATGTGTGGTTGGAAGAAAGAGGACCCAGGGGAATGCTGAAGGTGAGGTAGAAAGCTAGGAAAGGGCCTTCTATCACCTGCTGGAGTGTTTTGACTTTATTTAACTGGAGAGCAACTGGGAAACATTGAAGGGTTTCAAGTATGGAGATCATGTCTCTGGAATTGTTTTTGTATCTCTCTGATGGCATATGGAGAATGGATTCAAGGTGAATATGACTGGACCTGGAGCTGAGTTTTTAACTTCAGTGTTATTGACCCCTTGAACAGACATTTCTTTGTTGGCACACTGTTCTGGCATTGTAGGATATTTAGAAGAATCCCTGTCATCTACCTAGTAGATGCCTGTTGCACCCCACAAGTCTTGATAATTGAAAATATCTCCATATTTTGCAAATGTTCCCTGGGGAGCAAAATGGCTCTCTGGTTAAGAACCATTGGGATGGAGGCACAGAGATCACCTAGGCACAGCTGAAACAACCCAAAGAATAAATAGACAAAGGCTAAAGGGCAGAAGGAGTGAGCCTAGGAGGAGGAAATGGATTCAAGACTTGTTAGCAGGAAGATCATCAAGACAGGCCACTAATGACGTAACAGGAATGTGACCCATGGGCTTCTACAGTTCAGTCCTGCCTTAAACTCTAAGATTCGAGTGAAAAAATGGTGATTTGTTTATTTCAAATATGAAACAAATGAAATTCAGGAAGGTTTAACTGACGTGTCAACATCACCTAAGAAATCATTGGCAAAAATCATTGGAACCAGCTGGGCGTGGTGGCGCACACCTGTAATCCCAGCACCTGGGAGACTGAGACAGGAGGATCGCGAGTTCAAAGCCAGCCTCAGCAACTTAGCGAGGCCCTAAGCAACTCAGTGAGACCCTGTCTCTAAATAAAAAAATACAAAATAGGGCTGGGGATGTGGCTCAGTGATCGACTGCCCCTGGGTTCAATCCCCAGTACAAAAAAAAAAAAAAAAAAAAAAAATAATTGGAACCACCGAGAGAGTGGCCGTTGTTTTTCTGAGCATTAAATACTGAGCAGCAAAGCCTTGGATATCCCTGCTTACCTTTGATGTCGCCTTCCCCATCTCTGTGTGATGATTCAGATTCTTGTTGGGAGGAGTTTCAAATCACATGCGTTTTAGAACTAGATTCATAAACAGGTCAAGATTGGCAGCCTAAGTCCTATTAAAAGAGTTGTCTGACTAGGAATTAAAAAAATATATATCAATATTGTAGAAATGGAAAGGTCTTAACCCTGACCCTTGGAAGGCACATCTCTGTGAGGTCATGGGAAGGTCCTGATGCCTTGTTTCAGATGGTGTTCTTGGTGGCAGCATTTCTGCTGCTGCCATGGCTCTCTGAGGTCATGGCCACCAATTTGTCTGACAAGTTCTTTTCATTCATCCCAGAACTTCAAGTTTCTCAAAGACAGCTGGGCAGAGTATTACTGCCCAGATTAACCCAGCAGTGTTCTGGGAGCACATGTGACCCCATCCACCCTAAGGACAGCTGGAGGATTAGCTCTGAAGTGGGCAGTGTCTGTGTAGAAGAAAAACAAAATCAGTTCCTAGGCACCACTCTGCAATAGGATTGTTTTCAGTGCTCACCCCAAAGTTGCTTGGCTACGGGATCCAAGGGAATTTCTGTGGTGGAAAATGTTAGATGAGAATGGCAAGACATTTGAAAAGTAAAAGTGCCACTTTAGAGCTTTTCAGTATTTCAAAGAAGAAAATATTGAGAGTGGGAACTGTTCTTGTGGGAAAATGTCACTTTAAGGAGTCATTAATTTGAACAAATTCACATGCAAAATGAAGCAGGTTTTCCAACAGCATAGATAGCAACATGCTCATGTTTTATTGGTGGAGTGTTTTTCTCATTATGAAAGAAGGACTTTGGTAGAGAAGAGGGATGAAATTAATCACATGAGACTTGGTAACTGGCAGTTACTGACACACAATGAAGATTCTTTTTTCTGCCATAGCAATCCTGCAGGCTGGTGTAATTAAACATGGTAGAAAAGCTTTGCTTCTCGCCCTTGGTGGGTAAAACAAAATGAGTTGAAAAAATTTGACTCCCTACTGCTGGCCAAATGAAGCACAGTAGAGACCCCAGAATTTCCATGACGGTGGGTCTTGGGAGTGCAGTGCCGTTGCATTAAGTGGAGGTTTGACACTGTATTTCCATGTGCCTGAGAAAGTGTTTATGTCAGAGCATAGATGGAAACTAAAAGAAGCGGTAAAACGAACTCCCCAAGCCACACTTTAGCACTGTCTCTGTAAATATTTGTGCATGTGTGTGTGTGTGTTTGTGCCCATTGTGTATGCATGTATGCTTGTGTCCTCGATGTGACAGGGTGCGTATATGTGAAAGGGAGGAGGCAGAGAGGTCTTTAAAGGGCTGCTTACAGTGTCTGGCCCTAACCAAAGATGGCTTAATTTAGTTTCATTGAAATTCTAGAAAGGCCAAATGTGAACATGAGAAGGCATTCGAGCTTCTGAGTCTTCATTCCCCAAGTATGCCATACTCTTTTTTTTAGCTTTATTTTATTTATTTTTATGTGGTGCTGGGCATTGAACCCAGTGCCTCACATGTACTAGACAAGCTCTCTACCACTGAACCACAACCTTGGCCCTGTGCCATACTCTTGATCCTGCCTGGCCCCTATCCCTAGCACATAGCAGGAGCACATAGCACATAGTAGTGGGTCCACCGAGTTTTCCATGTGCATTTTCCTCTCAGCCTCCTAACAGCAGAGCCTCTCATACCCTACACAGTTGTTCCCATCCCATCACTGAAGTCTATGACAGCCCATTGCTGTGGTGATGTCATGGTGAGAACCTTGCCTCTTTGTCCCCCCAACCACCATGGTGTCTTCCCTGCCTCGCCAATATGAACATTCCTTTTTCATCATGAACTTTAGTAATCTGGGTTTTCTCTCTCTTTCTCTTCGTTAGTGTGGCTAAGGGTTTATCAATTTTATTTATTTTTTTCAATGAACCCACTTTTTGTTTTGTCAATTTTTTGAATTGTTTCTTTTATTTCAATTTCATTGATTTCAGCTCTGATTTTAATTATTTCCTGTCTTCTTCTGCTTTGGGTGTTGATTTCTTCTTTTTTGAGGGCTTTGAGATGTAATGTTGGGTCATTTATTTGTTGACTTTTTATTCTTTTAATGAATGAGCTCAGTGCAATGAACTTTCCTCTTAGCACTGCCTTTTAGTGTCCCAGAGTTTTTTATACGTTGTATCGATGTTCTTATTTACCTTTAAGTATTTTTTAGTTTTCTCCCTGATTTCTTCTTTTATCTATTTATCATTCAATAGTATGCTATTTAGTCTCCAAGTGTTGGAGTAGTTTCTGTTTTATTTTTAATTCTTTTTTTTTTATTTTTACAGACTGCATTTGGACTCATTGTACACAAATGGGATACAACTTTTCATTTCTATGGTTGTACATGATGTAGATTTACACCATTCATGTAATCATACATGTACATAGGGTAATGATGTCTATCTCAGTCTACTATATTTCCTTCCCCTGCCCTTCCCCCCGATTTCCCTCTACACAATCCAAAGTTCCTCCATTCTTCTCTAAGCCCCCTGTTCTGTTTTTTATTTTATTGTTGATTTCTAGTTTCATTCCATTATGATCTGATAGAATGCAGAGTAGTATTTCTACTTTTTTCTATTTGCTGAGAGTTGCTTTGTGGCATAACATATGGTCTGTTTTAGAGAAGGATCCATGTGCTGCTGAGAAGAAAATATACTTGCTGGATGATGGATGAAATATATCCATCTATATATGTCCATTAAGCCTTTCCTCTTTTCCCTTCCTGGTGTTCTGTGGCCATGGTCAAACAGATTTACCTTCTTCTTACCTCTTCAGTGTCTCCCTCCCTCCACCAGGTGAAAACCTGTTAAGCCAGTTCTTCCCTTTGTCAGGACACACATGTTAACAGTGATGCACTAGTCTTTTAAAAATATCTTTTATGTTGTGTTCCATGGAACAATAGTAAGTGCTTATAAACCCTGTGGAACCACTTTTCTCCTCATAGTCACTGTTACCTGGGGATGGCAGACCCATCAACCCAGCTTCAATTATAGTTGCTCCTGCTGCAGAGTTTTGGGATTATTTGTTTTATTTTCTCATTATGAAACCAATACGTCATCTTCCAAAAAATTTAGAAATTACTATAAAGCATAAAGAGCAGAAGAAAGTCACCTCTTAGATTATCACTCTCCTAGATGCAACCCATAACACTTTAGCAATTTCCTTCCCTATGTATTTTAATGTGGCTGTAATCATCCTGTGTATATAATTTTTAAAATCCCCACTGCTTGCTTATGTTAAAAATACTAGTGCATGTGGATATATCATAAATTGAACTACAGGGCAAACAATGAATTTAGGAACATGTTAATTACAAATGCAGATAAATGGATTAATATCCTAAATTAGGAGAAACTTACACAAAGCACAGTTTTAAAGCTCATTTTAACATTGCAGGTGCTTGGGCTATCCTTAAGTTTCCCACTTAAAGGCAGCTGCAGTGTCCCACTGCTGACAAGCATGTGGCAGTAGAACTCACCTCTGCAGGAGCTAGGAAACCTCCAAGGAACTGAAGGCAGCTTCTGCTTTTATTTAAAATTGCAGTATCGGATTAGTAAAATCAAAACTTCAAAGTCATTGTCGCACCTATTGAATTCCAGAAGAAAACACCATGGTTTGGTGGTTTGGTCGGCAGCTCCTTTAGGATAGGAGATGCCAAGTGAAGCTCAGGGGACAAGATAAAGGCCTGAGCCAGCTCTGCAGACTCATATTTTGTAGTCTCTTCAAAAGCTTTTTATCTTTCCTTTGTGAGCTTTTCTTTGGAACTGTTTCCATCCTTAGAACTCCGGTTTCTGGTATTTGCTGAAAACTTATGTACTCACAAGAAGGTTGCATCACTTGAAAGAGATCTTAGAAATTTTGAATCTCTCCAGATTGTAGGGAAGGTAAATACCTTGTTCCCCAATAAGTCAAGTGTATCTTATCTTGCAAAGATTATGTAGTTTACATCTTAAGACAAAAACAGTATGATTCATGTTAGTTTTGTAGTAGGCTAATTCTCCACAAATAATTCCTTTTGTGGGATATAGAATTCCTCAGTGGAAACACCTTGAGATGCCAACAGAGTAGCTCTATAGTTGGTTAATTCTCCACAAATAATTCATTTTATGGAGTATAGTACTTCTTTGTGTAAACATAGCAGCCATTCAGGTAGTTGCTCTATTTCTGCGTTAATGTCTTGGATAAGAAGGGAGATATAAACTCTAGTCTTGGCTACCCTCTCTGGAGGGTGACCATAGACAAGACCTTCCAGCTTCCCTGGATTTATTTGCCTACTCTATAACACAAGCACTAAATGCTTTCTAACTCTAAACTCTGACTCTGATTCTTTTGCTGAAGGTCAAAATGATAAAAGAAAAACAAAACAAAAAACATACAAGACTTCAGCTTGAGGTCTTTTGTAATAAGAGTGGGAATTTGGGAACAGTAATATTTTTCATAACTTTTGGAGGCTAGAAGAAACACTGAGGACCGTCCTGGACAGTGTTCAGCACAGTATACCCATGGATACCTAGCATCCATTTATGTTTTGGTCTTGGAGTCAGCAGTTACACTTTGTTATTATATTAGCATTTGCATAATGGCCTCAATTTTGCCTCTCAGCCTGCAAAGGCTGATATGCACAATCTGGGTGTTCAGATAAAAAGTTTGTGAACCCCTGATCTAGCACATCCTCTCAGAATTCTTCTAATTGAGGATTCTTCTAAATTGAGTCTGGAGAGGTGAGGTGGTTTGCCCAAAGTCATATACTGGGTATTGAGACTGGGATTATTTAGATTATTGAAGCTGGTCCTCAAATTCCTGGCCCAGGTATCTTAGATGATATAGAATGCATCTAAAATATCTCAGCTCTTTCTCACTAAAACAGAATCAGCAACTAAAGATATACTATATTTTTCTCTTAGAGCAACAACCAAAAGAGCCAACTTATTATATATAAATGTGGGGGAGCTCTGTGATTCAGTGAGAAAAGCTCTCGTATATCCAGGGCAGTGTTGAAGTCTTTGGTCTTCTATCACAGAGAGCCAGGACCTGTGCCCTCTCAGGGATGACCATCATGTCAGGATGGGTGGTGGCTGAGCGCTGTGGCCAACAGTAGTCTTATCAGAGCCAGACTATGGAGGAAACAGACTTCCCACGGGATGCTCACTCCCTCTGGCACTCGTGCTCTAATTTTAAAGTTGAATTAACTAAATAAGCAATGGCTCACTTCGAGGCTAGTTCTAATCACTCATTTGCTCACCATCTGTTAAAAGTGGTTGTCTTGGTAGTGGAAGAAATTCAGTAGTGGAGCTTCCCAAATCATTGCTCCCACTCAGGTTGGCATTTTGCTGCTGCACTTAAGTATTAATAATCGATTGCTTTAAAGGATTTGACTAGGGTAAAAATACATCAGTCACATGTCTTAGGATGTAATCCAGTCACAGTCCTTGAAGGCTGGGAAGAAGCCAAGAGAGCGTCATAAATGTGAACAGCTGTGACCACCAGAACACAGTTTGCAAGGGGGAAAGATGTTCAGCTTGGCATCTAGACAAGCAAACACTTTTACCATGCCCTAAAAAACTGGAGCAGAGGAAAAGTGAAAGGATTGCCAAAGCCATTGTCATTAGAGAGCAGAAGTAGGATTTCCTGAGTTTTGGATGCATTCCACCATCAGCTTAAGATTCTTTTTTTTTGCATTTTTGTTCATGGATTGGTAGCAAGTGTTCAGTAGATGTTCTTTGAGATGCCAAGGCTGAAATTGAGGCAAGATCTCATTGTCTCTCTCCTCCCTCTCTCTTTTCCTAGGACTCAGTGTCACCCTTGTGGAAGAAAACCCTGTGCAATGTGTGCTAGTGATGTTTTTTAGGCTGGCCCATAATGATTGGACTGTGGCAGTTTAAGCAGAGTTTACAAAAGAGGCTGTGCCAGTTGGCAGAGGGCTGGTTGCTAGGAGTCACCCCTGGAGTGTACATCCAATGCCACACACACATGTAGGAGGATGCAAACTAATGGCAAATTCGGCCACACAGCCATGGCTTCCAGGGTGTGGTGCATCTGCACTGGGGTGGAGGAAGAAACCACTCAGACTTCTACTGATATTTTGTTTTTATTAACTCCTTATAAAATTTCCATTGCATAGTTTTTATAATGTACATGATTAACAAAGACAACTCTACACATATCTAATTTAAAAAATAAATATGAAGCTATTACTAAGTATGCACAAACACTTTTTATTACCCAACCCAGATATGGTTACAGTCACTCTAGCCCTTAAAGATAAGTCTAAATGAAGAAAAGGTAGAGTGTGTTTCTTAAACTCTGAGATTCCTTTTTGTGCCAAAGCTCCAGATTCCTAAAATAGCAATGAGACCTCTCTGCTCTAGTTACGGTGGTGACATGCCATTTCACATGCTTTTGGTCTGCCACTTGGTAAACCAGCATGAGTCACCCAAGCAAAGTCCTGGCCTTTGCCAGACTGTTTGGTAGTGCTGTGTCACTGTCATTTAAGTGTTCCGTGGAGGTCTCTTGAGTCCCCAGGTTACAGGCAATTGGACTCCCATGGTAAGCATGTGTCCACCTGAGTGGACAAGGATACAACGTCAGAGGGGATTCTCAGGTGGTAGTAAGAGCATGGGAGGGAGTGTGAAAGGGCTGGGGTTCATTCTTTCATGTGATGAACATTTACAATTATTTGGCACATGAAAGCCACTGACACCACCTAGACCTTACTTCCTCTTCTGTGAAACCAAGTGAGATGACTCCTAAGTTTCTTCCTTACTCTGAGTGGCCTTTCATAGTTCTTCTCTCAAATAACTGCTATTTTTCAATATATCCTTTGAATCATTTGCCAGTGAGTCTGAAAGCAAAGATATAGCTATCTTCTTTTTAAATGTGGTAAATCAAACAGTAAGCACTTGGTACCATCATCTCTAAAATCAGTGTTCCTTTTTTTCTTATTGTGAGTGGCACAGTTTTATTTCCAGCATAAAATTAAAAATGAGTAGCAACTAGCTTTTAAAAGGGAATATAAAATGAATATTTTACCTTTGGAAAGAGCCCTTGCTTCCTTTAACACATCTTCATTTCCAGTTGGAATGTCTTTTAACCCCTGGATTTCTACTTTAACATTATAAATGTGACAGTGGGAAGATGTTCTGGATAAAAGGGAAATAGAATTTTAAGAGTGATGTACTTGATTATCTGAATGTAGATTGGACATTTTGCTATTAAAGAGAGGAGCATCTGTTTTCAAACAATAGAATATCCCTTGTGGTCTTGTCTGGCTCTGCCTAGCACCCCTGGCCATATCTGACCTTTTGGTGTCTAAATTCAACCATGGTCCCATTCCAGCTCTAGGACCAATCTTAGCCTTACCTAGAAAGGATCTAAGAAGTCCGAGCCTAGTACTTTGGATTGGGCTTTTCTTCCTGCTCTATTCATTGCTCTGTCCCATCCTCTGACCCTTGTGCTACCCTGTCTCCCTTTCCTGAGTCCCTGCCCTGGTGCTCAGGTGTCCACTTCCCTAGGAACTTGCTGGCCCCATCTCCCTGGGCTGGGCCATGCTCCTGACCCTACTCCTTATCCTTGTTTTGCTGACTGACTGTCTGCATGGGTCTCTCTTCCTGTCCTGTGTCCCCAGGGCCATGTTCTGTTCCTTCTCAGAGCAGGCTCTTTCCCAGCATTTGCCTCATCCTGAACAGGGAGTCAGATTTTTAAATGCCAGTCCTTCCTTGTCAAACATCTCCTATTTCCCATTGTATAAGATATTGAACTGTTAAATCTATTTGCAAAAATCTGATTCACTTGACCTTTCAAATTTACCCCAGGTTCACCTCCACAGCACCACCTCACTTATAGCCACTCATCTCTGTCTACTCATGTTATAGTTAACTCCTGAGGGACTGCTTTGCTTCCACTCCTGTCCCCCTCCTGACACCCACATTTTCCGCACAGCAGCCTGGATAACATTTCATGAGTGGAACTCAGATCTAGTTATGGTAAAATATGAACTCCTTCCTCTGGTCTGTGAGATTTGCTCTGTGTCTACCTCTTAGGCTCTTTCCTACTTCTCTCCTCTTCAATCTATGTTCCCTCCACCCTGGCTTTCCCATTCTGCCTGGAATAGGCCACACTCATTGTACAAGTTGTTTCTTTACCCAGAAGAAATGGCTGGGTCTTTGTATGGTCTTCGGGAGGAACTCTGTCTTTGTATGGCTGTTTACTTTCTTTTAGTTCAAACTTCAGATCCTTGGAAGGTATTTCCTGAATGCCAATTCCTACTCATTTGCTTTCTCTCATTCCATTACTCTTTTTTATTTTCCTCAGAGCACTTAGCCCTGTTGAATACTTTCTCCTCTGCTTACTTGTTTTCCTATTTCTTGGTCATCTCCTCCGACTGAAATGTCAGCTCCCTGAGAACAAGGACTCTGCCTGTGTTATTCTGTGCACTGTCAGGCACTCCCACGTTCTGGTATACAGTGGGAGCTAAATAATACTTGCTGAAATAGTGAATAAATAAACAAATGAATGTATGAGTTGTAAATGCAGCCAGGTCAGCTTTTATTTATATGGAAGAAGGCATACAAGGAGAATATCCTCCTGGGATTAGTGTTTACCAGAATCAACCATTTTCTTTTCTTTTCTTTTTCTTTTGTTTTTTAATGAGAAATCAAAAGTAATATCTTAGTTATCTTAGACAATTTGGAAAATACAGAAAAACAAACAAAATTTTAAACCACATGTAATCTTTGATGTTCATGCTGTGGGATATATCTTTCATATGTATATATATATATATACATATATATATATATATGGTATATATATATATGGTACATTTTTCCTTTCTAAAATTTTGTTCTAATTATATGTGAAAGTAGAATACATAAATGAAGTATAATTTCTCACTCTTCTTGTTGTACATGATGTAGAATCACACTGGTTGTGCACATAGGGAAATAATGTCAGACATATTCACCTATATATTTTAATAACTTAAAAACTTAATAAAATCTACTCAAGATATTATTTTATAATCTGCCTTTTCACTTTGCAGTATAACATGAACATTTCCCCCATCACATGACGTATTCTTCCACAATTTTATTTTTAGTGGACATGTTATTTCATCATATAGGTACATAAAAAAATCTTTTACACTTTCTCATTCTCTCTCCCAAATTACTTATAAAAATGCTTCTTAGTGTAGCCTTGCAAAATATTGGAAAAGCAATTAAAAAAATTCTTGATAATTTCAAAGGCAAATTGTAGAGTGGTTGGACAGTTTTCTTGCATTTATGGGACAATTTACTTTTTTCTTTCTGAGCACACAACTAGAATGCAGGAGAGATGTCCTTGGCTGGTGTACTGCAAGAGAGATTGGGTCCCATTACCTCTGGCTTCTTGGTCTCACAGCAACAACATGAGGAGTCCACAGTCCCAGAAGAGCCTGGAGTTTTCCACAGGGATATGCAGTTTCCCTGTTGTTGCAAAGCTGTTGAGAAGTGTGGAGAAAATTCAGAGCTCAATTTATTGAGGCAGTGTAATTTAATTGCCTTTACTCTGAGAATAATACTTTGTGTATTATTATGTGGGGACTTATGTGGGGAGGGAGTGAAATAATAAAGCAGAAGTGATGGGAAAACAAATTCATCCTGTCTACAGACAAAGGAAGTAGATTTCTACTTGAAAGTATTACACCCAAACCAAAGGAGGTTGCTTTTATCAGAGCCAGTAGGGATGGTATTGTCAGGCATTTCTTCCAGGAAAACCTGTGGGAGACCACAATGGCATCTGAGAAAGTTTCACTACCAATAGTTTAAGCCCTACATTCAACCAGGGTAGAGGAAAAGCACTTTGTTTACATGGAAGGAAGAATCTGAATTATAGATAGGCTTGGTCAGCAAGATGGTTTAAATTCTTCACCAAGGGAATTCCTCATGCATGTTTCTGAAGAATGCACTAAGGGTGTGAAACTTCTAGCCCCTGACTGACCTCTGTGGGAGATTTTCAGCTGGTTTCATCTATGACAGCTGTAGAAGACTTCCATTCATGTTACTATCACTCCTGCATCAGGGGCAACCACAGGTACTCAGGCCCAGGGTTTTATAGTGCCTGGGGTCATTGAGTCAGGGTGTCTCTTATAGAAAAGAGACGGACAACTATTTGCTGCACAATCTATGGGTGGCAAAGAACATTTACTATTTATAATAATATTTTATATTTAATATCTTTCTACTTGGGGTGAATAGTTAGCTAAAATTTCAGTAAATACCCCAAAACTATTTTAATGAATGAATTCACTATACCTGTGAAATATGTTACCAAAACAGCTAATAAAGTACATGATATTGATGATGATACAATTACTTTAGCTTTTATTGTCTGCAACATATCAGCCACCCTATCATGCAAACACCAATGTCATTACCATTTTTAATATAAAAAACTATGTTTTAGCAAGCTGATACAAGTCTTTCAAGGTAACAGGGACAGCCAGGCAAACTTCTAACAATCAGTAATACTGCTTCTCTACTATTTGGGAGAAGTAACTAGTAATGACATGTTAAAGGGACAGATGGTTGACAGAAGGAAGAAAATTGAGACTGTTTAAAATCTTCATGTCTTCCTCTTGCACAGTTAAAAGAGACAAAGGAATGAGCATGTGCTGGAAAAAAAAATTCACCAACCCTTATGGATTAACTTGCTGCGAGGCACTAATCTGAGCATGGCATGTGTATTAACTAGATTTGTCCTCACAACAACCCTCAGAGGTACATACTGTCTTTATTAGGCTCATTTTACAACTGTGTAAACCGAGGCTAGGATAAAAAGTGGTGCAGATTAGAACCCAAGGGTACCTCCAGAGCTTGTATTTTAAAATCTGCTTTCCACAACCACTTAGTGAGTTCTGGTCCATCCACTAGGAACCAGCACCATGTGAGGTAGTTGATATACACATTCCATTTCCTTGTCATAATAAGTGTGAGAGGACTTCTTTCTTCATCTTTTAATTAAGGCACCAGCACTCCAAGTTGTCTGATAATTTCCAGTTACCCTGTAAGTAGAGGCAAGTTTATTGCCTTGTCCCAAATCTATGTCAGGAAGTTCACTACAGTAGTAGACATGGAATTCAGGTCCATGTACATTGAACTCTGTCCCTCCTCCTTGGCTTCAGTCTGATTTATCAGTGTTTCTGGCATCTCATTATAGAAAATCAATCTGGCATCTCTTCACACATCTGCTGATTTCTTTGGCCTCTTATCACTGTCCTGACATGAATTCCCAGTTTTTCAAGCACACAAATGAATTGAAGCAGGAAAAGTATTCAAGGGCATCTGAATGTTGTGCAACTGATATTTTGTCTTCTGGAGCACGGTGCCCCAAGCAAGGACAACACTCTCAGTGCAGTATTGTGCAAAATCTTAGAATTGGTTCCACATCTCTGCCTTCCTTTTCTTCTTTCTCTTGAAAAATAGCCACATTTTTAGGCAGAGTTGTACATGGTAGAGAGAAGTGGTTGAGATAACACAGAATGCCGGTTCTGCTAGGTTCTTTTTTTTCTGAATACAAACAGAAGATTCACAGAGAATAAAGGAATCTAAAGATCTCTGAAAAGTAGCAGAGAGTTAAGAACAAGTTTATGATAGGGAAAAGTAAAAAACATAAGTGCTAGCTGGGCACTGGGGAAGCTGAGGCAGGAGGATCACAAATTCAAGGCCAGCCTCAGCAGCTTAGCAAGACCCTGTCTCAAAATAAAAAATGAAAAAAAGCATTGGGGATGTAACTCAGTGGTAAAGTGCCTAAGGTTTAATCCCCAGTACTGGGGGGAGGGGGGAAAGAAGTGCTAAATATTATGACTAGCTGTAGTTAAAAATAATAATAAAACAATTATATATAATAATAATGTTAAAATAGTAAAAAAGGGAAGGAGGCATTTGAAACTATGGTGAAATTTTATGTTTGAGAATTGATGAGAATAACTATACTCATGGATAGTTTGTGACAAACAATAGAAATAAAGAATGGTGGAGGTTTTGTTTCAGGTTTTTTACTTGCTTTCTGTTTTTTGGAAGGTCTGTTTGTTTCAAGTGAGCTATCAGGTCACATGTTGTTTTAACATGATGATAAGCACAAAGATTTGTTTATAGATGAAATGATAACAAATTTAGTTCTGTAGGTCTTATCTGGCTTTGTTTGGGATTCTGGAATTGGGCAGCAGACTAGATCAAAAATGGTTCATAATGTTCCAACCCACCACCTAGGCAGGGCATATTTATAGCCAGGAGGAAGGATGTGAGGTTGTAATAGTTTGATTGGTTATGGATCATGGCTATCTTATTTGAATATGGTATGAACAGTCGTCCATTTGTGATTGGCTGAGACTTGGCTACTTGTTATAAGACTAGGTTGCAGTCTATTTCTACATAAAGTTAGATTTCAGTGCCAAGAAATTGATAGATCCAACTTAAAGTATGAATGGAGGCAGCTGTATACCACACTTTTTTCAGTTTATCAGATTTAACTGTATTCCCTCCAAACAGGCAAAAAAAAAAAAAAAAAAACCAAGTCCTTTACTAATCTTTGAAATTTTTCTGCATATTACAAAGCAACAATTTATCTAGAATGGTGACTTTTAGTTTTATTCTTTAGTTTAGTGTCCTAAAGAATTTCAGTAGTTTTTCAAGAACCACTGTTTGTGATAGAGAAGAGGCCTTAGAGGTACCATTCCAGGGCCCCACCTCTGTGTCAGTAGAAATGCTTTCTGACAGGAGATTCTACTCAGAATTAAATCATAAGGGGAAAGACAGTGTTGAAGAATTGCTGAATTATTAGGTCAGCAGTTTCAAGTTTGAACATTTAGTTTTAGATTCAAATTTCAAATTTGAAAATTGACTCACCCCCTTGAGGGTAGAAACTTCTGTAGCATGTCAGAGACTGGTGGTAACCTGTGAGAGGAGTAAGCCACTTGTGAGGTCTCCAGGTGTGACCTCCTCCACCTCAGATCATAGTGCACAGTTGGCCGCACCTTCTCTACTCCAGAATTTACCATCTGACCTTATTTTTTTCCTTCCTGTGGCATTTTTCATAGTTCAGCTCACAGTGATTTTTATCAGCAAGCTATTTTCACCTAGTAATACATTGTAAGCATTTCCTCACATAATTAAATTATTCTAAACATGATTTTCTGGTACAATATCCCATCATCACATGTGTTTAACCACTTTCCCATTGGAAATTTAGGTTGACTCTTTTGTTGTTGTTGCTTTTGTTTTTTGTGGTGCTAGGGATTGAACCCATGTGACACAAGCACTCTATCAACTGAGCCATTTCCCCAGCCTGACTTTGTCTTTGCTATAATAAATGATACTCTGTTGAACATCTTTGTTCACATTTCCAGTTATTACCTTAGAATAAATTCCTAAAAGTAGAATTTCTGAGCTAAAGAATACCACAACTGTAAAACTTTATGTATTTCACTAAACTTCTCTCCAGGAGTGCTTAATCAATTTGTATTCCCACAGTGAAGCATAACAATACAAAATTTCAGTTGAATACTCTGAATGTAACCCAGGAAAGAAAAAATAGTATTTTTATTAGAAAATCATGTTTTGGCTATTTAAAGTAGAAAAATGCATGCATAATGAAATTATGTGAGGGAGTTTTTCTTCTGATAATCATGGTGAAAAAAATATAACAGCAAAGAAATAGTATGTGAGGCATGATTAATCAGTTGAATTTTTTCAACTGTAGTATGTCCTGAAAATTTTCTGAAAAAAGTTTGATCCCTGAGTGCTCATACCAGAACACATGCACATTTCTGTCTCAGATGTACAAGTGCAGAATTTTCCAAGTGCTAAAAGATAGAATGTGATATTTGGCTCCTGCATTTAAAGCACATTTGGTTAGAGGTGGGAACACTAACAGCTGTCATTCTGGGGACTTTTTTTTTTAAGTCAGCTGATATTAATTGGATGCCAAGGTGGTTTGAATCAGAGTTTGGCCATTTACTAATTTATGGATTTACCAGGTCAATTATTCTCCCTAAACCTTATCTGTAAAGAGAAGAAAATATTAACATTGTTGGGGTGGAGATGAAGCATGTGAGGAACTCACCACCTTGTTGGGACTGTGCTGTCCATCATGGAGCCCCACGTGGGGCTGAGCTTCTGCAACACAGCTGGTCGGAGTTGAGACATGCTACACGTGTACAACATGCAACAGTCTCAAAGACAGTCTCATAAAAGAATGTAAACTATTTTATTAATCATTTTTATAAAGTTACATGTTGAAATGAAACTTTTGGATATCGGCTTAACATTAATTGTACTACAGTTTGCTTTTTAAGCACTTTCCTTTTTTCAAAATGTGGCTTGCATTATATTTTTATTGGACAGCTCTGCACTAGAACATATTGAAGACTCAATAAATGATTTTTAAAAGAAATCAAAGTGGGTTGTTTCTCCATTATGGAGTTACACAGTTGTCATCTTACCATCTGGGGATATTTGATTTTTAGGACACAGTAAGACATTTGGTGGAATCTTCTGGTCTGAATGGTTTAGAAAAGTCTGGAAGAGGACTATGCATAAAATTTCATTGTTTGTTAGAGAAGTGAGTGGAGAGTTTAAAAATAGTATTCCCCTCCCTCCTCCCTGCCCCATGCCTGTCCCTCATGAGTTATTTCTGTTGGCTGCATTAGGAACCTGACATTTGATTCATTCTCAGCATGCCCTACCTCAGTCCTTTAAAACAGAATGGACAGTTAGCAAAAGGTCAAAGCCGCTATGGCTGGTGGTGGCTACCCTGGGCTCTGACAGGCAGAGGAGACCTAGGGAGATCGGAATATCCAGTATGGCAAAATGCTTGGTCAAGATCCAGACTCGACGAAGCCTCCACTTACACATGGTGAACCACTGCAGCAGTAATGTGTTTGTCCGTCTGCTGAGACATGGCTCTAAGGTCACAGCTCGAAATGCCGGTACGTGCCATGCCCTGGGCTGTCATCCCGTGCCTGGAGAAGCATGCGAGCTTCCAGCTCCTGCTCACTACCAGCGACTCAGAGAGAAGCCAAGGGTGAATGTAGTGTCAGAAGTTTTTGATGAGTTATGGAAGGGGGGGCGGGGAGGAAGAGAGAGGCAGAGACAGGCAGGGAGGAGGGTGAATGAGCAAGTGCAGTGCAAAAGGTAAATGGGAGGGTGTGTTCCCTTGTTCAAGGAAATGGTATAAAGTTGTCATAAAGGCAAATTATGCTCTCTATTCAGCAGTGAGTTAGGAGAGAGGCAGTGGTGATATGCTCCTCCAGATTGCTCAATAATGAGAGATGATGGGGAGGAGGCAGACTGGATGATCAAAACACACTCCCTCTCCTCTCACTGTTGAAAGGTTTCAGATCTCAGATCTGCTTGTGCGGGTGAGGCAAAACTTTCCTTTATCTTCAAAGCAGAGCTTTACTAAAATAAAATATCATTTAAAGAACTGGGATCAAACTGATGTTCTTCCAATTTCCTTTTCCTTGCAAATATCATATGTTATGGTCCTTGGGAGAAACAGGAATTGAAATAAAAATTTCAAGTCAGCTCCTACAGCAACAAAGAAGCTGTGCTTACGTGTGTATATGTGGTTTTCATCAACTGATTAAAAAATGTATATTCTGGGAAATGTCTGGAATTGGTCATATTGTGTACATACATGTGGGACTGACTGCTAAGTGAATTGAGATGAAATCGCTTGTACAGTGACATAAGTAATGCATGATGTGTTCTTGTATGAGATTTTGAAAAGTGTAAATATACAGAATGTTTCCCTTTATCGTAATAATCTCAAAAGCCAGTCTATGAATATTGACACATAAGATATGGGATATGGTATATTTTTCTTCTTGGGATTGTTCTAGGTATATTATTTTATAATCCATTTTTCCTTAATTATATGCTTGAGGGACTTTTCATATCAAAACACATTCATATAATTATCTTTTCAAAAATGGCCAAATAATGTTATGAAATGTAGAGATACAATTATTCATTTAATTACTAATTATTGTGGAAAACTGATATTTTTAAATTTTTTGACTATTACAGTCCTAAAATAAATGTATAAATAGGTATTCCTCTGTGATTGATTCTTGAAAGTATAAATTGGGGTAAAGAACATACACATTTTCACTTTTGATGCAAGTAGTCAAATTATCCCCTAAAAGACAAATGCTTGCTGACAAGGTAAGCATGAGAATGTCTACTCCCCGACATGATTGCTAATGCTGATATGAATAGTTTCTTAAAATTTTGTAAAATGGTTGAAAGAAAAATAAGATTTCATTACTTTCATTTGTATGTCCCTTTTCAATAGTGAGGATGAACATCTACTCTAATGTTAATTGACCATATGCATTTTTTCTTTTGAGAATTTCATGTTTGCACATTTCTACTGTGGTTTTTGTCTCTTCCTTACAGATTGTAGGAAGTCTTTTATAATCTGAACTTTAATCCTTTGCCTGTTAAAAATGTCAGCTTTCTTGTAGCTTCTTGATTTTCAACTTTTAAAAAAAAAGTTAACTTTGTGACTCAGGCATTCTTTGTATGTACAGACAACTTCCACACGTATAGACTACTTAGTTTTTGCATATTTCAAGTTTTAGTTTTTATGAGTTTTCCTTGTGCAAAGATTATGAAGGTATTTATTATGTGCTTTCTTTTTCATAATTAATGCATTCACTTGAACTATACAGAATTACTGATAATCCACTACTTTTCGTCTACAAAAATGGCAATTTCATGTGGTATCTCATATTTGTTTTGGTTTTTTGACTTCATTGGGCTTTTCATGTATATACGACATGATGTAAGGATACAAATTTTTCTCCAATTACTTAGCAATTTCCCCAAATTATTTATCATAAACTAATTTTCATTGTATTTAAGGGTATCTTTCTGAACTGCACATTTTAGTATTTTTCTTTTGTTATTATGTTTGTAGTATAATCTTTATGTTAGATAGGTAAAATTCCCCCACACTGTTTTTTTTAAAAGAATTTCTATTTTAGAGTGGCTTTTAGGTTTCTAAAAAATTAAAGTAGAAGGAAAGTACAAAGATTTCCCATATACCTCCTACTCCCACGTAGCATCCCCTACCAGAGTGGCATATTTGTTAATAGTTGATGAACCTGCATTGACACATTATGATTACCCAGTGTACACAGCTTACATTAGGGTTCACTTTTGTGTCAGATGTCCTGTGGGTCAGATAAATGTATAATGACATTTACCCATCATTGTAGTATTATACAGAATAATTTCACTGACCTAAAAATCCTCTGTTACTCCTACCTGTTCCTTCTTTCCCCTAATCCTTGGCAAACACTGATCTTTTTACTGTCTCTGAAGTTTTGCCTTTTCCAGAATGGCATATAGTTAGAACATCTGCTCTAATGTTAATTGACATACACTATGTTGCCTTTTTAAGATGAGCTTCTTTCACTTAGTGATAAGCATTTAAGATTCATCCATGTCTTTTCATGACATTTCTTTTTAGCACTGAATAATATTCCATTGTCTGGAGGCACTCATTACTTTTTTATCCAAAATTATTTTGTCATTCATGAGTACTTTCTCCATTTATCTTTTTGAAAATGAGTTGGTATGTGTATTGCAATTTCATTGAAACTTAGATTAATTAGAGAAGAACAAAATTTTCAAAACATTGAGGAATATTGTTATGCTTCTTCATTTATTGAGATTTTCTTTTATGTCATCTTGTTATGTTTTAACATTGTCCTTGTGAAAATTTTGCATATTTATTATTATGGATATTCTTGCGTATTATATAACTATCTTAATTGGTACACTTAGTTAGCTGTCCTAAATGAGCTTTTTCATTATCATATTTTTTATATTGTCTTTACTGCCATGTAGTGAGCTTTGATATGTGGATCTTGCTTTTGAACACCTTACTAAATTCTCATTAATTAATTCCCCCAGTTTATTTTAACCTTTATTCTATATAGATAATCCTATCATCTATAAATAGAGCTTTGTGTCTTTTCTAATATTTACACTTCTTATTCTTGTCTTTTTCATATTGTATTTTCCCGGGCCACCAGAATTATACTGATGTGTAATGAGAGATTTTTGTCATGTTCCTGATTTTGGTGGGAATTCTTTTAATGGTTTACTATTCCACATGTTTGTAATCACACATAAATTCATTGCATGGAATTTTTTTTTATTTACTTATTGATTCATTGAACACAAATGGAGTACAGCTATTGTTTCAAGGGTTGTACACAAAGTAGAGTCACACCATCTGTGCTTTCTTGCATGTACACAGGGCAATGATATCTGTCACACACTCTGTTATTGATTTTACTCCCCACCCGCCCCCACCCCTCCCTTCCCTCTATGCTAGCTATCTTTCCTCCATTCTTGCCATCTTTCCCCCCCACATTATGCATCATCATTCATTTATCAGAGAGACCATTCGGCTTTTGGATTTTTGGGATTGGCCGATCTCACTTAGCATAACAGTTTCCAACATCATCCATTTACCTACAAATGTCATAATTTTATTCTTCTTTATGGCTGAGTAATATTCCATCGTGTATATATACCACAGTTTCTTTATCCATTCATCTACTGAAGGGCATCTAGGTTGATTCCACAATCTAGCTATTGTGAATTGAGCAGCTATGAACATTGATGTGGCTGCATCACTGAGGCAATCTGATTTTAAGTCCTTTGGGTATAAGCCAAGGAGTGGGATAGCAGGGTCAAATGGCGGATCCATTCCAAGTTTTCTAAGGAATCTCCACACTGCTTTCCAGAGTGGCTGCACCAACTTGCACTCCCACCAGCAATGTATGAGTGTACCCTTTTCCCCACATCCTCGCCAACACCTGTTGTTGCCTGTGTTCTTGATAAAAGACATTCTAATTGGGGTAAGATGAAATCTTAAGGTGGTTTTGATTTGCATTTCTCTTATAACGAGTGATGTTGAACATTTTTTCATAAATCTGTTGATTGCTTGTAGATCTTCCTCTGTAAAGTGTCTGTTCATTTCCTTGGCCCATTTATTGATTGGGTTATTGGTGTTCGTGGTGTAAAGATTTTTGAGTACTTGGTAGATTCTGGAGATTAGTGCTCTGTCCGAAGTGTGTGTGGCAAAGATTTTCTCCCACTCTGAAGGCTCTCTCTTCACATTGCTGATTGTTTCCTTTGCTGAGAAGAAGCTTTTTAGTTTGACTCTATCCCAATCATTGATTTGTGCTTTTATTTCTTGCGCTTTGGGAGTCATGTTAAGGAAATCTGGTCCTAGGCCAACATGATGAAGATCTGGACCTATTTTCTCTTCTATTAGGTGCAGAGTCTCTGGTCTGATTTCTAGGTCCTTGATCCACTTTGAGTTGAGTTTTGTACAGGGTGAGAGATATGGGTTTAGTTTCATTTTGCTGCATATGGATTTCCAGTTTTCCCAGCACCATTTGTTGAAGAGGCTGTCTTTTCTCCATTGCATGTTTTTGCCTCCTTTGTCAAGTATGAGATACCTGTACTTATTTGGGTTTGTCTCTGTGTCCTCTATTCTGTACCATTGATCTACCTGTCTATTTTGGTACCATTACCAGGCTGTTTTTGTTACTATTGCTCTGTAGTATAGTTGGAGGTCTGGTATTGTGAAACCCCCTGCTTTGCTCTTCTTGCTAAGGATTGCTTTAGCAATTCTGGGTCTCTTATTCCTCCAAATGAATTTCATGATTGCCTGCTCTATTTCTATGAGGTCCATCATTGGGATTTTAATTGGAATTGCATTGAATTTGTATAGCATTTTTGGAAGTATGGCCATTTTGACAATATTAATTCTGCCTATCCAAGAACATGGAAGATCTTTCCATCTTCTCAGATGCTCTTTAACTTATTTCTTTAGTGTTCTGTAGTTCTCAGTGTAGAGGTCTTTCACATCTTTTGTTAGATTAATTCCCAAGTATTTTATTTTTTTTGAGGTTAATGTGAATGGGGTAGTTTTCCTAATTTCTCTCTCAGAGGATGCATCACTTACGAATAAAAATCATTGCATGGAATTTTAGATTAATGAAAGGAGAACTGAATTTTGAAAATATCAAGACCAATTATAGAATCTGTAGTTCTATAGGAGAAGTCTCAAGGCCTTGCTTTTTAGGGGATAATGATTTAATGAAAAAATCCATAATAAAACTGCAGCACAGTGTGATGATTGATTGCGATGATAAACAGATCCACAAGATGGAATGACAGCTGCCCCAGTTAGGTGCCATCAGCAGTCAGTAATTAACACCTGTCTCAATAATAAAGTGATTTGTTATCCAAGATAACAAGTCCAGAGGCAGATAGGATTCCAGGGTTGAGAACCAATTTCATTTCATCTCTAACATCTCTTCCTTGTTGGCCAGGCTTTCCCTCAGAGCAGTGGCCATCAGCATCAGAGGATGGCTGCCAGAGTTTCTGCTGGTCTCCTTCAGTTACAACAGTGTCAAGAGATAAAAAGTCTGTACCTTTCCAGGATGTTGTTCTTAGAAGCAAAAAAACCTTTCTCAGGAGTCCAGTCCCCTCTCTCATGGCCTATTTTCTCTCTGCCCTTCAATTTTTATTTCAGGGTCAGCTCCTATGCCCATTTCTAAACCAAAGGTGATCAAGAGTCTAAATTGCTATGACTGGTTAGACAAATTATTTGGGGGAAAATGTACAATGAGGAGTCAACCATGGATACTCTGGGACAAAAAAGCATCTATATCAGACTGGGAGTGAGAAGTAGGAGAGCCTTCCTAGAGAAAGTGACACATGGGGTCTTAAAGAATAAGATCATCTGAGTGCAGAACATTCCCAGAAGGGGCAGCAGTCTGCACAAAGGCACAGAGACATGATACGGCCTGACATATTTGAGCCCTTCTAATTAGATGGATATGGTAGAAATGTGGGGTAGCAGAGAGTGTTTTTGTGCTAAGCTAAAAAGTTTAGTTTAATATTTAGCCTGAAGGTGTGAGAAACCTTTTAAGAAGAGGACTGATATAACTAATTGATATTTTAAAATAATCATCCTGGAAATAATTCCCATGAAGTCAGAAAGCCAGTTAGGATGGTATTGCTATTATTCAGTTGAGTAGTGGTAAGAATGAAGAGACAGGGATGGCTTTGAGAGTTTGGAGAAGCTGGAGACAGATGTGTGCAGATGGTAAGAAGAAATATTGGTCAACCCTCAGATTGCTGGTTTGGGAGACAGAGTAGAAGGTGGTGCCACTTACTATATAGTAAGTGATCAAGGAGGGAAAGAGTTGAGTGGGAGATGATATATTTTGGTTTTTCGTGTATTGAGACTGATGTTTATATGTAAGACTCATCTGTAGCTCATTGGATGGTTTTGAGTTGAGATATTCAGTAACATGTATTTCTCAAGCTTGGTTGTGTTCTAAGCTTTGGGGGCAAATATATTTGGAAAATGTAGGGTTAAATAAAGTGAAGCTGATTTCTTCTATCAGGATCTCTCATACATTTTAACATGCCAATAGTGGTATTATTGAATGCTTAACCTGTGTCAGGAACTTTACATGCATTGACTCATGTATTCCTCTGCATACAGTATTGCATGCAACATGTCCTGAATTTTGCCCATTTTATTGATGAGTGGAAAAAGCAAAGCAATTTAATACCTGATCCATGACAATTTGTACATCAGGATTCAAATTGAGAAAGTGTTTTACGAGCTTATACTCTCAAAGTTGATGGTAATGTCCCAAAGGGTGATAGAGTGTGCACAGTTTTGCAACATTCTCTGTAGAACATTCTTTTCAAGGATTTTAAGGAACACTGATAACCTGTAGTATCAGATAGAGCAATTTTGCAGTAGCATATCAGAGCCATCATATGGTTTAGACTTCAAGGATGGGAGTATACAGTGAGAAGAGCAGAGAATTGAGATCACTAAGAAGAGAGGTGAGAAGACTGTGAGGACAGAAGAAGCTGAGTCATTAGATGAAAACCAAGATAGTGTCAAGTCTCTCTCTCTCTCTCTCTCTCTCTCTCTCTCTCTCTCTCTCTCACACACACACACACACACACACACAAACTTAGAAATATGGTAGTCACTGGAGACCTTGGCGAGAGCCATTTCAGTGGGCTGGCAGAGCAACTGACAATGCAAATGCAAGAACAAGGATTGCATGAATCATCCACATGAGCTCTAGATGTCAAAGTCATGCAAGATGATCATAATATCAGTGTCAAAAGAGTTAGTAAGAGTAGATGCAAAACTGGGAAGTCATCAGATGATGGTCACAAGGGAAAGAGAGTGCAGTCTTCAAGGAAAAGTCTCCAAGGATGGGGAGGGAGTGAGAAGAATGCCAAACCATGCTGCGGACGCTGGATGTTGGAAAAGGACTATCTACATGAAAGGCAGCATTCCAGATTTCAGCTGGGGTGCAGGGATGGGAAGGAAGTTAGGATTTGCCATGCACTTATGTCTTTATCTAAGTTTCCATTTGTGTACACTTTCCTGAGTCACTGGGATGACTTTTCATAGGTTTTAAATAGAATGAACCAGCAGCCTTCCAAAGATGTTCAGAAGCATCAGGAACATTTCTAGCGTTAGATATTCTGCAATGTCCATTCCTACAATAGAAAAACCCTCACCTGGAAAATTAAATGT